>OY723395.1:11699496-11784496 GCA_963210295.1 Ophion ellenae | reverse complement strand
GGATTGAAGTATTCCATGTACAGGCATTTTATATGCATTTGTGCAGGACACAGCGGTGATGGGTTAATGTGGCGAGCAATCGACTTGGACGCATGATGGTCTATACTTTAACCCCTGCTTGATGAATTTTAACAACGTGGAAGTGGTTGAGCTTTACGAACAATACGTAATCTTACAATAAATGTAAATAAGTGTGAATCAATACGCGTTGAATGTTACATCTCATTGCCACGGGAAATAATGATAATGAGGGCTGCGATTAATGTGCAATCAAGAGATAGTATACGTTTCGCATGGGTGACAGTCGCAGCTTTATACCCAGCTGAACAAAACAGTCACCAGCGATCTTCTTACATGCATTATTCAACGGTATTGAATCTATCGAATATTGGATTCCCAGTGACTAGAGGTCAAATTAAAAAAAAATAGTCCTTCAAAACAATTTTTGCATCAATATGTATACCACCAAAGAAGACATTGCTCCGATACGCGTGGCTCGACATAAGAGAAAGAAAAGCATATCAATTTGCTATACATACAAGATACCGAAAATAATAATGTATGACATTTCACATAGACCGAGAACCTGTCAAGCCTCGTGAGCGTAGGACTACAAAGAGACAGCCATTAAAAAATATATATATGCCATCGGTGTGTGAAGTTAACATAATTACTATATCGTTATATATGATAGACGCATTAACCAACAATCCATTATTGCATAGGTGTTTGCATTACTTTAGATCAGATGATAAACTGCAATCGCATGAGGTCGATTGAGGAGCAATAAAGCACTGCATCATCCAGCTAACAAATAATACCAATAAGTGGCTCCAAATCATGAACTCCAATCGGAAAGCACCACATTCATTCTTTGTAAATGTCTATTTGCAGTGTTTTTTTACTAATGATAAAGAGTAGATGAGAGTGTTCAAAGACTGATGAGAAGAACGCAGCAGAGGATATGTATCAATATCATGAAGTATTTAGTATTGATTACCACATGTGCTTTTCATATGACGAATCGCTATCATAGTATCAACCACATCACAGCGCTGATTCCATATCATGGTTTGTAGCAGAATTGGAAAAACTAGTGCTGTGCATAAAATACGTTTTCTACGAAAATTAATGCTTGTCATGAGTTAATGCTAATACGTTCACGCTATGGCAATAATTGTGCATTCAGTCATCATCGACCAATCGAGGTAGAAGTTGAATTACTCAAGATACAATGGCGTATGCCCCACATAATATTAGATGAGATCAATAAATTATCATCACTTCGAACATTGGATAGTGGGCGATACTTGAATATGAGTTTTCGCTCTTGGGATCCATACGACTGTCCATCGCTCCAAAGCACAACGAAACATTCATGGACCGTAAAATCTGCCTCCCAACTAGAGAAACCAAAATATGTAATTGGTGCGGCGCAGACTGGTGAAAAAGATAATCGATGGCAAAGGACATTATATTATTCACCGACTGCAACCTCACAAGTGTTAAACTTTATGTCAATTCAGCTTTCATTTCACAGGACTCGCATTTGGACTTCAAACATTTTTCGCCATTTTGTTCAATATGTACTCTCGATTTCGTAAATACCATTACGACTGCAATAGTGATCATTCTTTACCTACCATCGCCAAATCTTAATATAACGGCCCTCTCACGGTTAATGATTGATCAGAACGAGCCTATAAAAAATGCTCCCGTAGATGTATGAATAGAGTTCGAATGCAAAAAAGATTCACCACCGAATACAACTGCATATTGTTTTAATCTTACATTATCGCGTTGTTGAATATTGTCCATTGACCAACATTATCCGTGCAATTGTATAGGTCAGCAAAATCTGAGAGATACGAAGCATCATGGTTGATTTGCAATCATAATGGTCTAAAGTGGGCTTATGGAAACCGTCCATATAGCATGATTGAAGGTTTAATAACCGCTGCGGTTGAAGGTTCAACGGAAGACGACATGTGTCCTATCGTACATGTTGAGTGTCATGAAAAACGAGAATGGCTAGCTGATATAGTAAATATGCATGGGGATTGTATCATTGAGGCATATGCATACACATTTCGATGAAAATATATGTCGTTTGTATTTTTTATTCTATGGCGAAAATATCCATCATTTACAATTCGATCAAATATATACATTTTGTAAATAGTCAACATTACGCGTCGAAAACGATTGTAAGACGTTTTTTTTCCGCCTCAGAGACGATGGAACGCTTTTGCATTTCTCACAACTGCATGTAGCAACTGCGCGCCACTTGCAGCATACTCTCGTTGATACGGACAGCCGTTCGACGATGGTGTTCCAACGAATTTTTTTCCTCGTCCACCATGTTCAGAGACGACGGAACTCGACACTGTTGTATTTTCTACCAATATACGGCATGCAGAGTAGATCATCGCGTGCCACTTACAGCATACTCTCGAACATTGTCGGATCTTGGTCGTAGGCCTTCACAAGTCGCCCCGGTAAGATGACAGAAAACTCATTCGCGATGTCCGCGGTGTAGCGTTTCCCAAATTTGGTTTGTACAGCCCTCATGTCGGAGATTAATCGTTCCGACTTAACGGGAAGTTCTGACAGCTTCTCCGTTGGGAGGAATTCCGCCATCCGGCCGACTTTGTTGATACTCGAGAGATCCATTTTCTTGATCCCTAAAGATTATAGGTTTTCCAAGGAACCTGTCAGGACCAGTCTCGCTTGTCGGCGAGCTTTGAGACGAGGCGGATGCAATTGACATTGTCATTCGGAATGAAACCAGCTGGATGTCATAAATATTTGGCTTTAAAAGGCCGCCCTTCATGTGGCGCCCAGCGTTTTCGCATCCACGAAAATTTTCCCACATACATACCTCCCCGCCCCTCACACACACACGCACACACACACACACACACACACACACACACACACACACACACACACACACACACACACACACACACACACACACACACACACACACACACACACACACACACACACACACACACACACACACACACACACACACACACACACACACACACACACACACACACACACACACACACACACACACACACACACACACACACGCACGCACACACAAACCAAAGGTTTTATGTATAGTATATACTATGCAAGGTCATTGTTTAATTTAATTATTAATAAACTAATGTTTTTATTGTCATTTAATTCGAAGCGTTCTTTTTAGCCCCTCCCTCCTTCCTTCCACACACACACACACACACACACACACACACACACAACACTCATCGACGCTGGCTTTCCCCTCCCGCCAGTCGCTGACGGACCACATCCCCCCCCCCCCCCGCCACCGTACCGCCGCACTTGGCTTTCCCGCGCTGGACACCCCCACCCCGCTCCAGCCTGAGATCCCTGAATTAGAACCGCCCTAGCCCTTCTACTTGCTACAGAGCATAAAAAGTTTTAAGAAAATGATAGTATTATGTCTATTGGCGGGGAAAAAAAATTGACGTAAAATCGAAGAAAAAAAATTGACGTAAAATCGAAGAAAAAAAATTGAAAGTCGTTTGAGCACTACCTTAAAAATGTTTAGACCTCCCGAATTCGTATGAATTACTTTTTCATAACGTAGTAACATTTTCCGTTGAGTAGCGCGAACCAATTTTTTTTTTTCAACCATCCTGTAATATATACTAGATATCCCTCTTATCTCTGCCACCCGAAATAACTCGAGAATTATCGACGTCACAGAAAAATGTTCCAGACAAAAGTTGTTCGGTATGAAGGGGGCCATTAAAGGTGGATTTTTTTTTTGGTGGAGGCGCAGACCCACCGTGAAGGTCACCTCCACTTTTTCAAATGGATTGGTAGATTTTTTTCAACCATCTTGTGGAGCACCTTTGGCCGCATAAAAAATGAGGGGGTCAAAGTCGTTCAAGGTCATTCAAGGTCAGTATCGATTATACAAATCCAAAATGAAAAAGTGGAGGTGACCTTCACAGTGCGTCAGCGCTGCCACCGAAATAAAAAAAAAAACATTACTTCAGCCGTCTCCACATTATCCATTGCATAACTTAAATCCAATATTATATTTTTATAATTTTGTGATTCAGTTTATTTTGTGATATTTATAAAAATAAAGACATGTACTATGATCGACGTGTCCTTTATTTAACAATTAAATAAGTTATTTTAGTAATTCGTTCGGTTCAAATCATGTAGTTTTTTTTAAATTAAATTTATAACCATAATTGTTATACACAGTCTCCAGACCTTTAATTATGATCTGTACAATTAATAGACGTCATAAGCTGTCTATTAATGCATACATTTTACATACATTGCTATGCATACATTTTTTACAATCCCTTTACATAAAAAAAAATAAAACTGAAAAATGATGTGGAAAAACCAATGCCCCGAAAATTAATAACTCAATCGCTTAGTAGAATGTTTCGAAAATTCCCAAATTTACTCATACTTGTCACACGCTGTTCATCATAAACTTTAATTATGTTTTGCTAGTCAGTGTGGAGAAATTCAAACATCGCTGAAATGAAGATCACTATAATATATATATATATATATATATATATATATATATATATATATATATATATATATATATATATATATATATATATATATATATATATATGTATATGTATATATATATATACATAAATACATCCAACTGTAACATACGGTCGAATAATGCATCGACAATCAAAATACATTTAAACAAACGATTATATGAAATTTGGATGTGTGTGTATGTGTGCGTGCGTGTGTGCGTGTGTGCGTGCCTCGCGTGTGCGTGTGTGCGCGGCATCGTGTGTGCGTGTCCGCGCGCGTGTGTGTGTGTACGTACGTAGTATCGGTCAAAAGTTTCGATACTTTGGATAAATGTAAAATTATATTAGAATAATATAATTCATTTTATTTTTCATCCTACGAAGATACTATATAGCTCATTGAAATGAATTATATTATTCTAATATAACTCTGCAATTATCCAGAGATCGAAAACTTTTTACTGGTACTGTATATAGCCAGGTTGACTTGGTATTTTTAATTATTATTCATCAATCATTCAACAGTTTGTTTACAAAAGGTATATATATATATATATATATATATATATATATATATATATATATATATATAATATATAACATATATAATATATGTTATACACATATATATATATAACAACCCTCAACTCTTAGTTACACGAGCAGACAAAGGAAATACAACAGTCATTCTAAACAAATCAGATTACATCACAAAAACCCATGAATTACTTGCAGATTCTACAATTTACAAACTAATAAACAAAAATCCCATCAATTCTCTACAAAAAGGTATCAACAACATTCTCTCCAGATGGAAATCCCTAAAAATCATAGATGAATCGAAATATAAATATTTAAAAGCTGAAAATTGCAACTTATCCCGTCTCTATTGCCTACCAAAAATTCACAAAATAAACTATCCACTTCGTCCAATAGTATCATCCATAAATAGTCCAACACACAGATTAGCTGAATTCATTCAATCAAAACTCTCTAAACTCATCAGTACGACCAACTCACACGTCAAAGACAGCTTCCACTTAAAACACTCACTTTCCAACCTCTCAATCCCACTCAACTATAAACTATTCTCATTTGATGTCGTTTCTCTCTACACCAACATTCCATTACCACTAGTTATCCACAGCCTACAAAAAAGATCAAACTTATTCTCAAATGCGTTTCCCTTACACGAAATTATTAAAGCCATAGAATATATCATGTTCTCAACCTTTTTCACATTCCAAGACAGAATCTACCAACAAATCTCAGGATTACCCATGGGATCACCTCTAGCTCCAATACTGTCCAACATAGTCATGATCGACCTTGAAACAAGTTGCCTAGAAAAATTAAAGTTCTCATTGCCATTATATAAAAGATACGTCGACGATATTATTATTGCTCTACCAACTAACAAACTAGAATCCACCAAAAAGATTTTTAATGCCTATAACCCAAAACTACAATTTACATCGGAAAATGAAATAGACAACAAAATCCCATTCCTTGACTTACTACTAATCCGTAAACAAAATTCAATTATTACAAATTGGTATAGAAAACCAACTTGGTCTGGCAGATTCATAAATTTCTACTCACACCACCCACTCTCACAAAAAAAGCCATAATCTACATGTTGATTGACAGAGCAATAAAACTATCTCACCATTCATTTCATAAAGAAAATCTCCAACTCATCTGCGACACAATGACAAAAAATTGCTATCCAACCTCCTTTACAGACAAATTAATAAAACATCGAGTTTCCATAATCAACAAACAAAAAACGAACAACAATAGTTTTGACTCCTCTAGAATAATAAATCTCCCCTACACAAAAAACATACATCACCAACTAATCCGTCTTTTCCAACAATACAACATAACATTAGTTACAAACAATAAACACAATATTTCATCCATCATTGGTTCCACGAAAGACAAAATCAACAGTAATCGAATATCCAACATCGTGTATAAAATCGACTGCAAAGATTGCGACGCCACTTACATAGGCCAAACTAAAAGATATCTTGAAACCCGAATAAAAGAACACAAAAATAGCATAAAACACACTACCGAAATACACACAGCCTTAGCACAACATGCAATAGAACATAAACATGACTTTCAATTCGATAACACAAAAATACTAAACAATGAGAGTTGGCTCAAAAAAAGATTAATCATGGAAATGATACAAATTAAAGCACACCCCAACGCCATAAATTTTAGAACTGACATAAAAAATCTTAGCTCAATCTATAATTCTATTATATAATTATCAACACACTACCATATTTTACCTCACATAACAATTTTATAAGTATCGACATGATAAACGAACTAACATTTTGACATGATAAGCTAATTTTAATGACATCACAAACTAATTTTAAATACCCCTAACTTGGCGCACCTAATTTATTCTCATTGACACGTCACTGCGAGCACGATCTCTCCCCCAATTCATAGCACAGAGACTCGAATACGCCACCCGAAAACAATATATCACTTAGTTTCTCTCGAACTCCTGTCCGCTACACAACTCAAAATGTAACGAACCAATGAAATAATTCGAGTTTTTTTTCACTCATTTTGGAAAGATAACACACTCTTAAGAACAAACTCAACCGGTAATTACCAGAGTTCTTGACTACTCATTAAAAAATTTTTTTTATTAGATCAAATCCTTATACCTAAATT
This sequence comes from Ophion ellenae, assembly GCA_963210295.1. Lineage (NCBI taxonomy): Eukaryota > Metazoa > Arthropoda > Insecta > Hymenoptera > Ichneumonidae > Ophion > Ophion ellenae. The sequence goes on along the minus strand of OY723395.1, from coordinate 11,777,216 downwards.
CTCAATAGTGATACATAAAAATTAACCCATAACTACTTATCTATTACAGATCAGATAAAATCGCCCATAAACGATATTAACTCCATCTACTGAGTACTTTTCACAGAACATTATTTGTATTCACACATAATGTCTCTGTTTGTTACAACTTCTTTCCAAACATGTGTTTAAAAAAGATCCGAAATTTCACTACTTCGAGGTTAGTAAAATACCATATCGCACTCTTATATTTTCTCCACACTCCGTACATTTTACACACCAATACTTACACATAACACTAAGTAACGCAATAAAAGTCGTCATCCATACTTCATGTACATAATTATAGTTAAAACAGAACCAATATGATTGTCACACAAAATAACACAACATCTAGATGTTACGTAATTGTAAAATACTGTGTATCACTGTTTATACAGGGAAAATTAAATATACATATTCTGAAGAGGACCCGAACCAGAGGGCCGAAACGTAAAAGAAACATAATTTCTTATTTCCATCGTTAACCTTGGAAGTCCTTCACTGGCCGGACCGAAGCCGAAACTCTAGCGATCTCTTATCACCTACACGGCCGCATACTTCTTTGATTCATTCCTAATTCCTACAATTATTTGCTGTATCATATAAACAATATCAATTAGTTAATATCATTGTGATATTAACTATCACAACGCGAAATAATTTTCCATATGGAAAGTATTCGGCGAAAATAGTCACTATAAAAATGTAAAAAAAAACCGAATGGGATTGTTCAAGCATACGCGCGGGCATCACTCCATGAGTGAATAAGGCAATAAGAATAATATGTAATTTTTTGAAGGATTTGTAAATGTAATATATAATAATTTTTAATGCCCTCACGTTTTTATCTTATTTTTACCTATTATCGAATAATTGAGTGTAGTAATTAAAATACCACAAACGATTTAGCCCAAGCTATGTATACTAGTCCGTTTCCTATAATGCCCAAACCTGGCCCTCTTGTGGCAATATTGCCATAATAGGACCTGCAAAGGCCCTTATTATGCCAACCCCTGTCGGGATTGCCCTATAAGGGCCTCCAAGGGCTCATTTGAGGCTACCCTGATAGGGAAAGCCTCAAATAAGCCCTTAAAGGCCCTTATTTTCATGAGCGATGCCCTATCAATTTTCCGCACGAGGACGCTAGGGGCTTTGTTTATTTAACAAAGATAAAATCGATGCTCGGAATGGTTCCCGGGGGCTCGATTGGCCATTCCCGACATTACTGCCCCCAATTCGTCTCCGATTTTATCTTACTTCCGGTCAGAATGGATAAGGAAGTCTGACGATGCCGCGAGAACGACGGAAGGAGCATTGTTTATTTAACAAAGATAAAATCGGTGCTCGGAATGGATGTCGGAGCCTTGATCGGACATTTCCGATATTAGTGCCCCGAATTCGTCTTCGATTTTGTCCTACTTCCGGTCAGATTGGGTCGAAAAGTCTGACGATGCCGCGAGAACGACGCTAGGAGCTTTGTTTATTTAACAAAGATAAAATCGGTGCTCGGAACGGTTTTCGGAGCCTTGATCGGACATTCCCGACATTACTGCCCCGAATTCGTCTCCGATTTTATCCTACTTTCGGTCAGATTGGATCGAGAAGTCTGACGATGCCGCGAGAACGACGCTAGGAGGTTTGTTTATTTAACAAAGATAAAATCGGTGCTCGGAATGGTTCCCGGGTCCTCGATCGGACATTCTCGATATTACTGCCCCGAATTCGTCTCCGATTTTATCCTACTTCCGGTCAGATTGGGTCGAGAAGTCTGACGATGCCGCGAGAACGACGCTAGGAGGTTTGTTTATTTGACAAAGCGTTGAAATCGGAGACGAATTGGGGGCAGTAATATCGGGAATGTCCAATCGAGCCCCCTCGAACCATTCCGAGGATCGATTTTATCTTTGTTAAATAACCAAACCTCCTAGCGTCGTTCTCGCGGCATCATCAGACTTCTCGACCCAATCTGACCGGAAGTAGGATAAAATCGGAGACGAATTCGGGGCAGTAATGTCGGGAATGTCCGATCAAGGCTCCGACAACCATTCCGAGCACCGATTTTATCTTTGTTAAATAAACAAAGCTCCTAGCGTCGTTCTCGCGGCATCGTCAGACTTCTCGACCCAATCTGACCGGAAGTAGGATAAAATCGGAGACGAATTCGGGGCAGTAATGTCGGGAATGTCCGATCAAGGCTCCGACAACCATTCCGAGCACCGATTTTATCTTTGTTAAATAAACAAAGCTCCTAGCGTCGTTCTCGCGGCATCGTCAGACTTCTCGACCCAATCTGACTGGAATTCGGATAAAATCGGAGACGAATTCGGGGCAGTAATATCGGCAATGTCCGATCGAGGCCCCGGGAACCGTTCCGAGCACCGATTTTATCTTTGTTAAATAAACACAGCTCCTACTGTCGTTCTCGCGGCATCGTCAAACTTCTTTACCCAATCTGACCGGAAGTAAGATAACATCGGAGACGAATCGGGTGCAGTAGTATCGGAAATGTCCGATCGAGGCCCCGGGAACCATTCCGAGCACCGATTTTTTCTTTGTTAAATAAACAAACCTCCTAGCGTCATTCTCGCGGCATCGTCAGAATTCTCGACCCAATCTGACCGGAAGTAGGATGAAATCGGAGACAAGTTCGGTGCAGTAATATCGGGAATGTCCGATCGAGGCCCCGGGAACCGTTCCGAGCACCGATTTTATCTTTGTTAAATAAACAAAGCTCCTAGCGTCGTTCTCGTGGCATCGTCAGACTTATCGACCCAATCTGACCGAAAGGAGGATAAAATCGGAGACGAATTCGGGGCAATAATGTCGGGAATGTCCGATCAAGGCTCCGAGAACCATTCCGAGCACCGATTTTATCTTTGATAAATAAACAAAGCTCCTACCGGCGTACTCGCGGCATCGTCACACTTCTTGACCCAATCTGACCGGAAGTAAGATAAAATCGGAGACGAATTGGGTGCAGTAGTATCGGAAATGTCCGATCGAGGCCCCGGGAACCATTCCGAGCACCGATTTTATCTTTGTTAAGTAAACAAACGTCCTAGCGTCGTTCTCGCGGCATCGTCAGACTTCTCGACCCAATCTGACCAGAAGTCGGATAAAATCGGAGACGAATTCGGGGCAGTAATATCGGGAATGTCCGATCGAGGCCCCGGGAACCGTTCCGAGCACCGATTTTATCTTTGTTAAATAAACAAAGCTCCTAGCGTCGTTCTCGCGGAATCGTCAGACTTCTCGACCCAATCTGACCGGAAGTAGGGTAAATCGGAGCCGAATTCGTGGCAGTAATATCGAGAATGTCCGATCGAGGCCCCGGGAACCATTCCGAGCACCGATTTTATCTTTGTTAAATAAACAAAGCTACTAGCGTCGTTCTCGCGGCATCGTCAGACTTCTCGACCCAATTTGACCGGAAGTAGGATAAAATCGGAGCCGAATTCGGGGCAGTAATATCGAGAATGTCCGATCGAGGCGCCGGGAACCATTCCGAGCACCGATTTTATCTTTGTTAAATAAACAAACCTCCTAGCGTCGTTGTCGCGGCATCGTCAGACTTCTCGACCCAATCTGACCGGAAGTAGGATAAAATCGGAGCCGAATTCGGGGCAGTAATATCGACAATGTCCGATCGAGGCCCCGGGAACCATTCCGAGCACCGATTTTATCTTTGTTAAATAAACAAAGCTCCTAGCGTCGTTCTCGCGGCATCGTCAGACTTCTCGACACAATCTGACCGGAAGTAAGATAAAATCGGAGACGGATCAGGGGCAGTAGTATCGGGAATGTCCGATCGAGGCCCCGGGAACCATTCCGAGCACCGATTTTATCTTTGTTAAATAAACAAACCTCCTAGCGTCGTTCTCGCGGCATCGTCAGACTTCTCGACCCAATCTGACCGGAAGTAGGATAAAATCGGAGACAAATTCGGGGCAGTAATATCGGGAATGTCCGATCCAGGCCCCGGGAATCATTCCGAACACCGATTTTATCTTTGTTAAATAAACAAACCTCCTAGCGTCGTTCTCGCGGCATCGTCAGACTTCTCGACCCAATCTGACCGGAAGTAGGATAAAATCGGAGACAAATTCGGGGCAGTAATATCGGGAATGTCCGATCGAGGCCCCGGGAACCATTCCGAGCACCGATCTTATCTTTGTTAAATAAACAATGCTCCTAGCGTCGTTCTCGCGGCATCGTCAGACTTCTCGACCCAATCTGACCGGAAGTAGGATAAAATCGGAGACGAATTCGGGGCAGTAATATCGGGAATGTCCGATCGAGGCCCCGGGAACCATTCCGAGCACCGATTTTATCGTTGTTAAATAAACAAACCTCCTAGCGTCGTTCTCGCGGCATCGTCAGACTTCTCGACCCAATCTGACCGAAATTAAGATAAAATCGGAGACAAATTCGGGGCAGTAATATCGGGAATGTCCGATCGAGGCCCTGGGAACCGTTCCGAGCACCGATTTTATCTTCGTTAAATAAACAAACCTCCTAGCGTCGTTCTCGCGACATCGTCAGACTTCTCGACCCAATCTGACCGGAAGTAGGATAAAATCGGAGACGAATTCGGGGCAGTAATGTCGGGAATGTCCGATCAAGGCTCCGAGAACCATTCCGAGCACCGATTTTATCTTTGTTAAATAAACAAAGCTCCTACCGTCGTCCTCGCGGCATCGTCACACTTCTTGACCCAAGCTGACCGGAAGTAAGATAAAATCGGAGACGAATTCGGGGCAGTAATATCGGAAATGTCCGATCCAGGCCCCGGGAATCATTCCGAACACCGATTTTATCTTTGTTAAATAAACAAACCTCCTAGCGTCGTTCTCGCGGCATTGTCAGACTTCTCGACCCAATCTGACCGGAAGTAGGATAAAATCGGAGACAAATTCGGGGCAGTAATATCGGGAATGTCCGATCGAGGCCCCGGGAACCATTCCGAGCACCGATCTTATCTTTGTTAAATAAACAATGCTCCTAGCGTCGTTCTCGCGGCATCGTCAGACATCTCGACCCAATCTGACCGGAAGTAGGATAAAATCGGAGCCGAATTCGGGGCAGTAATATCGAGAATGTCCGATCGAGGCCCCGGGAACCATTCCGAGCACCGATTTTATCTTCGTTAAATAAACAAACCTCCTAGCGTCGTTCTCGCGACATCGTCAGACTTCTCGACCCAATCTGACCGGAAGTAGGATAAAATCGGAGACGAATTCGGGGCAGTAATGTCGGGAATGTCCGATCAAGGCTCCGAGAACCATTCCGAGCACCGATTTTATCTTTGTTAAATAAACAATGCTCCTTCCGTCGTTCTCGCGGCATCGTCAGACTTCCTCATCCATTCTGACCGGAAGTAAGATAAAATCGGAGACGAATTGGGGGCAGTAATATCGGCAATGTCCAATCGAGCCCCCGCGAACCATTCCGAGCATCGATTTTATCGTTGTTAAATAAACAATGCTCCTTCCGTCGTTCTTGCGGCATCGTCAGACTTCTCGACCCAATCTGACCGGAAGTAAGACAAAATCGGAGACGGATCGGGGGCAGTAGTATCGGAAATGTCCGATCGAGGCCCCGGGAACCATTCCGAGCACCGATTTTATCTTTGTTAAATAAACAAAGCTCCTAGCGTCGTTCTCGCGGCATCGTCAGACTTCTGGACCCAATCTGACCGGAAGTAGGATAAAATCGGAGCCGAATTCGGGGCAGTAATATCGAGAATGTCCGATCGAGGCCCCGGGAACCATTCCGAGCACCGATTTTATCGTTGTTAAATAAACAATGCTCCTTCCGTCGTTCTCGCGGCATCGTCAGACTTCCTTATCCATTCTGACCGGAAGTAAGATAAAATCGGAGACGAATTGGGGGCAGTAATATCGGGAATGTCCAATCGAGCCCCCGGGAACCCTTCCGAGCATCGATTTTATCTTTGTTAAATAAACAAAGATGCTAGCGTCGTTCTCGCGGCATTGTCAGACTTCTCGACCCCTTCTGACCGGAAGTAAGATAAAATCGCAGACGGTTTGGGCGCAGTAGTATCGGGAATGTCCGATCGAGGCCCTGGGAACCGTTCCGAGCACCGATTTTATCTTTGTTAAATAAACAAAGCTCCTAGCGTCGTTCTCGTGGCATCGTTAGACTTCTCGACCCAATCTGACCGAAAGTAGGATAAAATCGGGGCAGTAATGTCGGGAATGTCCGATCCAGGCCCCGGGAATCATTCCGAACAACGATTTTATCTTTGTTAAATAACCAAACCTCCTAGCGTCGTTCTCGCGGCATCGTCAGACTTCTCGACTCAATCTGACCGGAAGTCGGATAAAATCGGAGACAAATTCGGGGCAGTAATATCGGGATTGTCCGATCGAGGCCCCGGGAACCATTCCGAGCACCGATTTTATCTTTGTTAAATACACAAAGCTCCTACCGTCGTTCTCGCGGCATCGTCCGACTTCTCGACTCAATCTGACCAGAAATAACATAAAATCGGAGACGGATTCAGGGCAGTACTATCAGGAATTTCCGATTGAGGCTCCTAGAAACGTTTCGAACACCGATTTTATCTTTGTTAAATAAATAATGCTCCTTCCCTTGCTGTCGCAGGATCGTCAGACTTCTCGACTTAATCTGACCGGAAATAAGATAAAATCGGAGACGAATTCGGGCCAGTAGTGTCAGGAATGTCCGATCGGTGCTCCGAGAACCGTTGCAAGCACTGATTCTATCTTTGTTAAATAAATAATGCTCCTTCCGTCGTTGTCGCAGCATCGTCAGATTTCTCGACTCAATCTGACCCATTGCGGAGCAAATGCTAACCCGCGATTCGCAAATCTGGGTCGTGTTCATCCCGCCCAAGATCATTTTCTTCACTTAATATTTATTTTTAAAAAATCGAAAATAAGGAACAAAATAACCTTATTATTCCTGTAGAAGTACGGTTTAAAGATCGACCATGATTTTTTTCAGATTTTTTCCACTGACAATTGTTGGTTTGGCAGTGCAAAAACGAAAACGACGAAACGACGAGTTTCACGGGATTAATGTGCCTGAAATACGTTTATGGATTGAGGTTTAAGATAATCGATTGGAGTTGATCTATAGATTGCGAACTTTATCGGAAATAATGTCAATTTCGAAAATCTTTGCGGATTTCATGGTCCGCAAACAATATTCCTCATCATTCGCGATTCGCTAATAACTTTTGCAATAAATAATTCTATCAATACATTTCAAAGTAATTTCGCGTGAAATTATTATTTTTTGCCAAATTATACGAGCATTTTTATTTTTGACTTTTTCATAAAATATTCAACAATTCTGTAACTACAACATGTGGAGATAATTTATGCAACATTAAAAAACAATAATGTCGTAATATTTGGTAAAAATTAATAATTCCACGTCAACTTACTTTAAAATGTATTGCTAGAATCATTTATTCCAAAAGTTGTTAGCGAATCACATATGATTGAAAATCGTATTTTCAGTGCATGGAGTCCTCGAACATTTTATAAATTGACATTATTTTGAATCAAGTTGTCAGATAGGGAGACATTCAGGTCCCTCGCCTCGACCGCATATCATCGGACTCTGAACCAACTTCGTGTGACAGCCGACCATTCGGAAGTTGCAGCTGTGACGTCAGCAGACTAGCACTTCCTGTAGCGCTGTCGTGCCTGACTTAGCTCGTTTGTTCCACTGATTAATTTCCGATTTATACACTTTTATCGTATGTTTGATAATTTTTTTCTCCATGACGGGGAGCACAAATAAAGTTTTTCGGGAGTGTCCCATATTCGGAATTTTATAAACTTCATTCTCCTGCACGCAAAATGGATTTTTTTATTCTTTTTCAGAATACGCTATTTTCTATGGCAAATGCTATTCATGACAAAAATACGATATATTTTTCAAAGAAAGCGTGAAAAACCATTAAAAATCATATTTTTTTCAGTCGTAAAATCACCGCGCAAGACCCTCTAAAAACACCTGTCCACCTTATAAAAGTCACCCTGTATATATATATATATATATATATATATATATTTTTATTGGTTTTTTTCCTTAGGTACACGCTTTTCGCGTTTGTTACCTATTCTTTCCCATCATTATGACCGTTCTTTCCTCTACTGTTTACTCCTTTTTGTCTCCATCTTTCTCCCTGTTCCCCCCTGTTGCGGCCGCAGCCGACTTCCCCCTCTGTATTATATTCATCATGACATTTCTATCATGGGTATAGGGAAACTGCGGAAAACCTATACCAATACAGCCGGTCATCGAGTTCGCCCCCCAGTCGTGGAACTAGTCTTATTTCGCCGCGAAATGCCGAAGAAAAACATTTCAAGACGAAATGTACGCGACTGGGATTCGAACCCGGGACCTTCCGGTCCGCTGGTTTAGTGGCGAGCACGCTAACCACTAGACCATCGCACCAGTCAATATATATATATATATATATATATATATATATATTGTAATGATCTCTTTCTGTTCGCTCACCACGTAGGCAGTGAATGCCTTCCTTCGCTCCACTACCGAGTCGACAGGTAAACAATTCGGAACGTCGTTTTCTGTCGGCTAAATAAATTCACATGCATTTGTTTATATTTTTAATCACATAAATAGTATTTCTCCCATCTCGTCCATTTTTCACATAAAAATATAAAATTCATCGTCTTTTTCCCATCTCGTCACATGACATGATAAATTACCGAATTCACATTCTTTCTCCCATCTCATCAATTTTCACATAAATAGTTTTTCTCCCATCTCTCAATTTTCACATAAATTATAAAATTCAGTCTCTCTCCCATCACTCGATTTCAACACAAATTACAAAATTCAGTAAATAGTATTTCTCCCATCTCTTCACACGTTATAACAAATTGCCGCATTCATAGTAAATAATCTTTCTCCCATCTCTCGGTTTCAACATAAATTATAAAATTCATGGCCTTTTTTGCCATCTCGTCACACTCTATAACAAATTGTAAAATTCGCGGTCCCTTTTCTATTCTTCTTCAATTCTCGCATAAATTATACAATTCATCGTCTTTTTTCCATCTCGAGACATGATATGAGAAATTATTCAATTTACATTCTTTTTTCCTCCTCTTCAATTTTGAAATAAATGATAGAATTCACAGTCTTTTTCTCATCTTCTCACACTTCATAATAAATTGTAAAATTCACAGTCTTTTTCTAATCTTCTTCAATCTTCACATAAATATCCACCCATTAGACGTTAATGAGGGATCGGCAGGTCGAAGTCAAGATGGCCGATCAAGCGTCGTCGACCGTTGATTTCAAACGTTAGAGCACGCTCAGGCAATTTCTGACCAATATGGCCGCTCGAATGGACACAGTCGACCGTTAACGCGCAAATGTTCTCGGCATGATCAGGCGAGCTCACGAGCCAAGATGGCCGATCGATTACTGGGCTGACCGGTATACGCGCACAATTTGATGAATGTTTTTCATTCGAATACGTTGTGAGTCTGATTCGTTCCGCGGTGCACACGCGGTTACGTAATATTTGATGAGCGCGAAGCACTAACCTCGTAGGATACCGTGCGCGTTATCGGTCTGATGTTAAACGCGGTCGTCGCCCGATGCGTCTCGATGCTTCGATGATGTGACGGACGATTTCTGTCGCGAGCTGGCTGCGGGTGGCTTGCACCGATGAAGGTCCTCGTGACGTTCGAGATTTTACGCTCGATTTCTAGCCGTCCAGCGCATCCTTGGTGCGTGACGATGGCTCGACTCCTGAGCCAAGATGGCCGATCAAGCGTCGTCGATCGTTGATTTCAAAGCGTCGACCGGCACTGACCTCGCGTACTCCGACCACGCGTGCTCTCTCTCCACGAGTTACGGGAGTTCTAACTACGTTCTTCTTCGATCCGGATCTCGCATATTTCGGATATGGTCGTCAACGCCCACTTTTACACCCTTGCGACCGATCGGTGGCTCCGTCGCTCACGTGACAAATTCTAAAGTCCCTCTACGATTTTTCGCGCGGCAAATTCAAATGACGAACGCGTCGACTTATAACTCTACAATATATATATATATATTTATGTACACGTCCAAGAGACCCGTACGACCCGTCTCGTTTTACCATGGCGAATGAAGAATAAAGCGTACTTTTGAAGAATAGAAGGAAGTGGAACACAGAAGAAGAGAAAGACAAAAAGGAAAAAGTAGAAAAGACAAAGAGCTGGCAGCGAGATACCGGAGAAAAAGCGTCGGGGTTGTAATCCTGCAAACCTGGGTGGCGGCTGCTCTCGGCGATGATCGAAGAGACCGAATATCCTCTTACTGAGCGAGCAAAGACTACCACGACAAATCTTTCCGTCTTCCTCTCTATCTATCTTTTTCACCCTGTACCGTCTCTCTCTCTCTTTTCCCTCGCTCTGCCCCGCCCCACACTCGCTCACTTCCATTTCCCCTGTCTCTCTTCTTCTTCATCTTCCATGCCCGATCCTACCGTTTTTTTATTTCCACACTCGGCAAATTTTCACTCACCGCCACCCCCTATTTTTTCGGTTCGTCTCTCTTTTCCCGGTCGTCCCAAGACGACGGTTTCTTACACGAGCGAGTGCACACTCGCCCCCCTCCCTCCTGCCACATATATCACACATCGAGAGCTGGGTAAGCCAGCGCGCGACGGTCCACCTTCATTTTCCACGCTTGAATTCCCACTTATTTGCGAGGCGCCTAAGTCGAACGAAATAAGAAGAAATGATAAACCTTTCCTGCATTCCTAGAGAGAGAGAGAGAGAGAGAGAGAGAGAGAGAGAGAGAGAGAGAGAGAGAGAGAGAGAGAGAGAGATTGATTGATTAATTGATACTCTTATTATGCCCTAGTGCTATCACTTTTGGGCGAAGGTTGTACAATAACAGTCTATAATCTTGATCTCAATCTTAATGCTCGTACTTACAAAAATACATGAATAATACAAAACAACAGTTTGCTAACGTCAACATCCGGGTCACTAGAATTACCACCGAAAAGAGTGAAATCATACCGATCCTGCATACCGCGTACACTTACAAAGTCCTACCAATGAAGAACAATTTCTACTAAATGCTACCAAACGCGAACACAAACGGCCTTTTAATTTCATACTACTTTTTATCTCCGTTCCTCAGTGCCATGGTACATGGGTACCATGCAATCCGCGCCAGTGCATAGACGCTGCTCACACCCTGCAGCTTGCGGGGATGCTTTCGGTGGGATCCAAATACAGAAAGTCGATTTTCGAGAATTGGTTACAAAGGTGGAATAACAAAGTAGCACAACGGAGATTAAAAAACGTGAAAAACAGAGTGTACCAATGTGTTGCGGTACGGCAAACAGGGATCATTCTAACATTCGAATAATCCCTGCACGCACCCACACGTATTTGGGGTTAGTAACGGCTGCACGCTTCTTAGCCCGGCGGAACCACTCATATCAGTATGACGGCAAGAACTCGTTCACAAACATTTCCCCGGCCTGATCGAGTCCAAAAACGTCGCTCCCTGCTACATCTTTGCTCGCACGTTATTTTGCAATGATATGGTCTCGAACAATCGTGGATTTAAGTGTGACTAGCAACGACTTGGTCGTCACGGCAGAATTTGAAAGGCCTTGCACACTCTCACCCACCGTTGATGTTCCCCTACGCGCCAGAACCCGAATGTCGAGGACGTCGCAAAGAAGCTCAGGAATCCCTAAAGCACGGAAAACCTTCGGAACTATCAATTCCTCCGTGTCCGATGGAGTGACCGGGATACCAGGCAGTAAAATTTCGGCCGAGGCCGGAGCTCGACTCGACGTCATCGTGGATCGGAGCTGTTGAAGTTTGCGGGTAATTCGCGCATTCGCGCGAGAGAGAGAGAGAGAGAGAGAGAGAGAGAGAGAGAGAGAGAGAGAGAGAGAGAGAAGAGAGAGAGAGAGAGAGAGAGAGTATATTATTTATTATATTATTATGCCCCTCTCATGCAAATATGCAGTAACAGCTGAGATGGTACAAAAGTGTTAAGGTAGAACACCACTGTGACCCCCTGTTTTTTGCCATTTTTCAAGAATTTTTTTTTGTGGGAAAAAAAGATATATTCGAAAATTTTTTTTGTTCGTTGTATATTGAAGATACATTAAAAAAAATTTCCCACGCCCCATGGTGTCGCTGGGGAAGCTCCCGCGTCAGGGACTGTTGCCTCTGCAGTGGCTTGCGGCACGCAGCAGAACTCTCTTCAAAGTCGATCTAAAAAAAAATACCGATTGTTTTCGTTAATAATATGATATTTTAAAGAGAAGTACACAGGCATTTAAAAAAATATTGATTTTTAAAAAATAGGCATGCTTTTGAAATTAAAGAACGATTTTCGAGCAAAATTTCTCGTCGAAAATAGGCTATAACTGTTTTTATTATTGAGATATCGAAAAAATCTTATGTACTTCTTTAGATAATCTAGTTTTATTGATGCAGTCCAAATTTAAAGTCGATGGAATAAAAATTGCTCGAGTTCTGCTGCGTGCCGCACTCAAAAAAGTGGTTTTGAGAAAAACGCGTTCAAAGTTTTGGGTTTGTTAATTTATGCGATAAATTGGGAAAAAAAAATGTTACCTTTCATCAGCGATGCCGGCACCATATAGCTGGCCTTCAAGAAGCAAATCATTGTCCCTAGCATCTTTTCTCGAACTTGTAGAGGCTCTTCTTGCCTCTTTTGCAGCGTCTGTGAGCGAGCGCTCCGCCAGCTCGATCCGCGCTGCGTCGGTTTCAGCGCAAAAATTGAAACAATTTGGGCCGATAGTTATCCCCAACGTCTCCAAAACTTTGATGAGGCTTCTCAGGCCATCATTGAATAATAATACCGCGATATCAGCTGCAATATCGACGATTTTTTTGCTCCCGGACTGACACTTGGGGGCTATTGCCCAAACTGATTTGTTGTAGCTTTCGTTGTTGTTTTGCGTGAAGCCGCCCAAACAACGCTGCAGCAAATCGTATCTGCTCAAATTTACGAAGACTGGCGTAATTGCCTCTAATACTTCCTCAGGAAGAGGCGGCTTATGGCGATATTCAGAAATATTACCGCTTGCGACCGCTCGCTGCCACGAACACCACGACTCGGCTCCCTCTGGGCAATCGTCATGTTGTGGTTCACTATCTGTGGATATTTTATGTTTGATAATTGCCCAAATTGCCTTCCTCATTTTTTCAATATCATCGCTGTTCCTCCGAATAGCCAAGCCGTAATATGTGCTCAACTCGTCAATCAATTTTCCGGTGAGCTTTCCTCTGCCAGACAACCCTTTTTGTTTTTTCACGATTTCGCGGAGTCGCGTCCCCATACGTTTTTGGACATGATCGATGCACTCTTTTTTTTTTATATCTCGAAACCGTCGTATGGATCGCTATTCGATAGGCCCAGAAACGCTTTAGAATCGCCGTCACCAATATAATATTTATATTTTATGCCATAGAGCTCTTCAGACCGTTGAAACATTTCGACAGCTGAGTCGACTTCCATTTTTCCGGAGGAGCCGCTATGGATCGCCTGGCACTCATCGTCGTGGGTACTTTTCCATTCCCAGTACTCCGCGGTGCTTTCTTTTTTTTCCCAATGCTCGCAAGCTTTGCAATATTTCGATTTCACCATAACGTCGATCACTTTTTTAGTGTACCAGCCGATTAGCGATGTTATGCCGAAAAGCGAGCTGAAACCGCGCTTACGCCACGATCCGTCGCCTGAAACGATAATTCCGTCCTCCACCCCATTTTCCAACGAAATTGTCTCCACCTCAAGTGCAGCCTTTTGTTTGCTCACTGTGCTCACAGCTTTAGTGGCAATCGAAATCGTATTTAAGATACGATCGTAGAAAGACTGAAATATGGGGCGCGGTAGGTCCATAAATGCACAAAACTTCATCAGGCCATTCAAACCGACGCCAAGAAGACGCATACTGAATACGATCCGACGATTTATTTCGTATACATTTTCAATCATAGGACACGAATTGATTTGCACTTTTTCACAATGGCCGCAACCGACCTCGATTTTGAATCCGAGTCCGCGCAAACTTTTTTCAGTCAACTTTATATCGCGATCACACACTTTGCACTTCACTAACGTCGATATAATGTTCAATGCATTGACGAGGTGTACTATACGATAACCGAAATCGTTAGTAACAGCGACCTCTAAATCGTCCGACGATTTTAACGTTTTCGCCGACGTCACATAGCTCCGTTTTGTTCCTTTTTTCCCCGCGTACACTTTCGGATTATCCATTTCGATCTGCAAAGAATAATTCTGAGCGTTCGATATTTATAAACGAAACGATTCGGAGCGTTTAGACACGAGTAGCGTCGCTTCTATTCGCAAACTGACGCTATGACGCTATCCATATACCTGTCTTGAAAATTTTTCAATTATCGCCACCTATGGCTTTTTTTCGAAACTATATTTATAACAATAGCCGGTTTTTGTGAAGGGAGACAAAAGAATACCTGGGAAAGACCCGCAGGACCTGTGAAAGGCCCGGTATACCTGCCGACCCTGAGGCGCGCAGCTGCGCGGGACCCCGAGCGCCACGCAGCGCTGCAGCGCTCCACAAAATATTCAATATCTCCGAAAATAATTATTTTTGCGACCTGGGTCCAACGGCATCTTAATCTTAAATGTATTTTAGATTTTCTAGATGGTTTCAAAAAATCGATTTTTTGAAGCCGTCACAGTGGTGTTGTCCCTCAACAGGAATTTATAAAGAAATCAAAATATGATTTCAGATTACAACAAACAGCTTTTCTAATTTGTTTTACATTAAAAAATATTATTTCAAGTACCTTTTACAATTCTTGTATCGTCTAATATTCATAAACGTGGAAGATACAAATGAGTAGTATAGCTATGAGAGTTCTAACGCAGGTCCTCTGAGGGGCGGTGCGGGGCGCGGGGAGGGGTCTGACGTCACGCGGGCACGGGGAAATCGTTGGAGCGGCGGAGGGGGGTATAGATCTATTATCGATTAATTGATCATCAATTATTGATCTTTTTATATTTAAAATGTATTGTTGATTTATTTTTGTCTTATATTGTTTACTTCATGGATTTTATTATTTAGCGACTCTCGCCAGAGAGCCAAGTTGGTTGACCCATGTCGGTGAGAGAAGCGATCGGATTACACGTATGCATGAGAGAGAGAGAGAGCGAGAATGAGAGATGGAGCGACCGCATCGCATGCATGTGAGATAGAGCGACTCATCTGCATGTATAAATATAAAGACATATACACTTTAGACATTCAACGATTGAAGCGATTGGGTTTGTTTGGGTGAAATCCCAAACAAACCGCCGCGCACGTCTTCGAACATCTATTGCATCTCAAGCCCAAAATGCCTGGGAGATTCGCAAAAGAATAAAATTATGCGAATGATATTGCAAGCGCTTCGCGGATCTCGTCAAAAAAGTTGATGTCAGAAAAAATCTATAAGTCTGTAGAAAAATATATAATGAACAAATGCACACGGCACCAAGGATGCAGCTGTTATAGAAATGGAATATAAATCGTGATTGAGAGGTACACACTTTCAGCGTACATAGGCAAAAAGCACCGCTAAAATATCGATTCAGCATCACGTGTCATCTCAAGGTCAAAATGCCTGAGATATTCACGAAAGAATAAAATTATGCAATTGATTCTGCGAGCGCTTCGTGAATCCCGTCGAAGAAGTTGATGTCAGCAAAATCGTAAAGTCTGCAGAAAAATATATAACGAAAAAATGCACACGGCACCAAGGATGCAGTTGTTATAGAAATGGAATATAAATCGTGATTGAGAGGTACACACTTTCAGTCAATGATTGAATTTCCGAGATCGCGGAGTGCCTCGCGCAGAGACATGACGGATAATATTGAAAAAAATCTTTGCGAGCAAGGGGCTCAAATTAGTTCGGTCGAAGAGTACATTGTGTGAGAACAACGATGTGACGAGTATATCGAGTCGTTAGAAGAACAAAGTCGAATTAAACGACCGCGATTATCGATTGGAAATCGTCAATCGTTGGTAGCCCAAATTGCCTGACTTGAAGGCTCCAAGAATTCGGTGCGTCAACGTTTCATACACACGGGTGCTGGACATGACGATCATGGATTCATATGGCGAGAAATTGATACGGCGTTCGAGGGTCGTATCTTGACTGGTGTAGTCATAAATCACAACCACATCAAACCTCAACAATTTCTCAAAGACGCAAGTGATGTCGTGCTTTCACGCGTTCAAACCATTATCAACAATCATGGTAGTGTGAAAATTAATACCGTTTTTAACGGCGAATTTGTGGCGGGTGACAAGCGTGCAAATAAAAGCATTAATACTAAAAACTATGAACTTTTCAATACGTCTGATTTACGCGAGTGGTACGATCAACGAGTTATTGAGCCCATTTCGACATCACTCGAAGAGTTTCAGGAACGCGACAGCGGGTGGGCATTGTCACGAATATATAACTTGACTATGAATATAAATAAATACAACCCAATGCGTGCCGGATGTCACATAATGTTATCGCGGTCGATAATGCTGAAAAGAGCAATTGCTAATGTGAAATCGAGTGATCAAGCATGTTTCGCATGGTCCGTAGTCGCTGCTCTTTATCCAGCCCAACGTGACAGTGCGCGTGAATCTTCATACCCGCACTACTCGACAGTGCTAAACGTTCAAGACAATTTCCAGTGACTATGAATCCAATTAAAAAATTTGAAATTCGTCATGACATTTCAATCAATGTATACACCATTGAGAACGATAGTACTCTTCCAATTCGCGTAAGTGAGCAAAAGAGAGAAAAGCCTGTCAATTTGCTCTACGAGGAAGATCCGCAGCAAAACATCGTTCGACATTTCGGGTGGATCAGGAATTTATCAAGGCTCATCAGCTGACAGTTGACCAAACACTATGGACAGAAATATATCTGTGATAGGTACGTAGATTTCATATGATTTAATGTATGAAAATAATTAGTTCGAAACTGATTTTTTGTTTGTTTTCGCAGATGTCTACAGTACTTTCAATCGGAGCAAAAATTGCAAGGGCACACTGTGGACTGTGGCCAGATCAACGACTGTGCCGTCCGTCTACCGAACGATGCGAACAAGTGGCTCACTTTTAAAAACTTCAATCATAAGGATCGACTTCCATTAGTAATATACGCCGATCTTGAGTGCGTTCTTGCGAAAAGGAATGAACAAAACATGTACCAACACCACGAGGTTTTTAGTATCGCATACTACGTCCATTGTTCATACGATCAATCGCTATGCAGATATGAATCGCACCGTAGTAGCGATTGCATTGCACGGTTTGTCGAAGAACTAAAAAATGCAGCTTTGCATGTAAAATATATTTTATCTTCAAATATCCCCATGGTACAGTGAACATCCGACGAGGAGCTTGAATTTCGAAGCGCGATTAGGTGTCACATATGCGAAGAAGATTTTGCACAAACCGATACACGAGTTCGCGATCATTGTCATTTAACTGGGCGTTACAGAGGCCCCGCCCATTCGAATTGCAATCTAAATTTCAAACAATCATTTTTCATCCCGGTAGTTTTTCACAATTTGTCTGGCGCATTTTATAATCAAAGAAGTAGCCACCGCCTTCGAAGGAAAAACTTACGTGCTTCCAATAACAAAAGAAAAATATATTTCGTTTACGAAAACTGCTCAAACTACTACCGAAGAAACAAAAAACCAAATTAAATTACGCTTCATCGATTCATATAAATTTCTAACCTTGAGAAATTGGCATCATTTTTAACGACGGACAAACTGAAAATTTTACGCTCACAATTTGATGGCCTACCGATGCATGATTTTACATTATTAACACGAAAAGGTGTCTTCCCGTACGAATACATTGACCATGTCAGCAGATTGGAAGACACGTGTTTGCCGCCGCGCGACTCACTTTACAGTTCCTTGACCGGGGAAACGATCAGCGTGAATATAGCGATTTGTATTTTCGAAAATTTCCGTGATACGTGTATTGAAAGTTATGGGCTTGATTCGGCGTATTAGTACACTCTTCCCGGATATATTTGGGACGCCATGTTGAAATATACGCACATTACGTTTGAATTATTGACCGACATCGCCATTATTTTATTCATCGAGCGAGGTATACGCGGAGGTTTAAGCCAATGTTCAAACAGATATGCACATTCTAATAAGAAGTACATGCAATCGCACGATCCATTGAAATCACCATCATACCTGATGTACTTCGATGTGAACAACTTGTATGGATGTGCAATGTGTCAACCTTTGCCTTATGCTGATTTTCAATGGATCGACGACACATCGAATTTTGACGTATTATCCATAGCGCTAGATTCGCCTGTAGGCTACGTTCTCGAAGTCGATATCGAATATCCGCAACGTTTGCATGATTCGCACAGTGACCTTCCGGTTTGTCCGACACGCGAAAAACCACCTGGCAAGCGCCAAGAGAAATTGCTCGCAACCGTATGCGATAAGAAGCGTTACGTGATGCACTATCGTAATTTGCAATTAAAGTAGCAAAAATACACAGAATTTTGAAATTCACTCAATCCCCCTGGTTGCGTTCATACATCGAATTGAACACACAGTTTCGAACACGTGCTACAAATGATTTCGAGAAAAATTTGTATAAATTAATGAACAATGCAGTATTTGGTAAAACGATGGAAAACGTGCGAAACCGTGTAGACGTGAAACTGGTAACAAAGTGGGAGGGACGATATGGGGCAGAGGCAATGATCGCTAAACGAAATTTTCACAGTCGAAGTATCTTATCGGAAAATCTTATTGCCGTCGAATTGCGAAATCTGGAGGTAAAATTTAACAAGCCGATTGATGTGGGTATGTGGCTACTCGACATTTCGAAAACATGTTGTGACGGGGATATTTTCTCTATACGAAACGAGAACTCAAACCGGGATCTGGTGCGCGAAGTCCGTCACCTTCGGGCGTTCCTCCCGTGCGCGTGCATCCGCAGTACCCGGGGCGCCAGAGACTTTGTTTCTCCGGTCGTCTCAACCGGAATAAACTGGGGTCGGGGTGATCAAACCCGACCCTCCAGGCGGAGACTGGAGCTCTCCTCAATTTTTGGTCTCCCGGAATTTTAACCGGGTTCGGAGTCTGGAGGCCTCCTCGATTTTCGATCGCCGGAATCGTCTAACCGGACTAAACTGGATGCACTTACACGGGAAAGAACGGTTGCGGTAAAGCACGGCCGCTCAGGCTGTGGGTTGTGGTAGAGGGGTCGGGATTCACCGGGGAGTAGCGTGAGCGAGCGCGGGATCTGTCACTATCGCGATGACGGTAACGTCACTAATAAAATAAAATCACGTTTTATTTTATAGTGCGGCAACCGGTGGATTAACCACCCGGGAACTTTTTACGTAGACGAAACTTAACGCGAACACGAAATGCACGCGAAACCGTCACACGACCGAGATCGAGAGAGCACAACGACGTGCCTCTAACGCGAGAACGAGAGCGCGACGTCACGGGCGCGAGAGAGACACGACACGTCTCTCCATCGCGACGTCTGATCGACAACTTTCTCACGGTATCTCCAAAATCGGGGGCGATTGCGATTTGAGAGACAACCGTCTCACGCGAATATTCGTTAGCAACTCTGTACCTCGCGCGACCAAGGCCGGCGTGCGAGGGATTATGCGAGAGCGAGACAGAGCGCGTTAACTAAAAAATGTCAACACGCTCGCGGCATCGGACCCTGCGAAATCGCTGGTTCAAGCGAGAACTTTATCTCGTATAATATCGAGAGCTGAAATATTATTTCGGGAGCTGGAATATTCTGATAGAATATTCCTTTTGGAATCTGTATTTTCTGCCCGAGTTACCCCGCAAACGGAACGGTAATAAATCGGGACCTTTTCTCATCGGTAACATGGAGGCTCTCGGAGATCGCATCCCCGGGCCACCGTGCGAAAGCGGGCAAAGCTTCTGTCCAGAAGCGCGGCGCGGAGGTCTCCAGCCTCCGCCCGTAACCTAAACGGCCCGCTCTTCAGCATGATGCAACACTACGGTGGGGCGCCAGCGTTTCAGCCGGGCGTGCACCGATTCCCCGAGAGGCCTCGTTGGGTGCATCTCTCGGTCGAGATTGCTCGGTACCTTGAGCCACACGCCGCTCGACCGAGTTCCGCACGCCAACCTAACCAAAACGGAAACACAACCCAAAACCTCAAACGTAACAAGACAAACATTCTAGAGAAAGGACCCTTAACACTAACGGATGGGTCGCAACCCGGCCATCTTGATCATCGGTAGCATTTCTGTGACGTGGCTCAAAAAATCACGTCACAATGTTTATATGAGTTTCACCACGAATTCATGATTCCGCTGTATCAGCAAAACTGCGAGGTCATGTATACCGACACCGATAGCCTCAGATACCACATCAAGTCTGACGACGTTTACGACGATATAAAGCGTAACATTGACAAATTTGATACGAGCGATTACCCGATGGAAAACGTGTACGGTTTACCGTTAGTCAACAAAAAAGTGCCCGGTCTCATGAAAGATGAAAATAATGGTATGGAGATGACGGAATTTGTGGGATTGAGAGCAAAAATGTCCGCGTTGCGAGTCGATGGTAAAAAAGACACGAAAAAGGTGAAAGGTGTAAAAAGTAATGTCGTCGTGCGAACAATAAATTTCAATGACTACACTCGCTGTTTACGGGAAGAAATTGAGATGACTTGTCAGCAGTCTTGCATAAGATCGAAGCTGCACGAAGTTTACACTATTTCAGAGTCAAAAATTGCTCTAAGTCCACACGATGACAAGCGGTATATCGTGCCGAAAAGTCCGGACACACTACCCTGGGGTCATTATAAAATAGCTTTGTAAATGTGTTTGTTAGGCTACATTGTATATATTGTTATAAAATAAAAATGGATAGATATAATGAATGTAGTAATGTAAATTTGATATATATTGGAAAATATTCATGTTATATATAATGCGAGTATGTTAAAGTTTACAGGATATAATAATTTATTTTTATAAGGAATGGTGAATGTATACATAAATAAAATGGTATGCCTATTGTAAATAAACTTTATTGAATCTTTCATATACTTTATAAAAGTTATTACAATATGTTATTTTTGTGTATCCACGAGTTTTGAGATTTATCCATTCCCAACCATTTAACATAAACATCATTGCACTCTTTACGTATTATCTTCTCCACGAGATATATGTTTGGATTGGCAACAAGTTGCATTTCGTATTCGTAGAATCCTCCGGCTATTGGATTTCCACTTGATTCATCAACTAGGTACGTTACAGGATAAGTTTGTTGCACCTTGGTGATTTTAAACACTTCAGTGGTCCAATTTGGTGTGAAATCTTTCTCAAATATTGTCTTGAATTTGCTTACGCGCACAAAATCATTGGCTTTGAATCTTGCAGGAGCCGCAAGTTTTACATTGCTGAATACGGTGGTTAAGAGTTTCTCCGCGATCGTAGGAGTAACGTCGATAGCCCTCATGCCAATCGTACGATGTTTTCGAGCATTGTACTTCATAACGAGTTGCGGTAACGCATCGATCCACTTGTAATTACCATTGAGTGTAAACATTTTCCACATATTATTTTTGAGATTGCGATTAAATCGTTCGACGACCGAGGCCTTCATAATAGAATACGTCGAATAATGATTGATGTTGTATTTCTCCATGAGGCATTGCACGTTTGCATTGTAAAATTCTCTTCCTTTGTCGGTCTGAAGATTTTTCGGATATCTGCTATGATCGTGTATGATTTTCGCGATCGTTGTACCCATTTCGTTGCCAGTTTTACTTTTCAAGGGTACGGCCCATGCATACTTGCTCAACACATCGATGACAGTGAGGATGTAATTGTAGCCTTTGTTGAAACGTGAATACGGCCGCATTTCGACTACATCAGCCTGCCACAAATCATCATACCCACGTACGATGACACGTCTTCGCAGAAAGTTTTTTCTTGGTTGTGCATGTAATTTCTCCACGAGCTGCTTTTCTTCAGACGTTTTTTGTTCTCCGAGCATATCGTGTGTTTGACCAGTCGATTTTTACAAATCTTCCTGCGTTGTGTCAGCTACAGCGTCAGTTGCATACTGAATCGTTTTAGACGTATCGTTCATAGTTATTCGAAGCGTATCCTCTAGTGCGATGAATTTCTTCTCAAATTCATCCAGGCGTTCTGTTAACAGCTTGATTTTCATTTCCACGTAACGTTTATTAGCAGCATCGTAATCCCCTTCAGGTAGGGCTACGTCTCGTATTTAACGTGATCTTGCATCGAAGCCACTAGAGGTTAGACAGAGAGCATTATCACGTGTATAATTTCTTATTAGCCCAGTCCACTGATAGTATGAATTATCCTGCGCTCCAAGCGATGATCCGAATTTATTGATCGACATCTCAGTATCAATAGTGATGAAGGAATGATCATTATCATCGATGCATAGGTTAATTTATAATGAGACCCGCTTCGCGAAGTTCCTCAATAATCGACATTATCTCATTGTCGTGAGCGTTGTTACCCGCGTGTCGTGAAGCTTCCAACAAGCGCAAACGATCGACCAACTCATTGGGATCATTCTAATGCACGTAATCGATTTTGTTGTTATTTAACGTCATGGCGAGCTGTATTTCTATACCTCTTCCAGTTTGTCGGTCGAAAGTTAATGGTTCAATTATATATTCATACTTGAAGCCTTTGTTACCCAATATAGGATTGAGTATATTGCTATCACGTCGATGTGCATTTGATGCTAACAATATACTTTTATATTTGTTTTTGTCTTCCTCGGTGTATATTGCATCGTCGGGAATTCTCTTGAAGATTAGCCCATAGAGTCCAGGGGTTCCCAAGTATTTTATGCCATCTATGAATATATTATCATCATTATCCACATCGAAACGCTTATCGCCTAAGATAATTCCTTCATTGGTAAATTTAATGCCATACACGTAATCCATGCTGGAATTTTTGTCTTGTGAAAGAATCGATGAAATATATTGTTGACCGAGTGGACCGAAATATTCGCGCAATGTATTTTGACCTTCAGCCGTTTGTAATTGACGTTGAACTGTAGACACGAATGATTCGGGCGTAGTCTCAAAAACGTCTTCTTCAACAATGGTGGCTGGTTGCAAGGGTACAGCAGCCATCGACGTATCATCCAGAGATTCCTTTCGTCCCTTGCGTTTCAACTGCTTCGGTGTAGAAGTTACCCGCGAATCTTGAAATAACGAACGTGTGCGCTTTGTTCCGTGTTTCACATCCTTCTCTAGGTCCTTTGCTTCCGACATACTCAACGATTCAATTTCTGGCCCAAGAGATTCAACAGTAGCTGATTGCTCAACAATCTGCTTGAGAGGTTCGGTGATTGGCTTGAAGTGTCTCTCCAATGCAAGATCTTCTTCCATTTTTCCAGTCTTCAAAGCTTGATATTTTTTGCGTATTGAGTCGCTTGTTTTCGCAATTTCCCTGGCAATCTTTTCATCAGTATCAATTGTCGTCATCATGCTCACATGAAATTATTTGTCGGTCGTTGCACAGCTGATGTCTCCATGCCGACTGACTACATTACGGTATTGCAAACTCGTTAAATCCATTTCTATATCGACCACCGGACAATGAGCTATCTTTGTCAATCACCATGAAGCCATATTTGTGTTGCCAACATTTTTGACATAACACCAGAAAATCTTCATACGACATGTCCGTCTTTACATGTTCATTGTAAACATGTTTCAAGTTCGTACGATCTTGTTTAAATAAGATAAGCAGATTCACATTGTCGCGTATAAGATGCTTGGGAACCTTGGCATATGTTTGGCAAAGGTAGAAACAATCAACGCTCGAGTGTCTGCCCATCGCAAAGTACTCGCTTACTGTATTTTGCTTGTCACATGCTACGTCATCGAAAATAAAAATGGAGTTCGGAAGCGCTTCGTGCGGTGGGATAACATCACTAATATTTGAGAATTTAAAATAGCCAATTTCGTTAATCGATGTCAGCAGATTTTCCAAATATTGATATTTTGGCTGTTGAAGCGATTTCGAGTATACATATAGGTTTTCAAAACGTACACCATTTGGACTTTCTATTAAACTTAACAAAACATTGGTTTTCCCACAATTTGAAGGACCGCAAATAATGCTGCGTATCCTAAGTGGCAGCATGTCTCCATGCTTGCATACTCGTTAGCCCTCCATTACTCTATCGTCGAAATTGGTCACTTGAATCACCGTCGCTTGTTGCACGAAACGCATGTTTTCCCTCTCGAATCCAAACACACATTCGCCCAAAATGCGTCGTGTGAGGAGTATTTATAGGAGTGCACCGAGCCAAATCCGCTCAGTATTGAGAATGTTTTTGTACCTGTCGGACGACTAGTATTCTCCGCTTAACGGCTCATCAATTACAGTTTATTTCAAAAAATTGTTTGGTTACAAAATTTTCATCACTTCGTTGACATTTTGTGGAAGAGGCTTCCCGAACATATAAAGGCTGATTCGGAAGAACAGCAATATCGCCGATGCACGCGCCATTGGAATTTACCGGGACAGGTAATACACATTGACGGTCCAGCACCGTTTATAAATAATTGTGTCGAATGTCAAAGAGAAAAGGCAACGGTTTGTTAAATCGTGCAATAAATGCACTTCTGATCGAGTTACATATTCCCGGGTACCGATTTTGTGGACCAGGCACTCAGTTAGAGCAGAGATTGGCACGGGGTGATCGTGGTATAAATCCATTGGATGCCGCTTGTTGCGACCACGATATAGCCTATTCTCGAAGCAAACATTTAGGCGAAAGACACTTTGCGGATATTATCCTTGCAACAAACGGCACCAAAACGTATTACTGCGAGAGATTCGACTTTTGGCGAGAAAACAGCAGCGACCGCTGTTTGGGCAGCTATGAAAGCAAAAACGAAATTCGGCATGGGAATGAAGACAAAGAACTCATCGACAAAGACAAAAAAACCAGTTAAGAAGACAATACTGCCGATAGCAAAGCGTGGCGGAATTATGCCAATGTTACCATTGCTGGGAGTTCTTGATTCACTGGCTGGTGGGGCAGCTGGGATAGCAAAGGCTGTGAATGATAGCAAAGCGGCGCAACGTCAACTTGAAGAAATACAACGTCATAATCGAGCTATAGAAGGCTATGGGCTCTATCTCGCTCCCTACAAGCGTGGACAAGGATGTTCAAGAAAACAAAAACGCCAAAACACGGTGAAAATGCCCATGGGTGTAACAACTAATGTACAATTGGAATGCTTAGCCAGGCGCATGCGCATACGATTCTTCAGAGGGGTCTTCATGCGCAATAATTTACCAGTTTATGGTGGCGTGCAACTAGATGAGAGCGGTATAGTAAATTTGGATGATGCCGATGGCCCCGGTACGCATTGCATAGCCTATGCCAAGAGGGGGAGTCATATAATATATTTTGATAGTTTTGGAAATCTTCGACCGCCCAAGGAGTTGGTGCGATATTTTGGACCAAATACCACAAAAATACGATACAATCGAACATCTTATCAGAATTATAATCAGAGCATTTCCGGGCAATTGTGCTTGCAATTTCTCCAAAACGGCGATGATCAATATGTACTTAAGCCGTGACAATGTGTCAATCAACTCAGTATTCGAGGGAAACATGTCACTGACGCTTACGTTGACCGGCAAGAGTAGCCTTCTAACCGCAAATTATTTTCCCGCTATAGATTTCAATGATGGCTGCTATGAGCTCGGTTTGACGGATTTTGAAACTTATCACACAATACCAAATGTGAATTCATCAAGCAACAAATTTTACTTTGACCATGATGACAAGGAAATTATAATCCCTGAAGGATCGTATGAACTGAGAGCCATAAATGCGTATCTAAATCGTGCAATTTCACTCAAAGGGGTTGATAGCGGTGATGATGCTGAAAATGAAATTGTTCCTCGAAAGGTTGATAACGATGACCTCGATGAAAATAGCGAATAACCAATCGTGCTACGCGCTAATCATAATACACTAAAGAGCGAAATAAAATGTGCGTACAGAATAAATTTCAGTAAACCTGACAACGTAGGATCCCTGTTGGGATTTTCATCAAATCGAATACTGCATCCCTGGAAATGGCAGGAATCTGATGTACCGATAAACATAATGAATGTCAACATTATCCGCATAGAATGTAGTGTCACCACTGGCGCGTACTGCAATAGCGAGCGTGTACACACGATACATGAATTTTCGCCGAGCGTACCACCAGGATATAAGATATCGGAAACGCCTGCGCAAATCATTTATCTTCCGATCGTTGTGCGGAGCATTACGGATCTAACGATACGTATCGTGGATCAAAAGGGAAAACTACTCGATTTTCGAGGAGAAAAAATTTCGACGAGATTGCACATACGAAAGCGACGCTTGTGATGCTCGTTCTGTACGACACGGAATACGCCAGAGACAATATTTCTACGCGAGATAATACGATCCCACACGATAATACTCTTGCAAGAAGACAAGCGGTATTGAGTTTTAAATTACCCGCAAAGAAAAAACTCAGTGCAGCAAATCGTGAATTTTTAGAATCTCTGGGATTGATTGTACGACATACTTGAGGCAAAAGAATGACTGACGTTTTGAATATCAGTGGGGAGCCAATCATTGACGTCCGTATCATCAAAATTGAGACTCATACGTACAATCCATATGCCAACTCAACGTTTGGACACAGTGATGGAATACGAATTCCTATACAACACCAAGACTTGTACACCCTACCATCTGAAAGTTTTCTCTACGTTGAAGGAAAGTTCACGGTGCTTAGAAAACCTGATGATGAAGCAAAAGTAGTATTGGGAAACAATTGCGTTGCATTCATGTTTGATGAAGTTCGTTATGAGCTCGATGGTGTGGAGATTGATCGCAATCGAAACGTTGGAATAGCAACCACGATTAAAAACTACATCTCTCTAAGCCCTGAGAGGAGTCATACTTTGAAAAATGCTGCGTGGGATGTAACACATAATAATAGGGGAAAATACTTCAATTTTTGTGTGCCTCTCAACATATTGCTAGGATTCTGTGAAGATTACAAGCGCATTGTTATCAATGGTCGTCATGAGCTAATTCTGATACGTTCGCACAATGATAAAAATTGCGTATTCAGTCAGCATCCATTAGTAGAGGCAGAAGTTGAATTGCTCAAGATACAATGGCGTATGCCTCACGTAATATTAAATAAGATAACGAAATTGTCATTACTTCGAACATTGGAAAGTGGGCATTACTTGAATATGAGCTTTCGCTCTTGGGATCTATACAAGTACCCACTGCTTCAAAGCACAAGGAAACACTCATGGACTGTGAAAGCTGCCTCCCAGCTAGAGAAAACAAGATATGTAATATTTGCGCTGCAGACTGGCAAAAAAATGCTATGGCAAAGGACATTGCACTATTCGACGACTGCAAGCTCGCCAATGTTAAACTTTATCTCAACTCGGAATCCTATTCCTACGATGATTTGAATTTGGACTTTGACAAAAACAGATTCGCCATTTTGTTCAATATGTACTCTCGATTTCGTAAATCTTATTACGGCTGTAATATTGATAATTCTTTGCTCACTATCGCAAAGTTTCAATATAACGGCCCTCTCACGGTTATCGATTGCTCGCGTCAGAACGAGTCTGTGAAAAATGCAACCGTGGACGTGCGAATAGAGTTTGAATGTAAGGAAGATTTGCCACCAAATACTACTGCCTATTGTTTGTTCTCGCACGATCGCGTTGTTGAATATTGTCCATTGACAAACATGGTTCGTAAAATTGTATAGATCAGCAAGTAACCCCCGCTCGACAAATGAATAATTTAAAGACGAGTTTCTTAAATATTGACGTCAGTCATCAATTGATCTTGCTATCGACTTGATCGAGCAAATACATCTTCGTTATGTCTGTACCTACATTTGTCGATCTACAAGGGTTCATTGTTGGGAGAAACTTTGTCGTGAAGGAAGTAGCGATTCTGAGCGCGGGATGTGTACTCTCTTATTACATTTTCGCGAGTATCATACCATGGAGACTTCTCACAAAATCTGAGAGATACGAAGCGTCATGGCTGATTCGGAATCATCATGGTCCAAAGTGGGCCTATGGAAACGTTCCATATAGCATGGCTCAAGGTTTAATAACGACTGCAGTTGTGGGCCCAACGAAAGGTGATATGTTTCCTATCGTATATGTTGGCGGCCATGAAAAACGAGAATGGCTAGCTGATATATTAAATATGAAAAATGATCTAGTTATTGAAACGTTGGACGTGGACTTTGGCGATATGGATACCTTAAGTAAATTAGGCGTAAGCTATACTCTACGATGCGAAAAAGCATGAAACAAATTGTGCATTACAAAATGTATTTAAAATGTTTAATTGGTGGTTGAATCATAAAGATTCATGCAAACAAACGAAATGTGACATTATGTGATTTTTTAATTCTCCTCTCCCCTTTCTTTGTTACATTATCTGTTATGAGATTACACAGTTGTATAAAATATTGCTCTCAAACGTTCGAGAGACGTACGTGAGACGTTCATGAGACGTTCATGAGACGTTCGTGAGACATTCGGAGACGTTCAAGAGACGTTCGTGAGACGTTCTGAGACGTTCGTGAGACGTTCGGAGACGTTCTGAGACGTTCGTGAGACGTTCGGAGACTTTCGGAGACGTTCGTGAGACGTTCAAGAGACGTTCGTGAGACGTTCGTGAGATGTTCATGAGACGTTCAGAGACGTTCGTGAGACGTTCGTAAGACGTTTGGAGACGTTCGAGAGACGTTCGTGAGACGTTCAAAGACGTTCATGAGACGTTCAAGAGACGTTCGGAGACTGTTCGTGAGCCGTTCGAAAGCGTTCAATAGATGTTCGAAGACGTTCAATAGATGTTCGAAGACGTTCGTGGGTTTGTTTGGGATTTCACCCAATCAAACCCAACTGCTTTAGTCGTTGAATGTCTAAAGTTAAATGTATATCTCGCTCTATCTCACATGCATGCGATGCAGTCGCTCCATCTCTCATTCTCGCTCTCTCTCTCTCATGCATACGTGTAATCCCATCGCATCTCTCAGCGACACGGGTCAACCAACTTGGCTCTCTGGCGAGAGTCGCTAAATAATAAAATCCATGAAGTAAACAATATAAGACAAAATAAATCAAAAATAAATTTTAAATATATAAAGATCAATAATCGATGATCAATTAATCGATAATCGATATGTACCCCCCTCCTCTGCTCCTACGATTTCCCCCTCCTCTCGTGACGTCAGCCTCACCGCCTAGTCCCCCTCACCGCGTGACGTCATACCCCTCCCCGCGTGAACCCCCCGCCCCGCACAACCCTCAGAGGACCTGCGTTAGAACTCTCATAGCTATACTACTCAAATGGTTTGTGCGCAGACCGCTTTTTGAAAAGCAGCGGTGGAAGGATTGAAAAAAAAATTATTTTTGACAGAATTACCGCAGTCCAAAGAGGAAGTATCGATTTTTTTAGAAAAAACGCTCTTTTTTCGTTAACAAAAAAAACTATGCGTAAAAAAATTCCCTCGTTCAAGCACTGCTCTTTAAAATGTAAGAGAGGCTTGTTGAAGTTGATGGGCGTAGTGATTTTCGAGGTATAGTGGTCACCGATCTTGAAAAACTAATTTCCCGAAAAACGCATCGAAATATCGCTGATTCGCGGAACCTCCCTATCAACTCCCATAACTCCCTCAATGTTGAACGGATCGACTAAACATTTTCAGAGAACATTGTCGAAATGCTATATTTTGAGAATCCGTCGAAAACCAAAAATTGATATTTTCAAACATTTTAGCTGCGTTCAAGCCCTTAAAGGAATAAAGATATAATACAAAAATGAACAGAAATTAAAGAAATAAAGATTCGAAATAAAACCGAAACTAAACAATATATGATACGATAAGATAGAAAATAACGTATAACAACAAAATCGAAATAACCAACACTCGTGGGTGTGCGTTCAGGGGTCGGCTTCGGCGGTACTTTGAGTTAAGCAGTACTGTGCACGGCCGATACTCAGATCGATGACCGCTTAGCCGTACCCCGAATGACACATCACCCAGTGAGCAAGACGCTAATACCTCTGGGACCTTAGTGTAGGTACGTAAGTTAAAGTCTGCATACTAGCGAATCAGAAGAATATCGGGCCGCCTATACCGGTACGGGTTTCCCACTGTTTCTCCGTGCCCTTGGCAACTGCAGATAGTGTAGCTCAAGAAGGTTGTGGATGCAACGGATCTGAGGTTAGATTAGCGAAGTGCGAGAGAAAGCAATAGAAATGCGTTCAATTAGGAAGGGTAATACGCAAAAACCCACAAGGGTAGAACGTTGGAACTCAGAAAATTGCAACAAAAATAAAATGTAAAAACAAAACAAGACAGCACAATTGAAGACAAAGTGAAACTCGATATAAACGAAAATTAAATCATAAACCTGAGTTTAACTTAATACACTTACCAAAGTAAGTCACGAAAAAAAGAATATTCACAAAATAAGAGCGAGAGAGCCAGTATTCATTTCAGGAGCACCCATAAGCTTTCGTATAATTTATTCGGAAGATGATGATATGTGATAAATGATAGACGTAATACACAAAAGCCCGCAAGGGTAGAACGTTGGAACTCAGAAAATGACAACAAAAATAAAATGTAAAAACAAAACAAGACAGCACAATTGAAGACAAAGTGAAACTCAATATAAACAAAAATTAAATCATAAACCTGAGTTTAACTTGATACACTTACCAAAGTAAGTCGCGAAAAAAAGAATATAATCAAAATAAGAGCGAGAGAGCCAGTATTCATTTCAGGATCACCCATAAGCTTTCGTATAATTTACCCCTTGAAAACTTAAAAAAAACGCCAAGTAATAAAAATCCCTCAAAATCGTTATCGCTTATTTTACTATGTAAAAAATTCTGATTTATCTCAAATATCTCAAACTATACTTAACATTTAAGTTCAAAAAATCGTTTTATTTTACTTCTTTAATGCAAATGTACAAAAAAGTGAAATCACTTTTATGAAATAGCCAATCACGTTTACTAGACATGTTGTGCACAACATTTTTAAACCTTAGGAATAATATTTTTTTTAATTTTTAGTTTGAAAGAGGTTTAGCAAACCATTATAGCAAAAAAATGATATCACCATGAGTTAAAAGTACAAAGTAGGTACCACACAAGTACACTGGAAATGCTGTGCAACGACTTGGCGTGCATGGTTAAGAAAAAAGCTCGCCAAGTCACAGAATTTTCCGTTCCGACCGCGCGCGAAAATAACTTCTGCGTCGATATATATATAATATATAATATAATTTTACATAATAACGTGGCATCGACGACCGGGGGTATTAGCAACATTTCAAATTATAACGTTCCATTAACTGGCAGGGCTATTAGCAATTATGTTCTACTGCCGCTGACGCTAGTGTCATTCGCACAGAATAGCTTTGATATGGAGCTTTATCGATACGCAGATCAGTCAGCAGGTACGAAGCTACGTTATATTCGCTTAAAAATGACTCGATACATTGCTTTTATATAATTATCTTGTATTATGCACATAAAATAACATTTCAAATGCCGTGTGGTCGAAGGATAGATCACTCATTTAAGCCGTACTACACATGAATCTGGTTTTCACTTGCATAATGAATCGTGACGATTTATGTTTTGTTGACCCGAAAATTGACATGTTGAGATGACGAAATCTTTCGCCGAGCTTTTTTCTTAACCATGCACGCCAAGTCGTTGCACAGCATTTCCAGTGTACTTGTGTGGTACCTACTTTGTACTTTTAACTCATGGTGATATCATTTTTTTTGCTATAATGGTTTGCTAAACCTCTTTCAAACTGAAAATGTAAAAAAATATTATTCCTAGATTTAAAAATGTTGTGTACAACATGTCTAGTAAACGTAATTGGCTATTTCATAAAAGTGATTTCACTTTTTTTTGTACACTTGCATTAAAGAAGTAAAATGAAACTATTTTTTGAACTTAAATAATAAGTATAGTTTAAGATATTTGAGATAAATCAGAATTTTTGACATAGTAAAACAAGCGATAACGATTTTGAGGGATTTTTATTACTTGGCGTTTTTTACTTTTTTAAAGTTTTTAAAGGGGATTTTATATCTTTTTGGAAGGGCAATCAGAAAAGCATTACCGAGTGTCGCGTTGGGCTTCATTGTCATGGGAGTTCACATTGTACCGCTGTAATTTCCCAGACTGGGATAGAGGTTCTTCGCTCTGCTGACCGACTCGCAGACCGCTATTGTCACGTCCGGAGGGGACGTGGGCATATAACGTGTGGTTCCCTCTTTCTTGCCTACGCCTAGCGCAATAGCAGGGGATGAGGGTAAAAAGAGGATGTGCTGGAGGAAGGAAGGATTTTTAAGAAATTTATGGAAATAATCCGATTATTCGGAAATGACTCGTTTCTAAATAACTGTTGATTTATTTAAATCATCCAATTTGGCTAATTCTATAAACGCTCGAGTACAAAGAGTGTAAAAATGTGGTTCGCTTACATTGATGGTTTCGTTCGGTGTCAACCCTGTCGTTCAGGTAGCGGGTGTCGGTCGTAAAATTTAGGGCCTTCGCTAGTGGGCCAGAGGCGGTCGCAGATGGTATCGGTGGCACGCGTACAGTTTTCGAGTACACTGATTCTATTCCGCGTACAATTTTCAAGGATTGGAGATAGTTAGAAAACAATTGATTTTTTTGGATATTATACTGGTTCGAGATATTTTGTCCTTGATAGACGACAACGATAGACTGCGCGATAGGCTTTTTGGAATGAGCGAACTGCTCTGATGCTTGAAGTGCTTGAAGACTACTGACTATGAAGACTAACTACTAACAACTAACTACCAAGTACTGAACACCAAGGTGCTGGGTTGCTCCCTTTATATGTGATTTCTTGATCTCCCGAATTCATAGAGTGGGAGAGATGGAGCATTGACCTCATTTGATTTGGAAATAGAAGTATCATACGTAACGAACGCATGAACCTGGTTCTGGTGGGAGGTTTTCATGGAGGAGGGCGCATCTGCATTCTCCGCACACGAATTCTTTTCCTGTGCTACTTAATTTTACGATCGGGCCTTTTGGGAGTTTTCGGGGCCCTACTGAGATTCATTTGTATATTGCATGTATGTAATCAGAGAGAACGTGGGGACGCAATTACGGATTCTTATGCCGCAGTCACACGAGTCTATTTTCGTGACTTCGTTTCTATCGGGGAAAGCGTAGTGGTTAGGTGCTACGTGACCCTTTAGATATGCATCTCCCTTTTTGATACTCCTTAATTTTACGACCGGATTGATGGAAACCTTCCCGGGCCTGACTGACGTTGCGCTGAAGGCGCGTTACGTGTTTTTGCTTTATGGCTTTTCCGAGAAGTTGCTCCCAGTGTCCAATACGGTCGTCGAATAGACAAAAAGGGAGGCCGCATGGAGAGAGTGCGCGACGCTCGGGTTCTATTAATGAGCGGCATCTTAACTGTAGAGTGTTAAAAATATGTCGAGGAATGAGAATATTCTTATCGTGCTTATTTTGGTGCACGTGGGTTCGAAGGGGACCGTGGGAGTCCTTGGTCACCTCAGAGTTCAATGTGCCTCCCGACGTGACACCTCCCCCCTTTAGGATTGAGCGTCTCGCTTGATCAGTCATTGAGGGTGGTGACAAAAAATATAGTGGCACGATAGTATGCAGTGGCATTGTCATTGATCGACTTACAATTTGACTTAAATATATTCGAAGGTTGGTATCTATTATGACGGTGTAACTTATAGTTATCTTGCGCTTAGGAGGTACGCATGAATTTCATTATCGACTTATAAGAAACCGTATGTGTTTCTTTTAAAAAGATTTTTGTACGAGATTTTTGGTTTCCCTTTTTTAAATTATGTATATATGTTTTTTTTTCCTTTTTTTTACATCACTGTAAGATGTATATTTACGAGTTTTCTTCTTTCTTTTTCTTTAGGAATAGATACTTAATAACTCATTCCAATTTATCTTACATGACAAGGTTAAAAGAACGATAGTAATGAGGATAGAGAAAAACGTTAATAGGCGTGACTAAAATGATCGTTTTTATACTCGAATGTCTTCTCGTGCGAACTCAAAGGAAAGGGACGTGTTTTAGGACGTTGATCGTACCTTGAACGATCGGAGATGTTAATGTAGAGATCATGTGTTGCAGCGTTGGTCTTGACTTGATCCTTTGGTTCGACAGAAGGAGATGTGACGAGTTTAGAGTTCTTGACCAGTTCCACGGTTGACGTTTTCTTCTTAGGTTACTTAGCCAGGTGCATCAGGAGGTGCGTAACCGAGTCCCTTACTGCACCGATGAGGTAGACCGACCAGCTGTAGACAGTGTATAGGCTGTCGTATAGATCACCGTATCTGTGAGAAGCGTACTCGATCGAACGATGGGTAACATTCGGGTGACACCAGCGTTGGCTGTACCGAATTTAAAAAATATTCCCCAGGTGCGATTCCAGATTGAGTCCGCTTGGTTGACAGTGTTTTGACCACTGATGCCCCGTGCCATGTTGTTTATGGCAGTGGGCTGCTCTACAGGAAACATGATGTGTTTTCGTACGTTGTCGATGTTTTCTGCGGAATAGATCCCATATGGTAGTTCTGGGTTGGTGTATCGCCAAGTAGACTTCGTCGACGGCTTCATGTTTGCAGGTAGTATGGCTTTGACAGGAGCAGGTATGAATTTGTACCCGATGTCTCCGTAAAGGTAATATCGAGGAAGGAATTACAGGTTGTTTGAGTTCTTGTTTTGGTAATATATGAGTTCGAGGAGTAAGGCCATATTTTTCGTTCCCACGAGTGACAGGTTGATCGTAATATTCATTTAACATTCTTTTAATATTCTTTTAAACTCTTTAAGCCTTCTTTTAACATACTTTTAACATTCTTTTAGCATTATTTTAACCTTCTTTTAACATTCTTTTAACATTCTTTTAACCTGATCAGGATTACTTCTATTGGTATACAATAACATGTAATACTTCGCTACCTAGTACCGCCATATGGCTTAGAGCTTTCCTTAAACTATATGTAAATTCGTCTAGTGCTTGTATCGCAGGAGATAAACTATTTTGAAGAATTTAACATTCTCGGTTACATTATTGAATAAGAATATCGTAGTATAGCGTTTAAATTTCTTTCTGGATGTGTCGCTCATCGGATATAACTGTAGTGTTAACATTGGGCGGATATCTTTCGAATTAGTGTTAGATAATTCTTAATAGACAGCGTTGTTGTTTTTGGAAATTTGAATTTGTTTTTGGAATTTCGAAGCTGTTTTTGGGATTACATAAAAGTTATACCCCTTGATGTTTCTGGATAGTTCGATAACAGCCATCTGAAAAAACAATGTAATTGTTGTGGTTATTTATTTAATTATGATTAAAATCGGATTCGTCGACTCTTGGTGGTTTGTTCGTCTTTTTGTTTTTGGTTTCAGTGTTAATGTGTGAGTATCGTAATCTGTTTTCATGCACTATTCGTGTTTTGTTATTATATTGGATTTTTACGTTACCCTTGTCCAGTTTTTCTAGAACCTTATGTGGTCCAGTATAATGGTCTCCGAGTTTACCAGGTCTCGGTCCCTTTTGGAGGTAGACGTAGTCTCCTACCTTAAAACTTTTAGGATTCGCATTTTTATCATAATATTTTTTTGAGCGATGTTTGGATGAGATTAAATTTTCGTAAGCAAGGTTTCTGATTCCGTTTATTCGTGTTATCAATTCGATTAAGTATCCACGATAAGTGGGTAGTTGGTCTGATTCGCGAAGAGGTTCACTCGACGGGACTCTTGCTAGTTTTCCAAAGACTACCTCATAAGGAGTATGTCTTGTGCTTTCGTGAACACTGGTGTTGTATGAAAGCATAGCTAGTTCCAACCATTGATCCCATTCGTTATCCTTATCGGTATACTGTTTCAAGAATTCGGCTAGCACGTGGTGAGATCTTTCAAGGGATCCATTGGACTGGGGGTGAAATGCCGTGGTTCGGTATCGCTTTATGCGAAAGCGTTTGGCGATTCTTTTCATTAGACCGCTAAGGAAGTTACTTCCCTGGTCCGTCAATAATGCTTTGGGTGCACCAAAAATACATATGAAACGTTTTATGAACGCGTCAGCAACGGTTGTCGCCAGAGCGTTTGGTAACGGAACTGCGACACAGTATTTTGATAAGTGATCTTGAATTGTGAGAATATATTCATTCTGACAGGAGGTCCGTTGCATTGGGCCCACTATATCCATTGAAATTTTTTCAAAGACTGTACCTGGAGTATCAGTAATTATCATCGGTTGTTTCGTTTTTACCCGGACTAATTTTTTTAGTTGACATTCGAGACATTGTTGAACTCTTCTTTGAATATCGGACTTTAGATCTTCCCAAAAATATTCTCGTTTAATTCTATTATACGTTTTTGAAACCCCTTTGTGACCTCCAATTGGAGATTTGTGCATTTCATAAAAAATAGAATCTCGTTTTTCGAGTGGCACATAGTGGAGTGTTCCTAAGCAGATTATTATTTTTGTTTCACTGGCTTTGAATGATTCCTTTATGATGTTCAAGACGTCGGCCCATATCATGTGCTCGATGTGATTACTGTGGCAAATACTTAGCGATTGAATTTTGAAGTTTACGCAAAGATTCTTTAAGTCTTTTACGCTTTCTTTAACGTTTTCCGATATGAAAGATAATGATCCAGAATACTCGCCTTTAATAACTAGAGCAAAGTGATATTTTTTTCCAACTTTGGTACTGTAGGCTTGACCCTCTGTTAGATTTTTCCAAGAAGGTAGCTTATTTAATTCTTGCAATTTTTGTGATCCAGGATCACAAGGATTTCCTTGAGAATCGATAAAATAAACCAGATTGTCGTTACGGAAATGAAATAACTCTTTTGTCTCAATACAATTAGCGATTTTAAATTGGGACGTCGTCGAGTCCCTTGCAGGAAGATCCTCGTCTTCGGAGGTCAATGGATTATTGGAACTGGCATCTGAGTCTGTGGAAGTATCGGAATTTGGGTCAGTGTGTTTTCGGGAAAAGGAAAAAGGCTGTGCCTTGCGCTGGCTAGGGCCCTCAGCTGTTTTCGGATCAATGGCCTTCACGGGCCTTCTGGCGCGTGCCGGCTTAAGTACCTCGGCTTCTGTTTCCTCGTCGCTACTCTCCTCGTAGTTTATGCGTTTACGTGCGCGGCGGGACTGGCGTCGAGGTATGGGATGCAAGTCTGACTGTTTAGGGTTAGGTGCGTTGACCCTGGTCATGGTCTCTTCGCTTGATGTTTCGTTTTCCTGTTGCGTTGTTTTCCCTAATTCCGGAGGTATATTGTTTTTTTGCTTGCGAGCGAGTAACAACGTTAATTTTTTCTTCATAAGGTATATGATGAATTTCGGCTTTAGTCGTGAAGGTTGTAGGGTTTTCAGGTTTTCTATTATTATTGTCAATTTCTTCTACATCATATAGGAAATCCTGTATCGGGACTTTTGCTTTTTCAGCTTGACCTTTTTGACTATTGATTATCGTTTTTACGTCTTCTAATTTCTCTATTGGGTTTCGCGATAGTGCATCGGCATTCGAATTAAGTGTACCGGGTTTGTAGATGACCTCATAATCGTATTCGGAAAGCTTGAGTCGCCATTTGAGCACACGTGCGTTAGCGTCTTTAGCGGTTCTAAACCAAACTAAGGGCTTGTGATCTGTAACGAGAGTGAACCTTCTGCCATAAATGTAAGGTCGGAAGGCTTTTACGCTGTGAACGATTGCCATAGCTTCCTTCTCGTATGTATCATACCGAAGGGCTGCACCGCGTAACACACGCGACGTGTATGCTATGGGTTTGTCTTTTCCGATTTCGCCTTGTGATAGGACTCCGCCTAAAGCGTATCCGGAAGCATCAGTGGTGATAATAAATGGTTTGTCGAAATCGGGGTACTGGAGGATAGGAGCTTCGCATAATTTATTTTTGAGAATTTCGAAGGCTGTTTGCGTTTCGTTTGTCCATACAAACTCGGTTTTATCTTCTAAGAGATGAGTTAAGGGCTTCGCGATTTTTGAGAAGTCTTTAATGAATCTGCGGTAATATCCAGTCAGACCTAAGAATTGGCGAATATTTTTAACGTTCTTTGGAAGAGGGAATTCTTTTACTGCTGCTAATTTGTTAGGATCTGGCTTTAATCCATCTTTTCCAATTATGTGGCCGAGGTAAGTTACTTCTGGCCTAAGAAATTCGCATTTGTCCGGCTGCAATTTGAGATTAGCGTTTCGTAATCGTTCCATTAAATTGTGAATTTTGTCGCCGTGTTCCTTTAAGTCTTTTGCGTAAACGACGATGTCGTCAAGATAGACAAATAGGGATACTCCTTGGAGTCCGCTAAGGACAACGTCCATTAAGCGTTGGAAGGTCGCCGGAGCGTTTTTAAGCCCAAACGGCATTCGAGCGAACTCATAATGCCCGTATGGCGTGGAGAAGGCTGTCTTTGGTTTATCTGCAGGATTCATTTCTATCTGGTGGAAGCCAGATGCTAAATCGAATATGGAAAAATAAGCTGCATTTCCCAATTGATCCAAGATGTCAGTAATATTCGGTAGTGGATAGGAATCGCCGATTGTTTTTTCGTTAAGGGCTCGAAAATCTATAACCATCCTCCAACGCTTGTTGCCATTGGAGTCCGGTTTTTTGGGTACAATCCAAACAGGACTGTTATTTGGGGATTCCGAGTGATTTATGATGTTGGATTTTAACAGCTCGTCTACCTGATTCTGGACTTCGCCTTTAAGGGCTTGTGGAAACCTATATTGCTTGGTGTTGATCGGAAGGTCATCGACTGTCGGAATCTTGTGTTT
This sequence comes from Ophion ellenae, assembly GCA_963210295.1. Classification (NCBI taxonomy): domain Eukaryota; kingdom Metazoa; phylum Arthropoda; class Insecta; order Hymenoptera; family Ichneumonidae; genus Ophion; species Ophion ellenae. The sequence continues at coordinate 11,738,131 of OY723395.1, read as the reverse complement.
GAGTATATGGGTAGCTCCCAGAGGTTCATCCTTTATGTGGAACGGGTCTGCATAAGTTTCGATAATATCTTCAACATGTTTTAATTCTTCGTCTCCCAAATGGTCTAGACGCAAGAGATTTTTAATGATTTCTGGACGTTCTGAATTTTCTTCAATTATGTGTGATGTTGATTCAGAGATAGAAATGGCGTTTAGGCCTTTTTCAAAAATTGTTTTTATGTTCAAATTTTGATTTTCATGTTCATTTTGATTTGGACTTTGTTTTTGATGTTGATTTTGATTTTGTTTTTGATTTTGTCTTTGTTTTTGTTTTTGATTTTGAATATTTTCTTGATTTTTGATTGTTTTCATTTTCCTTTTTGTTTTTGATGTTTCCTCGCTACTGGAATTTTTATTTATTTTTCCCTGATCATTGCCCTCATCGGAGCTGCACCAGGGTTTTGATTCGACTTTTCCTGTCGAATTTTTTGGATTGGCCACTTTTGGGCCCTGGAATAGCGTAGTTGACTTGCAATCTACGACTGAAATAGAAGGATCACGAGGACTTGAATTGGAATTGATAATAGAATTTGGACTTGTCGCTGATTGATTTATTTTCAACACTTCATTGATTCTAGTTCTTGCCCTTTCCTCGCTACGAGAATTTTTTTTTAATTTCAAATTGGCCTCTTTTGGGCTCTGGATTTGCGCGATTGTCTTGCAATCGGCGTTTGGGATAGGAGGATCACGAGGGATCGGACAAGGACTAGAGATCGTCATGCAATCTGCGTCTTCAATCGAATCTTCGACAGTGGTGAATTCTTGTAATTTTATGACTGGCACGGGCAGTCTTATGATCTCATTAGTGGTATTATAAATTTTTAAATGGGCCTTGCCGTTAGTATTCGTTACCAGGCAATCGCCAGCGTAAACACCTTTATGGATGGTTAAGGGTGGGATATAACCTTCCTTTAACGTGCGGTTTTCGATTTTCACATGGAAGGCCGCCTCCGAACGCGCGGGGATTTCAATTACCTCGTCGGGTTCGTTCGTTTTTTCGAAAGGCACTGCCTTATTTCCACATTCGAAACACTCTGTCTCGAAATTTATTTTGGATTTTGTTTGATAAAAGTAACGGGTCCCTAATAAACCGGGGTGTGGGATTCCTACCTCATCGGGTATAATATGGAATAAGGCCTCGAATCCGAATACTCGCAGCATTACGCTTCCTAATCCAAAGACTGGAGGCTCGGATATTCCCTTTAATCTAATGATATCTTGTTCGTCGATACCCGCCAAATTTTTTACATATTTTTTTTTAATCAAATTTGGGATAGCGCCACTGTCTAACAGTACCGATATTTTACCCACTTCCGGTAGTGCTCCGATACACACCGAGGGTAGTTTATCAAATCTTTCTGAGTCTATTGTGTAGGTTGGATATCTTCGTTTGGCGCAATCATCGTGACTGTTGTCACCGGACGCGTTGGAAGCCCGGACCCTCTCGGCGCGTCTGTCCGAGGGGGATTTGGGCCGTTTCCCGGCTGATTTCGTGAATTATAATATTCGCGAGTACGACAATTTTCAATGACGTGTCCTACCCTTTTACAATACCGGCAGACATTTGGGTTAGAGTTAGACGCTTCGGTTTTTAGCTGGAAGCACTTCTTGGCAGTATGTCCAATTTTGTTGCAAATTTGACACTGAGGACTGTCCGACTGGCGTTGCCAATTGGCTGCGAAAGTTGTGAATTTATTTTGAAAATTGCATTTTTCAGCATTGTGCCCTGGTTTTTGGCACAATTGACAATTTATGGAACGGGAACCTTGATTATTATAGCATCTATCTGCAGTGTGACCAGGTTTTTTACAGATTTGACATGAGACAGAGCTTTGCTCGTTTGGCAGTCTTCGACATTCGTTGGCACTATGGCCTTGATTTTTACAAATCTGACATGTGAGAGATTTGAATCGACAAGCTTCAGTTAAATGATTGTCCTTTTTACAAATATTGCAGAACTTAGCTACTTGTGATGGAACTGCTTCTTCCTTTTTAGCAGAGGCTAGTAATTCTTCCCGAGCATTAACCTCGCGTTCAATTCTTATCGCGTGTTCGATTGCGTCTTCGATGGTGTTACACGGGGGAAGCCGTTGTTCAATTTCTACCTTTAACCCTCGTTTAAAACACGTTAGGCAGTAATCGCCTACTGTGACTCTAAAAACGGGATCTTCTATCCCATTGTTAGCTAATTTTCGTGCCTCAACTATCTCTCTGCCCTTTTTTCTAATTCTGGAGGTGAAACTTACGACACTTTCGTTGCTTGCCTGTAAGAATGTACCGAGTTCTCCTAATAATTGCATTTCCGATTTATTTGGTGTATATATTTTTTTTAGGAAGGTTGTGAGTTCGTTTATCGTTTTAAATGTTGCTCCATATATTGTTTCTCTTGCAGGGTCTTTTAATTTGTTTTTAGCTAATTTGACTAAATGTTTTTCGGCTTCAGGTGGAAGCATGTCTTTTGCATCTTCACACCCGCGGATGAAGTCCGCCAAAGAGGTGTCTTTTCCATCGAATTCGGGGATACAGTCTACGGCTGTTTGAAGGGAAATAGATTGGTTCGTTGCTAGAGCCATATTTTCTGAGTTATCTGGATTCTTTTTAGGGGGTAATACTAATGATTTGACGGATCTTTTAGGAGGTTCAAGACCAGGAAATAAGTTAGCATTCGATCCTCTCAAGGCGTAGCCTGTATTTTCGGTTTGAGCAGATTCGGAATCTGATAGATCTTCACTGATGTTCAAATTTAATGACTCGCAGGTAGATTCTTTGTCCATTGAGTAAAATCGAAAAGGCACATTCCCTTTTTATGATCCCGGACGAGCCCCCAAAAATTAATATGTCACGTCCGGAGGGGACGTGGGCATATAACGTGTGGTTCCCTCTTTCTTGCCTACGCCTAGCGCAATAGCACGGGATGAGGGTAAAAAGAGGATGTGCTGGAGGAAGGAAGGATTTTTAAGAAATTTATGGAAATAATCCGATTATTCGGAAATGACTCGTTTCTAAATAACTGTTGATTTATTTAAATCATCCAATTTGGCTAATTCTATAAACGCTCGAGTACAAAGAGTGTAAAAATGTGGTTCGCTTACATTGATGGTTTCGTTCGGTGTCAACCCTGTTGTTCAGGTAGCGGGTGTCGGTCGTAAAATTTAGGGCCTTCGCTAGTGGGCCAGAGGCGGTCGCAGATGGTATCGGTGGCACGCGTACAGTTTTCGAGTACACTGATTCTATTCCGCGTACAATTTTCAAGGATTGGAGATAGTTAGAAAACAATTGATTTTTTTGGATATTATACTGGTTCGAGATATTTTGTCCTTGATAGACGACAACGATAGACTGCGCGATAGGCTTTTTGGAATGAGCGAACTGCTCTGATGCTTGAAGTGCTTGAAGACTACTGACTATGAAGACTAACTACTAACAACTAACTACCAAGTACTGAACACCAAGGTGCTGGGTTGCTCCCTTTATATGTGATTTCTTGATCTCCCGAATTCATAGAGTGGGAGAGATGGAGCATTGACCTCATTTGATTTGGAAATAGAAGTATCATACGTAACGAACGCATGAACCTGGTTCTGGTGGGAGGTTTTCATGGAGGAGGGCGCATCTGCATTCTCCGCACACGAATTCTTTTCCTGTGCTACTTAATTTTACGATCGGGCCTTTTGGGAGTTTTCGGGGCCCTACTGAGATTCATTTGTATATTGCATGTATGTAATCAGAGAGAACGTGGGGACGCAATTACGGATTCTTATGCCGCAGTCACACGAGTCTATTTTCGTGACTTCGTTTCTATCGGGGAAAGCGTAGTGGTTAGGTGCTACGTGACCCTTTAGATATGCATCTCCCTTTTTGATACTCCTTAATTTTACGACCGGATTGATGGAAACCTTCCCGGGCCTGACTGACGTTGCGCTGAAGGCGCGTTACGTGTTTTTGCTTTATGGCTTTTCCGAGAAGTTGCTCCCAGTGTCCAATACGGTCGTCGAATAGACAAAAAGGGAGGCCGCATGGAGAGAGTGCGCGACGCTCGGGTTCTATTAACGAGCGGCATCTTAACTGTAGAGTGTTAAAAATATGTCGAGGAATGAGAATATTCTTATCGTGCTTATTTTGGTGCACGTGGGTTCGAAGGGGACCGTGGGAGTCCTTGGTCACCTCAGAGTTCAATGTGCCTCCCGACGTGACACTATCGACAGTTCGGTCCAGCGTGTTGACATTCGCCATCTGCACAGTGACTTCGATTGCAGTTTACCGGGCATCGCTGGTCATCAGGTCATGTGGCTTTTTAAAGCTCGTATTTCTCACGCGTTCGTCAAACATCACTAGGCCCTAAACGTGCTTCGCATTGTTCTTTGAGGTCGCAAATGCCTCCACCTCGAGCTTGCCAGTGCTGTCGGTCACTGTGACTGCGGCACGTGGGGCGGCTCGAAGCTTGGAAAATCTTGATACTTTCGACTCTTGAACTTATCCATACCACAGTACTCCTCCAATGGTCGCAAATAATTGATCAATTAATGAAAGTACGAGGATCTTTGTATCGCACAAGGAAGGGAACTGATCTTAATTCTTCATCTTCACTTTCCAGTATCTGATTTCTTCTTACCTGTATCCGATGCTAGGCGATTTCATGTGGTTGGCCTTTATTTTCTCCGTTATCACGTAAATCGATTGTTGCTGTGTCCATGTCAGAGAATTTTCTGAGGTCCGAATCTGCGATTTGAAATACCTTCGTCAAATTTATTTTGGCTCTGAAAAGAGCTGTTTGTTTTTTTTTTTTGAGGTCACAACCGTCGTCAAATTAATATGGCCCTAAGAAGGGCCATTTCTTTTTTTTAACTTTGCACTTCTAACTTTTTTTAACTTTGCACAGCCTAAACCTATTTAGGGGTTAAGCTGTCAGATCACGGTAAACATCAAAACGAAAAAGTTAGTAGCAGGCGATGCTACTCGGAGGCGCTGCGTTCGCCCGGATGTGGCGTTCTCGCGGCTGCGTAGAGCGTCTCAAATGCGTTACTGCGGATGTTGACAGGCAAATGGTAATCCACCCTGATAAGGGCGTATGTTTTATGTTTATGACATGGCCGAAAGACTTTATTCGATTCAGAAAACCCCCCGAGGGTGGAAAAATTTCTTGTCGTCAATTCGGTTGGAAATTCGGTGAATATTATGAGATCAAGGGGATTGAGTACACGGGTCGAAAAATGACTCAAACAAAATCGATGGGAAAAAATCACATTACATTGGTAAAATGTCATTAGATTTTCGATTTGTCGCCGCGTTTTCGCGTAATGTCGATTGAAAGTTAAAAGTCGTCTGCTAAAAGCCCATCTTACTGTATACAGAGTCACGGCGTGTTCAGTCGGTCAGGGGCGTCAAGATTGGAGGCGACGTCAGTGGCGTAGAATTTTTTTTTATTCGGAAGATGATGATATGTGTTAAGTTTCTGATTTCTATTTTGCATTATGTATTTTATTCTTATTTTTATTTGATATTGTATCTAATTATTTACCATAATTTGCCTGAGAGCTTGCTGTGGAATAATAAATTATATCAATCTCTCTCTCTCTCTCTCCTCGCGTATTTTATTTTGCTTTGGCGGTGGAAGGTGTTCAGAAAATTTCAATAATATCTTTCCTTTCCACCTTGTATACTTTTTCGCTGTAATAAATTATTCGAAAGCAACGGTGGTCATTATTGTCATATAGCCTCGAGTTTTATCGCCTCGACACCATCGTTCACATGCTTCTACAACATCGCGTCAAAGTAAGGCAAAGTCTTTTTTGTGTCAGGCAGAAAATATAAACGCATATACGAATATGTGCAAATACGTTCGCTTTAGAGTGCAATCAGGCTTTCCAAGAACAGTATTAATCAATCGAAGGAATGATACCGTGTACGATTAATATTTCTGAGCGCAGATACTAATATGCATGTTCTGATACATATACTAATATGTATGCGTGCGCACGCATGCCCCGCACATACACAGCATTTTCGCAACCCTCCAAGTACTCAAAAATCGCAATCCTGCAATTATATTTTTATCCGAGGTACTTTCGATAAATCGAAATATTAATATCACAATGATAATGACAACCCTCACAATAAAAAATCCAATATATAAAAGAACCTGGAATAAAATTCGCGAGGTCATCTCTAATAACGAGGATATGCGAGCACGAAAGGCGTCGGAAAAAATTGTGTCTCATTTTGGGGTGAAAATAAGAACGATGCAAATGGCGAAGGGTGAGATATCAAGGGCAAGGACAATGTAATAAAGGAACATTTGCTATATACCTATATACATACGATCTGTAATATACATACATACACACATCTGTATATCTATAGATGGGTATATAAGTTGTGGCTGCGTTACATCTCACCCCCGTACTTTCTACTTCAAAAGAAAAGATATTGAAAACATAAATTTGCACTTTTCATCCGCGCAAGGGACGTGTCTCGTCCTCGTTATCATCTCGGTATTGCGCTCGTTTTCCTTCATCCTACACGCAAACACACACATGTGCAGCGACATATATATTTATATATACTACATACTAACAGGGTAACGCGAGCCCACTTGCGAGAAGAACCACACAAGAAGGACGTAACGTATATAAGAGCGGAGGGTAAAAGTCGCGGCGGGAGCAAAAAAAAGAGAGACACACACAGACAGGGGGGGGGCGAGAGAGAGAGGGCAGGTACGCGGGATGGTGAGAAACAGAAAGGTTCGTACGCTCCGAACGTCACAAGTGCACCCACGATCACGATACGCGTTCTGCCACGGCTTAATTTACTCGGCTCATACATACATGCATGTAATACGCGCCGAGGGTAAGGAAATAGAGGGGGGGGGCTCACACACTCCTATTTTGTGCGCACTATATAGATATATATGCACATATATCATTTGCAAAGCCTCCAGGGGACGATTCGCAAGGCAGCAGAGAGTGCCGTGGTTCCCTGCGTTGTTTTACATCCATCCGCGTATAGAGAAACTGCCGCTTAACTTTCCTCACTTTGCAACCCCTTCCGTTACCCTCACCCTTGGCCCTACCACCCTTCACGTCCTCCTTGCAATTCCTCATTTCTGTACTTCTCTCGCGTATTACTTCTCTCATCCTTTGGTTGCTCTTTCTCGTGTGTCTGCTCTCTTGTCACCCCCCACCACCGTGCAAAATTCATCCGCGGAGACACAGTGCTCCGAAATTATTGACATTTTTGCAACTCATTAGTACGCAACGATGGGAGGAGGGGGTAGAAAGGTTAACTGGTCTCTCAAGTTGGTATATATGTACGCAGTTTATTTTTGTCCGGGCGTACTTACAGCGAGCGAAATCAGTGACGACAGGCCGGTTTAATAAATGTATATTTATAATCCTCTTGCAAGGATTATAAATATCCGTTTCTCTCCTCCCTATGTAGATACATGAATCTACTCACATACCGGCACGTACACAATACACATGTGCACGTGCGTGCGCACGGGGGTGTGTATGTGTTTAACAGATATCTAGATGTACGTGTTCAAATGATTTTTTATTTTACCCTGGACTGTAGTAAATCCGCTCACGCACAGTTCCACTCTAGTCTCGAGTTGCCAACACCTATGGGACATCCGTAAATGAACATTGATTTTTAATGTACCTCCATTCGTTCGTTTGGTCGTGTTGCACAGCGCTCATCGATCAGAGAATATTCACTTGTGTCACATTTAATCGCAACACATATAGTCGTCAAAAAGAAGGAACGAATAGAGACAACGAGGGAGGTGAAAAGTATCGCACCCGAGTATTTCGAAAAGCTTAAAAAGCTCCCTTTCATCCGGCCATATATTGACTTTTAACCTGGGATAATGCGACTTTTGGAATCAGCGTAAAGTTCTAGCATGCCACCTGGAGCAATGCGGAACTAGAAAGGTCATGGTATCGGTATGTCGGCCGGTTTCTTGGATTTCGCCTCAAAACTGATCTTCCGAGTAGCCGCTGGCTCCTAGTTCAGCAATTTACATCGGTAGTGTTCGGCGAAGAATTATGCTCGACTCGGATAATGGCCGTGGTTTCATCTCGATATCCGATTTCTTTTATGAAAAAAAATTACCGAAAATCGCGGTACACCGAGCCTAGGGAAAAAGGTGTGAATTGTGATGGGCGGTTTTGAAAGTTTGGTAAAGTCATCGTGCAGGATGAATCAAGCGGCGTTTCGAAAAACGATCGATTATTCATGAGGATTAAGAAAGAATGGGTATGGTGCGGAATATCAAACTGAAAGGGTTGCGAAGTGCGCGATTTAGTAAAGCCACCGACTTTTTGTCACATGTTAAGTAAAATTTTTTTTTTTTTTTCATTGAATTCGTCTCTGAACTCGGTCGGATCTCTTCTTTTTTACTTGACTTCATGTGAAAAATCTCTAATTTTCATAAAAAAATTCCGAAAATGGATCGACAATTTGGCTGAACTCAAGGATCGAACTTTGCAGGTTTTGTAAAAATCGTGCAATCACTGTCACCTGATGAAACAAGCGTTATTTTGAAGGCCGATCAATCGCGAACACAATGAGCACAGGCTGAAATTCGTAGGGCAACGCGAAAATGATACGTGCCGAAAACAACGCAGAATGCACCAAAAACAGCGAAAATTTTAAAACAGAAATTTTTAACACAAAACTAAATAATTACAAAAAAAATCCCCACTTCCGCAATTCCCTGAACGCTGCCACATAGTTAATCGCAGTTATGGAACAATTAGTCTGGTGAGAATGTTCGCATGGAAAATTATGCCGGTCGTTACGGGAATCCGGTTCTCCCGTGAGGGTGTCAGGGGTCGAAGGCGGAGGGGTAAGGGGAGGCTGGCAGACGCCTCGGAAGAAACCACGATGCTGAAAGGGAATTAGGGCCGTGCAAATTCAGTACTTACGTACACACACATACATACGCAATGTCTCAAAGCCATCCCAAAGCTGTAACCTCCAGCGCGTTGAACGAGATTAACCAACAGTATTGTTGTAAAGAGAAAAACTAAAAAATCTCAAACACTCACCTCGACCTTCTCCGTGAATAATTTTATCTCCGGCTTGTGTAAATATATACTTAGGACATCGTCGTAATTTCAAGGTCTCAAAATAGATTGCCTAATTGCCAGTCATCATCTGGGGCCATTCCATTCGTATCCAATTGCCTTGATTCCTATGCCTGACTAGCAATGGCCCGATTGGTGTCTAATATCTGACTAGATCTTGTCTGCTGGAGACAGCGTACTCCACTTGTCTTTAGTTCCTGATACTTGACTGGAGGTAGAAGAACTTCTTATTTCCCGCAAAGATGGAAGTTCGGTCTCCTCGAGCTTGTGTGGCTTTGCGTCGCTGCAATTGTCTTGCATAAACTGCCAACTTCGACCCCAGCTCACCGATGTAAGTAGTGTAATGGTACCAGTTCTAAACCAAGATTCCTACTACCGACACTTACCGACCGAGAACGACCCAAAAATGGTTAATTTCTGAGTTATCGGCGGATGGTCGGGTAGGGGTTTGATTTAGAACTGGTACCATGATCGACTGTCGATGTTTGTACTTACCGACCGATGGTAGGGCTGCACTGCTTGCCGACCGATGGTGAGGCTCACAGGTTTACCGATCGATGGTAGGGGTCACCTGCTTACCGACCAATGGTGGTAAGTCCCCCTTCGCCACGAATGGAATGCGGCGGAATGAGGGGGGGGGGGAACACAGGGCCACACGTCCGATTCCCAGCGAGGCCGCGCAACGACTGACAAAGAGTCGAAGTGCTTTGTAGTAAAAGGGAGTTCCCCTCCCCTCCCGCGGGGAAGAGGGGGCGGTGGGAGGAGAGTGGAGGGTCCGATTTCTCAGAAATTGTTTTAAACATTTGTGAGTGGTGAGTCATCGGGCGCTTGCCGTGGCTTGACAAAGGACCCCCCCCCCCCTCCTGCTGAGATGCGATAGTTTTGTTTATCGACGTGTTGAAACCGGCGAATTAAGGTGTTGAATGATTATTTTCCGAGAATTTATCGTCGGCCGGTGACATTTGATAGCGCCAAAATGGCGACGGGATTTCGTCGGATTATTTTTTCAAACGTTTTGTGGGGCGTGGTGAGTCATCGGACGCGTGACATTTTTCCGCGCTCGGACCCTCGTCCCCTCAATGCAGGGGGGGGGGGAGGAGTACATAATCTTGCGATTCAAGATCGGACGCACACATGAGAAAGAACTACGTACACACGAGTGAAACAATGGAGTTCATCGATAAAATTCGTAAAATTGCCGATATTCTGCCGACAAAGAAGCTCAGAGAGTTGTCACCCGGGTCGGATTATATCATCACCAACATACGGGCGGTCAAGACTAAATTTGGCAAAAAGCACATCGTTGACATTCGCAACGAATTCAGCGTGTTTCTACCCGGAACGATCGTCAAGGCGCTTGAGGCTGATTCGACAACATTCGAGAGCATGTTGGTAGCAGCGCATAGAGGAGATCTATGCATGGTCTATCGCGGCGGAAAATGTCACAGCCTGAAATTCGCGAATTCAGCAACATTCCAGCTGATGTTGGCAGCAGCGTACAAAAGGAATGTCTGCATAGCCTACATCGGTGGAAAGTTTATCGCATACGTTAAGGGTCATGAAAATCGAGAGCAGCTAGCTCATATGCTAAATATGAAAAATTATCTAGTTATTGAAACGTTGGACGCGGACTCTGAAGATATGGATGCATAATGCATAATGAAGGATACTAGTATTTCAAGAACAATTCATCTTGTGTTCAAGATTGGAAAGCACGAGAAAGAGCGCCCAACGTCTCGCTGTTTGGAACTCGATCTTGTGTATACAAACTCGACGTTCGAGCGCGTGCCGACACACACACACACACACACGCACGCACACACACACACACACACACACATACGCGCGTGTGAGGTTGTATAGAGATTTCCTTCTTAAATACATTTGTGAGCCCTTCAGCATCGGTACTTTATTTCGATTCATCGAGCAGTTTGGACCATGGACGATTGCGATAAAATTATTGACAAGTTGAGCGTTGCGAGGAACAATTTCTCTCACGTGGATAAGTGGCAAAAGTTCTGTGAGGTGCACGTCAAACTTTTGGGGCAAACGTTGAAAAAACCGGGGCTCAACGTCGGTCAAAAACTGAAAATTCAATCGACAATAGCGAAATTGTCGTCGCTGAGGGAAAAAATCGTGCGTGGAGCAAGTGTAAGCAGCGCAGGTGTAAGCGGTGCTGGTGTGAGTGATGCCCGCGAAAAACTAAAGTGGGTCGATCTCGAGTCGGCATTCAAAAGTCGAATAAAGACGGGCTCGATTGTGAATTTCGAGCACAAAGATGTGCAAAGTTTCCTCGAAGATGCGATGCGCGTGGTCGTTTCCAAACTGGACAAAATCGTGCGCGAGGAGGGTAACGTGAAGGTGAATGTGACCTTGGCGTGCAAATTTCACCTCATGAAGGTGAATGAAATTATTGAGGAGGAAAAGACGTTTCAAACGACAAACGCGGTCATTCTACCATCGAGCGATATTGCCGAGTGGTTCATCGAGTGCGTCCAAGCAAAACTCTCCGCCAAAATCGAGAACTTTCAGGAAAAAGAGTCGGGTTGGACGTTACACGAAATCTCCCATCTACTTGTGAACATTAACAAGTACGAACCACTGCGAGGGAGCTTATCCACTTACACGCGTCTCCCGAGGGATATACAGATGAAACGGGCCGTCGTCAATATTCAAAACAATGACCCCTATTGTTTTCTCTGGTCCGTCACAGCAGCACTCTCTCCACCACCGAGGATGCATCCCGAACGTACGAGTTCCTATCCTCATTATAGCGAGATGCTCCACTACGAAGGCCTGGATTTCCCGATGAGTTTGTCAAAAATTGCAAAATTTGAGCAATCGAATGGCTTATCGATCCATGTGTATGGGATTGATGGTACGACAAAAGACGGCACGAGTAAAATTGTTCCGATATATCTGAGTACGCAAATGTCGGATAAACCAACCATTCATCTACTCATGATCAACGCCGAAATGGAGGAGGAGGAGGAGGAGGACGAGGACGAGGAGGAGGACGCAAGTGTTCCCAAGGTGTATCATCATTACGCGTGGATTAAAAACATGTCGCGACTATTGAATGCGCAGGTGTCGAGGGATGGACATCGCGTATGGATTTGCGACCGGTGTTTGTGTTACTTCAGCAGAGAAGAAATATTGCAACGACATAAAGAGGACTGCAGTAATAATTGTCGTGTTACTTTTCCCGAAGGTACAAATACAAAATTGAAATTTAAAAATTATCAGCACAAGGAGATAGTTCCGTTTGTAATTTACGCAGATTTGGAATGTTTGCTCGAACCGGTCACAGCACCACAGGCTAACACTGTAAATTATCAGAAGCATACCCCTCACAGCATTGCCTACTATAAACATTGCAGTTTCAATGACGCTCTCTCGGAGTACAAGGCGTTTCGTGGAAAGAACTGTATCGAATGGTTCATGCGTGAATTAGAAGGACTGGCCGGCTCATTGCACGACATTTTCCAGACCATAGTACCAATGAAACCCTTGAGTAGCGATGAAAGTCAAAGTTTCAAGTTGGCTGAAAATTGTCACATTTGTGAAAAACCATTTGCGCGGACAAACGTGAGAGTCCGAGATCATTGTCACTTTACGGGAAAATTCCGCGGCGCCGCTCATCAAGACTGTACTTCGAATTACAAAATTGCCCACGTAGTGCCAATAGTTTTTCACAACTTGTCCGGATATGACGCACACTTTTTGATTGTAGCATTGGCTCGAACCTTCGAAGGATCCATGAATCTTTTGCCGATTAACAAGGAGAAATATATTTCTTTTTCGAAGCGCGTCAAAGGTACACGCGTGCAGTATCGATTCATCGACTCTTTGAGGTTCATGCCGAGTAGCATCGAAAAGTTAGCATCTTACCTGAAAGATGATCAAAAAATAGTAACACGCAAGCATTGCGCTAACGCCACGCAATTTGAATTGTTGACGCGAAAAGGCGTTTTTCCCTATGACTATGTGGACTCTTGGATGCGACTCGATGAGACGCAATTGCCTGCGAAAAATAATTTTTTCTCCCGATTGAGTAATGAAGATATTTCGGCGGACGATTACGCGCACGCGTGCAAAGTTTGGACTATCTTTAATCTCAAAACGTTGGGTGAATATTCCGACTTGTATTTGAAAACCGACGTACTCCTTCTGACAGATATTTTTGAGAATTTTCGACGAAATTGCATCAACACGTACGGTCTCGATCCATTGCACTATTTTACCGCACCCGGTCTATCGTTTGACGCGATGTTAAAATGTACCAGCGTAGAACTCGAACTCTTGCTCGACGTTGACATGTTAATGTTCATCGAGAAAGGTATTCGCGGTGGTGTAGCGCAGTGCTGTAATAGGTACGGGAAAGCGAATAATCGCTACATGCGTGATAACTTCAATCCAAACGAGCCCGAGTCATACTTGATGTATTACGATGTCAATAACCTGTATGGTGCAGCCATGTGTGAGTCATTACCATTCGGCTCGTTCGCATGGGTAGAAAATTTCGGGGAACGTATCGAGAGTATTCCCGACGACGCCGAAACGGGCTACATTTTCGAAGTCGATTTGGAGTATTCTCGAGAGTTACACGACACGCACAAAGATCTGCCTTTGTGCCCCGAACACTACGTCCCTCCTGGCAGCACTCAACGAAAACTAACGACCACACTGCTTCGAAAAGAAAAATACGTCATTCATTATAGAAATTTGAAGCAATGCTTGAAATTGGGATTGCGTCTCCTAAACATTCACAGAGTCCTCAAATTCAAACAGCGCGCATGGCTGAAAAAATACATCGATATAAATACGGAATTGAGAAAGCAATCGAACAATGATTTTGAGAAAAATTTTTACAAACTCATGAACAACGCGGTCTTTGGTAAAACAATGGAAAATGTCAGGAAACATCGGGAAGTGCGACTCGTGACAAAGTGGAAGGGGCGGTGGGGGGCCGAAGCGCAGATTGCCAAGCCAACGTTCCATAGCTGCACCATATTTGACAATGACATCGTCATAATCGAGCTCAATCAAGCATGTGTCCTATTCAACAAGCCTATATACACCGGATTTTCCATACTCGATATCTCCAAGCTCTGGATTTATAATTTTCATTACAATTTCATGCGCGAAAGATTCGACGATCGAGCAAAATTATTGTATACAGACACTGACAGTCTCATCTATCACATCAGCGTGCCCGACATGTATGAAACCATGAAGCGTGATATTGACAAATTTGACACGTCTGATTATTCACCCAACAATCCGTACAATATGCCTTTGCGCAATAAGAAAGTACTAGGTCTCATGAAAGATGAGAATAATGGTCGCATTATGACGGAGTTTGTAGGTTTGAGAGCGAAATTGTACTCGTTCAAAATTCTCGACTGTGATGAGGCGAAAAAGAGAGCTAAGGGTGTACGGCGGTCAACCCTGAAATCCATCACATTCGACGACTTTAAAAATTGCTTGTTTGCGCACGAAAATCTTGTCAAGGCGCAACAATTGATCACGAGTAAAAAACACATTGTACATACGGCGACGCAACAGAAAATTGCTCTCAGCTGGAGAGATGACAAAAGAGTGCTTATACCAGATTCCACGGACACTCTTCCATGGGGTTATGCTTCCGATGATATGGAACATTAAAAATAAAATGTTGACGATAATTGTGTGTGAAGAGAGAGAGAGAGAGAGAGAGAGAGAGAGGGAGGGAGAGAGAGAGAGAGAGAGAGAGAGGTACGGTAAAATATATATTCACGCTTAAACCAAAACATTTACGAACATTTATTTCCCCCCTCCTGATCGGAACTATCGACGAACAAAACCATGCGATATTCGAGTACACTGAGAATGTAAACAAATCACGAATACTATAAACTTTGGAGAAAGATGAAATTGTGGGCCAGGAGAACCACCACAGCGACTATCAAGTCAAGGGGGGCGTCTTGCGTCGACGGGCGTCTGAGAGCATATATGCATCGGGTTGCATGAGTTGGTCGTAAACGTAAGGGCTTTTTCTTCATATCGAATAAGACAAAGGGACAACGGCTCAAGGCGAGGATTTTTCCTTCGAGGGGGGGGGGGGGGGGGAGTGATGCATTTTTTCGAAGATAACTTTTTTTATTAAAACGTTTTTTTTCTTCACAAATCTCCTTTGTCGATCCAACTGTTGTGCGTATCGTCGAAACCGAGCCACTTGACGAGCATTCGATTTCCACGCTTCCTCACCACCTTCTCAACGAGGTAAATGTCGGGATACTTGACTTTCTGGAGCTCCTCTTCGTAGAAGCAGCCGGCGATGGGTTCGTTCCGATGGTCCTTGAGATTGTACGTCGTTGGATTCGTTCTTTTCACTCTGCGTATCGTGAATATTTCCGTTGTCCAATTGGGCGTATAACCCTTCTCAAATACATTCTTAAATTTGCTAATTCGCACATTATCGCCAATTTTGAATTTTTGTGATTTTTTTGCCGTTAATCGACGCTGGCGAAAAATACGATGGAGAATCTCTCTTTCGTTGGTGCGATTGATATTTTTCGGTTTTTCCCGGATGGTTCGATGCACGGTGTTGTTGTATTCGGTAACGAGAGAATCCAGAATATCCATCCATTTGTACATACCGCGAAGACTGAATTACATCCACATTTTATTTTTTAACGTTCTATTGAACCGCTCGCAGATTGATGCTTTCAAATTGCTATACGTTGAATACATGTTTACATTGTGTCGTTTCATGAGAGCTTCAAACTGTGAATTATAAAATTCTTTTCCACGATCGACGTGCAAGTTCTTGGGTATGCGACCCTGATTGAATATAGATTTCATGGCAATTGTCGTATCTTTACCGCTCTTGCTTCTCAACGGTATGGCCCAGGCGAATTTGGAGAATATATCGATGACGGTCAGGAGGAACTTATGTTGCGAGTTTTGCCTCGCGTACGATGACATATCTACGATATCGGCTTGCCACGTTTCATCCAGACCTCGAATGTCAACGTGTCGACGAGTATAATTTCTTCGTGCAGGCTTATGCAGCTCTCGCACGAGAGTCAGTTTTTTGTCATCATTCATGGCGCGCGCGCGCGGGGATCCACACACATCAACGTTCAACATGCGAATGGAAAAAAAGATCGTTTTTCCTAATAAATAATTCCAGCCTCGCGCAATTCTTCGATAATCGATAAGATCTCATTGGAATGCGATGAGTTGCCTGCCGCTTGAGATGCGTGGAGTAATCGAAGACGATCTACAAGCTCATTCGGATTGTCCCAGTAAACATAGTCAAATTGCATATTTTTTCTGGCCTTCTTGTACATCCCCCGACCTGTACGTGCTCGAATTATTTTCGAAATATAAATCTTGAATTTGTGACTGTTTTCACGTCGCACAGCTCCGTCCGGTTTGTAATATTTTTTATGCGCGTTCGTGCCAATGATGATATTCTCATAATTTTTCAAATCGTTCGGTTCGAGAAAAGCGACATTTGGCACTTTTTTAAATAGGAGCTCCGTCAAGCCCACAGTTGTCGCATAACTTTTCTCCCCCACACGAATGTGCGGAGAATTGAAAATTATCGGAGAATCGCCAATCATTAATTTGGTGCTGGCAAGCATTCGCACACCGTATGTGGTATCCAGACTTTTCTTTTTACCCATACGTAACAATACTAGATATTTTTTTATCAATTCATCGACTCGACTGGGTGAATCATCATCATCATCATCATCATCATCATCAGCATCGGCATCATCATCGTCATCAGAGGCATCATCTTTGTGCTCATACGCCGCTGTGAAAGTTGAATCTTCCGGTGACTCATTCTTAACTTCACTCTCATTTTCTTCCGTTTCATTCTTGATTTCCTCCTCCTCCTCCTCCTTCTTCAATGGTGACGTCTTGTGAGAAACGAGCTTTTCCAATGGTGTGACTATCGGCTTAAAGACATCCTGCATCACCTGATCAGCATTATCTCTACCCATCTTTATCATTCGATGTTTTCGTCTAATTGCATCACTGGCCTTGACGATTTGCTGCAACACATCTTTTTCTTGCAAAAGTTGTCGACGCTTCATGCTGTTGTCAGTTTCACAATACAAGCAATACTGTATGCATTGCAACAAAGAGCACGTTATTTATTGACTCGGAGGAAAGAATCAAACCCTCGTCTATACCTACCCTCATTGATACTACTATCCTTGTCAATTGTAAGGAATCCGTACTTGCTGGAATTCCAACATTCGCAACATATATTTTTGAATTGTGTGTATGACATATCGGTATTGACATGGTCATCGTACACATGCTTGAGGTTCGAGTCGTCCTGCTTGAAGAGAACTATGAAATTCGTATTATCGCGCACGAGATGCTTAGGAATACGAGCGTATGTTTGAGAGAGATAGAAACAGTCCACATTCTCATGCCTTCCCATGGAGAAAAAGGCTCTCACGTTGTCCTGTTTCTCGCACGCTATATCGTCAAAGATGAATATGGAGTTTGGTCGTGCGTCGCTCGGTGGCACCACTTGTTCATGCTCGTTAAATGGATGATATTCGAGACCCTTCACGGGCTGGAGAAATTGTTCGAGTAACTGATATTTCGGCTGTTTCAGCGACTTTGAATAGAGATAAACGTTTTCGAATCTCAGACCATTCGGGTGTATCACGAGGGTGAGCAACGCGTTGGTTTTTCCGCAGTTTGACGGACCGCAGAATACCGCGCGAATCGTATTTGGCAGCAAATCACCATGACGCCTTTGTCCACCCTCTCCCCGAATTTGCGTAAATTCATCAAAGTTTATCACCGGCAGCTTTCCATACGTCTTGGACTTCATCTTCGTCGCGACTGACATAATTATCGTATAAAACGAGCTTTTATATCTATTGCCGCTTCAGTCGAGCGGCAACCTTCATCATGATCAAACGTCGAGGAAAGAAGTCCGGTAAAGGTCTCCTCAATCGTATCATCAACAAACTTCCCGTTGAATTGCACTTGCCTGGATATCAGTATTGCGGACCCGGCACAAAGCTGGCTAAACGTCTTGCACGCGGCGATCCTGGAATAAATCCGTTGGATGCAGCTTGCAAGGAGCACGATATCGCGTATTCGAAAAATCGTGAAAACCTCGAAGCTAGACATTCTGCGGATAAAATATTGCAGGAGAGGGCTTGGCAACGAGTTCGCGCCAGCGACGCTAGTATCGGGGAGAAAACAAACGCGCTTGCCGTAGCAGGAATCATGAAGGCGAAGAGAAAATTCGGCATGGGGATTAAGAAGAAGAGGGGGGCCAAAATTGTTGGCTTGAAGAAAATCATCGATGCAGCGAGAGAAGCCATGGTGAAGAGTGAAGATTCAAGCGCCGTCGCTGCGTCGGCCTTAAAGGGTGCCCGAGCAGCTGTCAAGAGGGTCGCAAGTGGCGCGCGCAAAGTGCGTACGCCTCGAGTGTTGCCTGTGCCTCGTAAGATCGGTGGCTTCCTACCGTTTCTCGTACCCATCTTTGCCGGTCTCAGCGCTGCAGGGGCGCTAGCAGGTGGTGCGGCCAACATAGTCAAAGCGGTCAAGGCCGCTCAAGCAGCGAAACGTGAGCTCGAAGAGAGCAAGCGTCACAATCGAACGATTGAAGCAATAGCATTGGGCAAAGGCTTACATCTCAAGCCGTACAAACAGGGAATGGGTCTTTTTATCGCGCCAAAAAACGTAAAGTAGAGCTACCTCACCGACCACTCACCGATGCAGATTTGCTAAAATACGCCAAAATAATGAAAATCCCCTATTTTCGTGGATGTTACATGCGAAATCAATTGCCCAAGGGTGGACCATGGCTACGCGAATGTGCCATTGTAAATCTCGATGAGGATATGGGGTCTGGCACACATTGGGTGGCGTACAAAAAAACCAACAATAAAGTCCATTATTTCGATAGTTTCGGCGATCTCCAACCACCTGCCGAACTTTTGAAATACTTCGGTGTGAGTAGCGTGAATTATAATTACAAGAGGTACCAGACATACGACACATTCGAGTGTGGTCATTTGTGTCTGAAGTTTCTCTGTCGACAATTACCGCGACGAGAGAGATTTTCTCTGTATAAAAGTGGGTGATGAGGGAAAAATCGAGTCAGTTTGTCAAACGACATTATGGATAACAGTCTTACGTTGACCTTATCGGGATCATCGTCTGTGCTCGAGGCTCAATACTTTCCCCCCATTGAACTCGCCCCCCACAAGAATTATACCCTCGGACTCATCGAACTCCTAACCTACAATTCTATTCCAAATGTAGACATTGGACACAACAAATTTTACGTTGGCAAGAACGTTTTTACCATACCTACTGGAAGTTACGAATTAGCCGATATTGCGACATACTTGGAAAAAGAGCTGGCAAAACAAAATATCACCATTCGCATTAGGCTCAACCACAATACGCTGCGCAGTGAAATCGAGTGCAATTATGAAATATATTTCACGCCCGAGGATTCTATCGGACGTATGCTAGGATTTGCACCCCGTAGACTACGAGCTGGTGAAAAGCATCAATCGGATAATCTAGTGACCATTCTCAAAGTGAACGCATTGCGCGTCGAATGTAACCTCACAGCTGGCGCGTATATTAACGAGCGAAGAGTACACACAATCCACGAGTTTTTCCCATCCGTACCACCAGGCTATAAAATCATCGAGATACCGTCGCACGTCATTTATCTACCAATCGCGAGCAAGACGATAGACAACATTCAACTGCGAATAGTGGATCAGGACGGTGATTTGGTGAACTTTCGCGGTGAGACAATAACCATACGATTACACATCAAATCGCAATGGGTATAGTCTTTCACAGAGTCGCGAGCACTTATAAAAACAATACTTCGTCGATGAGAGAGTCCAGTAGTCGATGGACACGCACACCGCTAACACCGCAGAACGTGCTGTTTTTGCGGAGTTTGGGTCTACGAATACGTGGAAAAATCGCATGAAAAACTACATAATCTGCATTGCGTGCGTATGCTGTTTGAGATGGAGGCGGAAATAATTGATATCAAAACCCCCGTCATCTTCGATGATTCTATCGCGCACTATGAGATTCATGCTCATCAGCCGTATGCATCAACAACCTTCAATAACAGTGATGAAATACGTATTTCCATTCAGCATCAAGACATATGCATACTTCCCAGTCAAAGTTCGCTACGCGTATGTGGGCGAGTCACCAAAGCCGATGGCACAATCGCCGCCAATACACATTTCGCAAACAATGGCATTTGCTATTTGTTCGACGAGGTGAGATACGAGCTCAATGCCATGGAAATAGATCGATGTAAAAATGTGGGCATAACGAGCTCGATGAAGGGATACGCATCCGTGAGTCAATCCAAGAACTATAAGCTTGAGAATGCTGGCTGGTACGATGTTCGCAGCGGGCACGCTGTCGCAGATGCCGATGGGAATTTTGACGTATGCATACCGCTAAGTATGATCCTCGGTTTCGCCGAAGATTATCGAAAAATCATTGTGAACGCGAAGCATGAATTAATTTTATTGAGATCGAAAACTAATGATAATGCGATATGGCAAGCCACAGCTGAGGATGACATCAAATTCACGTTAAAAAAAGTAGAATGGCTCGTACCATACGTGACACTCTCCGATAAGCGTAAAATCCAACTTCTCAAGTTTATCGGTAAAGACACACCGATACCCATGACTTTCCGCTCATGGGAATTGTACGAGTACCCAATGCTCCCCGCAACCTCAAAACACATGTGGGCCGTGAAGACATCTACGCAACTTGAGAAGCCACGATATGTCATTCTAGCCTTCCAGACCGATCGTAAAAATAAGAAAAGCGCAAATGCGTGTAATTTCGATCATTGTGACATCACAGATGTCAAACTCTACCTCAATTCGCAAAGTTATCCCTATGGGAATTTGAATCTGGACATTGCACAGAACCAATATGCGCTTCTCTATCAAATGTATGCAAACTTTCAATATTCGTACTACAATAGAGAGCCCGAACCATGCTTGAAAAAATTGGATTTTATAAAGTATGCTCCGCTCATTGTCATTGATTGCTCGAAGCAGAACGATTCTCTCAAGTCCGGCCCCGTTGACGTACGCATCGAATTTGAATCAAAGACCAATATTCCCGCCAATACCTCCGCCTACTGTCTCATTCTCCATGATCGTATTGTCGAGTACAATCCGATAGGTGGCGGGGTAAGAAAGTTGATATAAAGTCGCGATCACGCGCGCCCCCCTTCAGTCATCATGGAGTTTATCGTTGATGTGCAAGGCTTCAAGCGACCGATCAACAAATTCGTCCCGAAGGAAATATCAATCGTCGAGGTGGCGAACGTTGACTGCAAGCCCTTGACGTTTCTCTTCGAACCACCGTACGCCTGGAATTCTCTGCCGGGAAAGTACAAGAGTACGAATATGTGGTTGGAGCGCAATTACCATGGTTTGCGATGGGACGATGGCGACTTTCCACACGACACCATCCCCATGTTCATTCGATCAATCTTACAACACGCTCAAATCGTCTACATCAAGGGATTGGAGAAATCGCTGTGGTTGAAGAAATTCACCGACCTAGCAACGGAGATCATCGAACTGGAGACTCTGGATTGCCCATCGTTGAAGAAGCTTGCGACAAATGAGGTGAGAAACAACGGATGTCCCTACCACGCGACTCTCCTCCCGAAATTCAAATGTGCCTATGAAAATGTAAAATGTCTGGAGAGATGGTTGAAAGAGGATGCGAGGAAATAAAGTTTTTTGTGATTACATAATTTTACATTTTATTTACAAAAAAATTTTACAAAATGTTGTCCCATTCACACACACACACACACACACACACACACACACACACACATAAAAAATGTTCTTAATACTGTGATGGCGAGGTTCGTGGATTCCTTCGCACCAGATTTTATCAAAGCGCTGATGTCAACCGGGAGCGCCTTGGTGATCCGAAAAACACAATATTTTTGCCATGGTTTCGCTGTCGCTAGGTTAGCAGAACTCCAGGTCTGAGCACCTCCGCCAACATCGAGTCTTTGTGATGTGTTTTTTTCCGAGAGCCCATAGCGACTCGAGGTTTCTTCACCTGGGAACAAAAAAAAACATTTTTTTCACTTGCAATTCACTTGAGCAGTCAATCGACATTAGTCGCCTTCCTCCTCACCGCGCACTGCATTCGCCAGGTTCGTTTGCCAGGTTTTTGAATTCCATGCTGTTGAACTTTCCACCGATGTAGACCATGCATAGATCTCCGTTGTACGCTGACGCCAACATCGTCTGGAACGTCGCAGGATTCGTTTCAAGTACCTTGCTGATCCTCCCCGGTAGGAATACGGTAAACTCGTTGCGAATGTCAATCACGAACTTTTTGCCATATCTCGTGTTCACTTCCCGTATGTTGGTGATGGGATACTCCGACTCGGGGGTCAACTCGTTCAATTTCTTCGCCGGAAGAAAATCTGCGTATTTACCAATCTTATTGATCGCGTCCATTTTTCACTTGCCGTCTAATCGTTCGAAGCTGTCTTCACGAGATTATATACTTGCCCCCTCCACCATTCCCCCTCCACTCTGAATCCTCGACCAATGACGTTTGTCGGTGAGGCGATTTTTCGCGCCGTGGCTCCAAATTTATTTTTTCAAATATCATCCTCAGCGAATGAATCTGCGCCCACGAGTCTATTTCTCCTTTCAATTGTTGAATGTCTTGCAACAATCGTTCGATGCGCACTTTTAATTCGCGTCTCTTGCACGCATTGTTTTCGTTGCGGCGCATGATTCCGCCGCCTTCCGTGGCAACTTCTCAACAAGAGCCTATTTTTTCCGTGAATCACCTACGGCTCCGTATCGCCCGGGACGAACATTATCATTATATGCTTCACTCCCTTTGATCTTTGGAACTTTTGAATCGGACGGGGGAGGGCCATTTCGAAATTGATCTTCAGCAAACTTCTTCAAATTTTGAGAAACAGGATTTTTTGAATCTCTGAAATGACTCATGTTGACGAGGAAACGCTATACTGACGAATATTTTTCTCGACACCCCCACTTATAGTCCCCTTCATCATGGCGGCCGATTTTCAACGCGTTTATCGATATCGCATTTTATTTGGGGGGGGGGGGGGGGGGCTTTGTTAAGCGCAGCATCCACAATGTGTGTGTGTGTGCCGGCACGCGCTCGAACGTCGAGTTTGTATACACAAGATCGAGTTCCAAACAGCGAGACGTTGGGCGCTCTTTCTCGTGCTTTCCAATCTTGAACACAAGATGAATTGTTCTTGAAATACTTTACTAGTATCCTTCATTATGCATCCATATCTTCAGAGTCCGCGTCCAACGTTTCAATAACTAGATAATTTTTCATATTTAGCATATGAGCTAGCTGCTCTCGATTTTCATGACCCTTAACGTATGCGATAAACTTTCCACCGATGTAGGCTATGCAGACATTCCTTTTGTACGCTGCTGCCAACATCAGCTGGAATGTTGCTGAATTCGCGAATTTCAGGCTGTGACATTTTCCGCCGCGATAGACCATGCATAGATCTCCTCTATGCGCTGCTACCAACATGCTCTCGAATGTTGTCGAATCAGCCTCAAGCGCCTTGACGATCGTTCCGGGTAGAAACACGCTGAATTCGTTGCGAATGTCAACGATGTGCTTTTTGCCAAATTTAGTCTTGACCGCCCGTATGTTGGTGATGATATAATCCGACCCGGGTGACAACTCTCTGAGCTTCTTTGTCGGCAGAATATCGGCAATTTTACGAATTTTATCGATGAACTCCATTGTTTCACTCGTGTGTACGTAGTTCTTTCTCGTGTGTGCGTCCGATCTTGAATCGCAAGATTATGTACTCCTCCCCCCCCCCTGCATTGAGGGCACGAGGGTCCGAGCGCGGAAAAATGTCACGCGTCCGATGACTCACCACGCCCCACAAAACGTTTGAAAAAATAATCTGACGAAATCCCGTCGCCATTTTGGCGCTATCAAATGTCACCGGCCGACGATAAATTCTCGGAAAATAATCATTCAACACCTTAATTCGCCGGTTTCAACACGTCGATAAACAAAACTATCGCATCTCAGCAAGGGGGGGGGGGGCTTTTTCAAGCCACGGCAAGCGCCCGATGACTCACTACTCACAAATGTTTAAAACAATTTCTGAGAAATCGGATCCTCCACTCTCCTCCCACCGCCCCCTCTTCCCCGCGGGAGGGGAGGGGAACTCCCTTTTACTACAAAGCACTTCGACTCTTTGTCAGTCGTTGCGCGGCCTCGCTGGGAATCGAACGTGTGGCCCTGTGTTTACCTCCCCCCCCCCCATTCCGACGCATTCCATTCGAGGCGAAGGGGGACTTACCACCATCGGTCGGTAAGCAGGTGACCCCTACCATCGATCGGTAAACCTGTGAGCCTCACCATCGGTCGGTAAGCAGTGCAGCCCTACCATCGGTCGGTAAGTACAAACATCGACAGTCGATCATGGTACCAGTTCTAAATCAAACCCCTACCCGACCATCCGCCGATAACTCAGAAATTAACCATTTTTGGGTCGTTCTCGGTCGGTAAGTGTCGGTAGTAGGAATCTTGGTTTAGAACTGGTACCATTACACTACTGATGTATTATATCAGGCAGCTGTTCTGACTCTGATGGGTCGAATGAATTCCTAACTTCCGGGTCATTTCACTGACTTCATCCGATGGTCTCATTTCGATGAAATTGCATGTGGGTAATTAAGGAGCCAGGGGACTTTGAAAATTTGAAAAAATCGAAAGCAAGCAAGACTTGAAGAAATCGACGATGATGAGCAATCAGAAGGGATTATTACGATAATGCTTTATCGCTTTATGAAAGTATATGAGAATGAATATAATAATACGAATATAAATATATTTCCGCTTCCTTTTATGAATTATAATTTATTTGGCATAGGGACGGGTGTGGGTGAAGCGCAAACAATTCTTTAGAAGATAAATAAGTTGTAGTTTAGATTTATTATTATATTTAAATTAACGTACAATCTAATAAAATAAGCGGTCAGAGTGTGCGATAAATTTTTCGACACTAAAAGATAACTAATTAAAATAATAATGATAACTAATAAAAATAACTTATCAAATAAGAATTAATAGTAATAATAATTTGTAAAAAGCACTCAGCGCGGGCAACGATCCCGCGTCCCTGCGGATCGAAGCCAGGAACGCTACCAACGGGAACAATCTCATCGCTTGTAGAATATGTGCACTTTCTGTTACTTACGATTCGCAGCCGGATACATTATGATAATGCTTTATCACTTGATGAAAGTATATGAGAATGAATATAATAATACGAATATAAATATATTTCCGCTAACTCTTATGAATTACAATTTATTTGGCATAGGGACGGATGTGAGTAAAGCGCAAACAATTTTTTAGAAGATAAATAAGTTGTAATTTAGATTTATTATTAATTTAAATTAACGTACAAACTAATAAAATAAGCGGTCAAAATAACTAATCAAATAAGAATTAATAGTAATTTAAAAAAAGCACTGAGCGCGGGGAACGATCCCGTGCCCCTAGTGCAAATTCTTTTCCGAAAAACTCCGATTTTTTCCAAATTTTTCTATGAATTGAAACAAATATGAAGAATTCGGAGTTTTACGGACAATTATTTTTATGCAAACATCCGAGTTTCTCCGAATTTTTTCGAATATTTCATCATTTTAATTACGATCACGGGAAAATCTCGGAAATTATATGAAGACTTTAAGGGGTAACACCACTGTACCGGCCTTACAGGAAGCGTATTTATTGATATTTTTTTTTGGTGGAAGAGAATGTGATAAACAAATAATACTTGCGGTATTTATTGAGCACATATTTAAGTATATTGGTATACATTTTTATCCGAAAATATTACAAAATGGCGACACTGCAGCAATTCTTCCGAAGCATGTCGAACCTCAGCGGCACGCGGTATAACTGTGCTAATTTTGATCTGAAAAAAAGAATTTTGTTTCATTAAGTCTACATGAGTGTAGCTACTGAACCACGTAGGGGATTTTCGATAAGTTAATTTAAACAATATTTATTAACAAATAACTGTCTTAAAAAAAAAATTGATCATTTTTAGTCAAATACTCGGCAATTACTCAAAAATAAATATTTCTAAAATCCCCTACGTGGTTCACTAGCTACACTCAACTAGATTTAAATTAAAAAAAATTATTTTGTCCCAATTAAAATTGGCACAAGTTATACTGCGTGCCGCACAGCACCTTAAGTGCCTCGGAAGAATTTGCTGCAGTGTCGCCATTTTGCAATATTTTTCCATGAAATTTGTTTGCAATATACTTCAATATATGCTTAATAATTACCCCAAGTATTATTTGTCTAAAACGCTTCGGAGCAGGCCATTACAGTGGTGTTACCCCTTAAGGAAAATAATGTTTGCAAAAATTTCGGAAATTCATTATTTCTCAGAATTATGAGGGATAAAAAAATGTAATAAGTTTTTTTTACGAACATCTCATTTTTTTCATCTATAACTTTTCTCCGAATATCTCCACAGCTGTTCACTCAATAGGAAAAAGAAAAATTTTCGGAAAAAAATAATAATAATAATAAGTTTTTTTTACGAAAATCTCATTTCTTTTCATCTTTAAATTTTCTCCGAATATATCCGCAGCCGTTCAGTCAGGTCATAGGAAAAAGCAAAATTTCCGCGGAAAAAATGCGAAATCATGAATTTTCAGTAAAAAAAAATATGTTTTTGGGAAATAGACCAGTACTTGAATCTGTTTTAAATAATTTTTTCTCCGAAAATCTCAAATATGACTAAAATATGAGAAAGTATAAAAATTTTGGGGAAAAATTCGCACCAGGAGCCCCTGCGGACCAAAGCCAGGAACGCTACCAACGGGACCATCTCATCGCTTGTAGAATATGTGCACTTTCTGGTACTTACGATTTGCGGCCGGATGGATGATTGCCTCGTTTTTGGGGATAATGCTTTATCGCTTGATGAAAGTATGAGAATTAATATAAATATATTTCCGCTTCATTTGATGAATTATAATTTATTTGGCATAAGGACGGGTGTGAGTAAAGCGTAAACAATTTTATATAAGATGAATAAGTTGTAATTTAGATTTATTATTATATTTAAATGAACGTATAAACTAAAAAAACAAGCGATCAGAGTGCGCGATACATTTTTTTGTATACATTAATAACGCAGAGAATCAAGAGCTAATAAGCCATAAGCATTGAAATCATCTAAAAGCCTCGCGCGTGCCTCGAGTCGTGCTCAGTTTGCTTTTTCCCTCGAAGCCTCTTTCCGAAGATGTCCGAGCGTCACTCGCTCACGGACACGCGCTATGATTGTGTGATAGGCGCGTAAGAGACAAGAGAGGGGGTAACTTTTACGCGCGATCTGGCTGCACTGCCAACAACTTTTGTATTCATATCTTTTATAAAATCCTCAACAAAAAATGGCGAACATAGCCTTTTTCGTGGCACTAAAGTGGACTGGTCTCTTAATCCACAAAACAATTTACCGGAGGTCCAATCTGTTAGTAGTCCTGTGGGTTCCTAAAAGCTTGAGTTTGTAGTACGTCTTCGTGACATTCTGGGTCATACCTGTCTCCCAGTAATTTTTGGCCACGATGCTCTTGCCTCTGTGGTCCCGAGTATATTGACTTCTGCCTCTGGGGAAGCACTATCGGTTGAAGATTGGACGTTCCCTCGGATTCATCTGTGGCGAACACTGGTATTGCCACTGTTGGTCCGTGGTTGCACTCCTTATGGAATCGTGGGTTGTATCATTTCGGGTGTCTTGAGGCTTATCTGCCTGTTTCGTAGAACTCCACTGATGGTCCTTCTTCTCCAACATCCAGCATCCAAATACCTTTTCTTATATTTCTCGAATCCATATGGAAATCGGTGAGCAATTTTAGTTTGTTTGCGACAGGATGTGCTGCTAGGCATGGTTTTATTGTTATTATCGTTGTTTTTTAAATCGTGCTATTATGGTAATAGATTTTATTGATCCGGGCAACGCACTTCCTCTGGTGATACTGGGAAACATTCACCAACCCCCGGAGGTTAGGCTCGATCTTAATCTAGACCGGAACAATAAGGCGAACTCGATGGCGAAACTCGAGGGCTCCAACACCACCTCGGTTGCCACCCAGTAAAAAAACGCAAGAAAAATGAAATGTTGCTTTGCGAAAGCCGCTTCCTTCGCCTTCTGCACCCAACCTACTAGCAACCGGACACGGGGCTTGCAAACCGGTATGTCGGCGAGGCCTGACACAAAATACTCCTCCATCCCCACAAGCGCGCCGATGAAGAAGACAACGAGCGTCACTCTGCATCCCCGGTGCAGCCGACGTAGCTCGGCCAGGAGAGGTTGATACTTGAGCCGTTTCTCGTCTTCCTTTCGCGACACGTTTACCTCAGCCGGGCCAAGAAATCAATGGCGTATATCGTCTTGTCTTCGAAATCGGCGTGGACAATATCCGGCTTAGTCGCTTGAAGCAGCCCGATGATCGCGAACGGAAAGTTCCAATAAATCTTGCACCTTTCGCCCCCGAAATCGGACTCAATATCTCCTGGTAAATAAGGCGGCACGGGTTCCCACTCTATCCCATAAGAGTGCCGTAGATGGTAATACAAGTTACGTCATGACGATGGATATAACCGGAGACTGCATATACCGGGTAGACCGATAGTAGATGCGATAGTGTCTCTGACGATTGCTTTCATGCATGACACAAAATGGTCGGTAGGGGCTGACCCATAACGCGACTGCGATGGACCAGGGTGTTGATAACTCCATATTTGCAGGCGCAGATAATCCCTTCGGTCTCGGACATCAGTCCAGCTGACCGCATGAAGTAAAAGGTGGGTGGACACCGTGCATGGGTCGGCCCACATACTGCCGATTTAGGATATTTTTTTTATCTCCGCGTTTATGTAGTTTTCGAGCTTGTGCTCATTCTCACCAAGGGTCACCGTTTTAGGTTAATACATTAACCTAAACGTCTCTTGATGTTTTAAACGATCTGAGTCTCCTGGCCCTAGTTTCCGGCCCCGCCACGGGGAGGCGTACTTGTACTTTCCATTATTTTTTTTACTCGCGGATTTTACGTGTTGGCAATGGCTAGGGCCCGCGCACTGACTATTTAATGTCAAAATGTCCTTACGTGAAAAAATTGTCCCGTTCACTGGCCGAAGGCAGGAACAGTACTCATGTCCAATCCAGTCGTGCCCGGTATAATGCGACGTTTTGAATATATTCCGGGCACTCTTTGCTCTGCACGTGATGTTTCACCTCTTTTTTTTACACCGCACTCAATTCGCGCATTTTGGTGTCCTCTTGTCCGGGCATAAGTCCTGTATATGTTTTTTGAACTGTAGCGCTCACAGAGGTTATCTGGAGCACTGCAGTTCTTTACTCTGTACCCGTACCCGAGGCACTTGAAGCACCGGGTCACGTTTGACTATTCCACCGATCTATAGGCACCCCAGGCGAAGAACAAACGTCCCCGCCCGAGAATACCTTCAATTAATGGCATTGTCACTTCGCTGATCCAGTTGTATCTCCCGTACTTGTTTTTACAATAATGGAAGAAGGAGACCACCTCTGCGAGGTCAGCCTCCTCCTCATTCATACATCTTAAAAGATTTTTCCTATTCAAGTCACTCGTTAGGTCGTCCGTTTCATGGTTCGTTTCCACGCCGTATACCACGATCGCCGGGCTTTTCTTGATTGGTAGTTCAACCCTGACATTAATCTAACTAAGGTCCATGTTGGATATAATTTCGACGTCCTCCTTGGAGGTCACGTTCAGGACAACTCCTTTCGTGCGCGTCTACCTGACAGACGCGACTTTTAGCTTCATGCGATGTTCGCTTAGTCCCTTAGCCGATCCTTGCGGATCTGTTCACTGTCACGCGGATCGCCCTCCTTGGTCGGTCTCACATTGATGGCTCGAGCCGCGCCCCGAGCACCAGAAGTGACTGACATGACTGGCTGGACCAACGGAGCCTGTACTCTGCCGATTAAGCCGATCAATCCTATTATCGCAGCAGACGTACTTAATTGCTTCAGCTCTTCGGCTTGCTGTTTGAACTTAAGTTGCAGGATCTCATGTTTGTGCTTCAGCAGCGTCTTATCCAGAGCAATTCCTCTTATCTTTTGCTCGTCGTATCCCATATTGTTTCTGAGAACTGAGCGGACCACTCTTGATCATTTTCTTTGCGGTCTCTTCTGCGAACTGATACGCTTCTATTTAGTTTCTTTGGTTCTCCAGTCAGTTTTGCAGGCCCTTTCCATTTTGCCCTTCTGAGCTTACCTCCGATGCTTCGAGCACCTGATCCTCTTCTTCTTCATCCTCTTGTTCCCCACTGGGCTTTAGGAACTCCTCGTCACGAATCCAGCTTTGTGGGGGCTTTATCGTCTTCTGGCTTTTCCCTCTGGGACCCGACGGGGTGCCTCCGCGTTCGGAGGACCCTACCAAGTTACCATCGAGATTAGTTCCTCTTCGTGTACGTTTCCCGCTCTTCTGGCAGCGTCCTCCCATCGAAGTGATCGACGCAACACTGGTCCTTCTTTGTGTGCTGGTCGTTGCCACTTTATTTTCAGTTTGTTTGCCATTTTTGTTTGTGTTGCTGCCATACATGTTCCCACGATTATCATCGGAAATATATATCCACCCGGCCTTCCTTCATACCAGGGTAAGGGCATTGTAGAACCACGGTTCCCCTGGGCCATGGAGGTTTGGCGGGTTTGGAACCAGTCTGCTCTCTGGCCACGCATCCGTTGGCCGCCGCCAGAGCACGGGATTGGGGTAATTGTTTGAAAATGTATTCGTCCTCCTGGCCCGCGCGGTCGAGCCAAGACCCTTGCTCCCAATAACCCCACATACCCCAGCGACCCCCTCGCAGTTTTCGGGCTTCAGGCTCGAAAAGAGCTCGGGAGGCGCCAGCGGGTCGTTGCGACGCCAGGCTTCCGATATTTGAGCCAGGAGCCCCAGCGGTGCTACTCCCCGTATTCTCTGCCACCCATTTGGCTAGTATAATTTCAGAAGAATTCCGAGTCCGGACAGTCTGCTCAGAGCGACGGAGTCTGCCAGCAAGGCGTGGAACCCTCCCGGGCGAGGGTCTCTGCCGAGCTATCTGCCGCCTTATAAAGAAATGTCCCCACCCCATGAAGCTCTTGCGGATGTTCGATCTCCAGGGGCAGGTCCAAGCTCGTTATTACATCGCTAGCTATTCTGACAACAGGTTATAAAAACGGGGTGCGGGGTGAAAAATTGACGATGTGAACTCCGAGTTCACTAACTAAAGACTAAATGAGTAGATTAGGACCGGGACAGTGAGGATATTGGTGGCGGTGAACCTGTTTTTCCCAGACAGATCTGATTTCCAGATCCCTCTGAGATACTGCCCCTTGACGCCCTCAATGTCTTGTATCGATGCCAAGGTACCGGCAAGACCCTGCAGCGGACAGTAGGACGGAATCCCAAATGTCTGGCCGAACGTCGAAAACGAATTCAATTCAGTTAAAAGTCTGTTTTCGGGGGTTTTGGGGTCGCTGATTACAAATCTGAAGTCCAAATTTGAAAACAACAAAATGGCGGATCTGATACTGGCTAGACCGAAGGTCACCTTAGAACTGGAATACATTAGCAGGTATACTTCAAAACCTTGAAAACGAAACTTTATTTTTTGACTTATGGCCAGACATTGAGGATTGCATCCCACTGTGCAGCATCCGGGTGTTTGAAGACGCTCCTGTCTACCAGTCGAACATCGACCGCGATCCTTCTACTTGCCCTCTCTTGAGATGAAAAACAGCGTACTTGTCCAACCCGAAGCCCATATACCAGCCCCCCGCGTGTATGCCGCTACGATGTTCAAGAGGAGCTTAAGCCCCTCGCCCTAGGAGCGTATAGCTTGAGATCATCCATAT
Organism: Ophion ellenae; assembly: GCA_963210295.1. Classification (NCBI taxonomy): domain Eukaryota; kingdom Metazoa; phylum Arthropoda; class Insecta; order Hymenoptera; family Ichneumonidae; genus Ophion; species Ophion ellenae. Next base: position 11,705,986 of record OY723395.1, on the reverse strand, counting down.
AAAGTCGATGCGTGATCGCTCGTCCACGCCCCCGGGGGCCCCTGCCTCGTACCCACGTGCAGCCTGAAAGGCGATTGATAGGGGTAATAGTGGGACGCAAAAAAGGAGGGGCTGAGAGAATCTCTCTAAATAATGACTTTCCTATACCCCACCACTCCAGTCGACACGTTGCCTTCACTACTTTTAACTGTAAAGCGTGTCTTCCAGAGTGGTATGAGCTGCTTAATGCATCCCACTATGTGAGGACTCACTGAAAGGCGCTCGAGTATGCGGATGATCAGTCTGTGACGGACAGTGTCAAACACTTTACGCAAGTCTTTCCAAGCGACTGACAAGGAAAGGTCGCGAGGTGTCCCCCTCCGATTTCGATAAAATTTGGCATGTTTGTAGAGCAGATAAAAATAGGCGATACGTATTTTTTTATATCTGCGGAACCCAATATTTAAGGGGTGAAACGCACCCTTGAAAATAGGGATGATTTTCGTTTATCGTAGATAACTCTTTAACGATACGAGATATGAAAAAAAATGTCAAATTGCAACAACATTTATTTTTCAGTATACTATACATTGGAAATGAGAACGATGCAGATAACAACAAATTTCATATTGTTTATTGCAAAAATGCAATTCGTTCATACCTATACCCGAGAATTTTCAACCGATTGGAATGTAAATTTGCATACATATATGGCTGAACAAGAAGGGGCTACGGATTTTTTGGTTGTCCGATATCTCTTTATTAAAGGGTTGAAACTGCCCTTTATTTTTTTTAGACAAAATCATTGAATAATCAGCTACCCTTTTGCCATTCCGGGTTAAATCCACGTCAATATAAGTTTGTTCTATGATACGATTGCATATTCGTAAATTCCACTTCCCGCCCCCTACTCCCATCCGTTCCCCTCTCGAAAGGTAAACGTTCAAAATTTCTTACGGTGCGGCATGGAAGAAGATTCGTACAAATAAAAAAGGGTTACAATGAAAGTTCAATCAGTAAAAATAGTCGAAACAAATTTTCTCGATTTGGCGGAATGCCTTCTTAAGGGGTCAACGCACCGTTAAAAACTTTGTCCTTCCCATAACTTTTGAACGGGCCGAGATAGAAAAAAAAGTTTGAAGGGAAGAAATGTTGGATTTTTCGACTACTAGCCGTTTATGACGATAATGGCGAATATAACAACAAATGTTAATTGTTCATTGCAATCATTTCTCACTATCTAATGGAAATCACGCTTCCGTTTTCCGCTAATACGGGCACACGTAAGGCTCGCAATCACGGACTAGTTTCTTGTTTCGCGAATCAACTGTATGATTATTGTATATTACTGTATTATTATTGTATATTATTGTATTATAATTGTTTCGAGATTACAATTTAATCGGACATTTATTTGCGTTTACTTATTTTATAACCGTTTCAACTGTACTTTTTTATGCATTATACGTATTACAATAATGATAGTCATGGTAAAAGTGCTTGAAACCAAGAGATCTCTTGTACCACGCATAAGTGACAATAGCTGCTTCGCCGCACATATCGCATGCCACTGCATTCTGTGAAAACCGAAATTCTACGGGATTTTCAAAGTTCGGTGGTCTCTCTTGTTTGTAATCGCTTTTGTACCACGCATATTTAAAGAGGTTCGTAAACCGTGGAGAAGAAAACTGATTGTGTGTAAGAGATTGTAACTTAACAATATTGTCTCTCAAGTGAAAATTCATGTCATAATTGTATAATATTACTATGTCAGAAATGTGTTTGACGAAGTTTTTCCATACACGAAAGCCATAAAAATCAATGGGTTGGGTTATTCCCGTTATACCTGCAAGAATTGCTTATTATGATGTGAACTAATTGCCGGCCGGACTAATCATACTGGTAAAATATATTTACCTGCTAGAATGGTTAAAACTTTGATCTCCTTCACTTGCATGTCTATTTCTATAAATGCAGCTGGACATTGACCGCTCCAAGAATTCAGAAGTATTATCGATTTTGGACCCGTATTAGGAATATATATTTCGTAAAACCAACCCTTGAAGTGATTAGTTGTTAATTTTACAGATTTCACAGCCAATAGAAATATATTTCCGGCTCTGAACATAGTTTGTTCCACTCGAGGACCAAATTTGCCAGTAGGTTCGTTTAAAAATATCAACATAGGTGCCAAAAGCTTGCCATTCGCAGAAATCGAAGGCTGTATAGTATAACTGTGTGTTGTTGATGTTTTCGATTGCACTACTGTCTCAACGGATTTCTGCCTCTCTTTCTCCAATGTGCGGCCTGTATGTAGCTCTAACTTGAATCCACTTTGATCAGGAATAAATGTGTTTTCAGCGCCAACTTTGGCCATGTTGACTTTCACCGTTTCTCTGAATTGTTTAGCTTTATCTTGAAGTGTATCAGCATTTAATAACTGTTGTTTTGTTACATATTTAATCTTCTTTGACACAATTCGATGTTGTTTTTTTAATATTTCACCTAAAGAGCCAATGCCTTAAAATCTACGGCTGGCATTTCTACAATTTCTCGTGCACGTAAGGCACGAGAGAGTAAGGTAAGAGTACACGTAAGGTAAGAGAGGAACATGCGCTCTTATTAAACGTTTTATCAATCCATAATGTGATCTCTAGGTTATCTCAGGGTAGCCGCTCTTTGCACCGTAGTCTCTCTTTACTCCAAGTATTACTTTCGTTCATTGGTTCGTCATTTGCAATTAAGATGCAGCGTTTTCAGCTGATTTAAATGTTTTGCATCACTTCGTTCACGAGTTGCAGCGGAAACCCAAAGACGCCGTAATCTTTGCAGATAGTGTTCCCGATACGGTGAAAGGAGTAGATTTTTAAAAATATACAATTGTAATTCAGTCGCTTTCCGAAGTACAAAGTTAATCGATAATTGCAAAAGCCTTACCTATTTCTGTGCCCGTATCAGCGGAAAACGACAGAGTGATTTTCATTACTTAGTGCCGAATGATTGCAATTAACAATTAACATTTGTTCTTATATTCGACATTATTGTCATAAACGGCTAGTAGTAATAAAATACAACATTTCTTCCCTTTAACCTTTTTTTGTATCGCGGCCCGTTCAAAAGTTATGGGAAGAACAAAGTTTTTAACGGTACGTTGACCCCTTAAGAAGGCATTCCACCAAATCGAGAACATTTGTTTCGACTATTTTTACTGACTGAACTTTCATTGTAACCCATGTTTATTTGTACGAATCTTCGTCCATGCCGCACCGTAAGAAATTTTGAACGTTTACCTTTTGAGAGGCGGACGGTTGGGTGGAGGGGGCGGGGTGTGGAATTTACGAATACGCAATCGCATCATAAAACAAACTTATATTGACGTGGATTTAACCCGGAATGGCAAAAGGGTAGCTGATTATTCGATGCTTTTGTCCAAAAAAATTCAAGGGCAGTTTCAACCCCGTAATTAAGAGATATCGGAAAACCGAAAAATCTGTAGCCCCTTCTTATTCAGCCATATATGTATACAAATTTACATCCCAATCGGTTAAAGATTCTCGGAGATAGGTATGAAAAACTTGAATTTTTCCAATAAACAATTTTTTTTGTTATTTGCACGGTTCTCATTTCCAATGTATAGTATACGGAAGAATAAATGTTGATGCAGTTTGAAATTTTTCAATGTCTTGTATCGCTAAAGACTTATCGACGAAAACCGAAAATCATCCCTATTTTCAAGGGTGCGTTTCACCCCTTGAATATTGGGTTCCGCAGATATAAAAAAAACGTACCGCCTATTTTTTATCTGTTCTACAAACATACCAAATTTCATCGAAATTGGAAGGGGGGACCTTGCAACCTTTCCTTGTGAGAGGTTACGCTTGTGCTGGACCGCGTCCAGTCCTGGGGGGGGGGGGGGGGGGGGGTGTGACTGGGTATTTGCGGAACCTAGTTCTCGGTGTGATAGGTGGATGGCCTGGCACACCGGTGGCTATTGCGAGAGAGTTTTTCTCCATCGGGCGATGGTCACGCCAACTTGCCAAAGCCAATTATCGTTGTTTTTGTTTTTAAATATTATTGTTAGATGGTATTATTATGATAATAATTATTATAACATGTATTTCCATTCTTATCATATTATTAACTTTATCATAAGTATTTTATTATTAGTCTTATTACGATTAATCATATACATATTCTCCCTCCTTGCTCTCCCCCTCTCGCGGGTTTTGTTAAACATATACTCAGCAAAAAATTAAAGGAACGTATTGAAAGTGACCAGGAACAAATCGGTTTACACGAGGGAGAATGGTGAACAGAACGAATTATATTTGGGGATAAACGGAAACGATACACACGCGTCAACAAGTCTGAGACGAATGAATGGCACGCAAGAGAAAAAAAATAACAGCGAGATGCCTAGGAACGTCTTTCCTTTTTTTTCATAAATATGTATATATGACGAGCTTTTCGCGATAGTCAATATTTTTAACAGAACGGAACATTTTTAAAAAAATTTAGTGATCTTCGAAAAGCCGTATCTCCGTGAAAAATTGTCGTACCGGGGCGGGAGGGTAAAAATAGCATTTTGAAGATTGAAATGTTTACTTTAAGAATCGTACGGACAATTTTTTTTTCTTAGTATCACTCTCGGCGCTATGATAAGAAATAGCGAGAAGAATTTTTTTGAAATATTTTGGTTTTTCGAAAGCGTCCATGTGCTTAAACAAAAATGTCCTGGCTTAATCAATGCTGGGGTCATGGAGCATGGTTCTTTACCTTCAATTTCGTGGTATGATCGTTGTACGACCATTTGTTGCTGAGATTTCGCCGATTGAATGAAAAGTCAGTTTTTTTCTTTGATCATCGATATCTCATGAAGTGACGATTGACAGCGAGCGGAAGGTAAGTTTGGAAACTTGAATGAATCCTCTATAAGGGCCTTTTGGTATTTTAGAGGAACAATTTTTTTTCTAAGCTTCATATTGATTTGAAAAGTAGAAAAAGATGACTTTTTCTGCCGTTTTGGAAAATCCAACGCCACTTTGCAAATATTCCGATAATGACCGATGTTTCTAGGTTTTTTTTAGCTCAGTACATGCCCAAAAAACCCTGTAAATTTTCAAATCGATCGGTTGAACCATTTTTGTTACTCGAGTCGTCACAATTTTGTCAAAAATTAAAGAAACACTTTCATTGCTCTTTAAACATCATCTAATAAAGGTTAAGACGAAAAAAAAAAATTGGTAGTTTTTCTTACCAATTCCCGCATTGTCTACTCATTAAATGTAGAAAAAATTTAATCTTCATTTTAAAAAGAATAAACATTGATTCTTTTCAAATTTTGATTTGTATTTCAAAATTCAGGTTTTCTTCTTCTTGTCATTTCTTTCTTTTCCGGATGACAAAGATCACGAATAACTTATTTGCAAACGTATTCAGGTTGTTCAATCATTTTCATTAATTAATTAAAATGATCGATTTCAGTCGGGCCGTGCTTTAAAACACAGTAGTCCATTTGGCATATAAGTGCCAAAAGTCAACGCCGGTCGAATGGGTAGATTGTTCACCTCTGAATGAGAAAGATGGAGTTTGAGGCGTGTCTACGCTAATTCATTTTCTATGTTTTCTTCACTGATCAACATCTAGTGAGTGAAAAAATATGACATGAGAGAAAAATCAACAATAAGTATGAATTTAAAAAATACAAACACTGAAGTAATTAATTTGGAGCTCGAGTGAAAATTTTGATCTATGTGAACACAACGACAGAAAAATCACAGACATTTGAGGTTTTGTAGGCTTATTACATAGTAGGCTTATGGGCATTGTGACACTGGCGTTTTGCGAGCGTGTTCTAGCGAGGCGATCGTCGACCGTGCTCGCCCACGTGCGCCCAACGTGTAACTGCGCGTGTGCAATCCGTCTTTTGGACAGTTAGTTACTGTTGATTTTTTTTCCTAATTTGGCATTTCTGTGCTCACTAGATGTTGATTAGTGGGAAAAAACAATCGAAGAAAGTGAGCGACGTCTTGCCTTGAACTCGATCTTTCACGTTCAGAGGCGGGCAATCTACTCATTCGACTAGCGTTGACTGTTGGTACTTGGATGCCAAGTGGATTCATATCATTTCGTAGCACCGAGGCGATTTAAAACGATCAGTTTAATTAATCAATGAAAATTATTGAACAATATGATACGTTTTCAAATAAGTTATTTGTGTTCTTTTTCATCCGCCGACCTACTGTGGTATTGTGTACCCAGCGTCGAACTTTACTAATGAATACCTCGGCCAATTTTTGTCGCGCGACATTTAAAAAAAAAGCGTTTTGTTCGGAAAGAGATACCCTACATGCCCACGAACGGAAAACTAGTAGTTGAGATACACCCGTATATACATATATATCTGCGTGTCTACACGTATGCGGGATAGCCCATAAAAACCCAAAAACCATTTCGTTAAGTGTGTTTTCTCCAGAGCTTACGGACAGAGTGCAATAAGGAAGCTGCGCCC
>OY723395.1:11686516-11699296 GCA_963210295.1 Ophion ellenae | reverse complement strand
CTCGCGATGATGTTACTCCGACGGAAGTTATAAAAAAAATATTGGATGTGCTCGGTATCCCTGAATTGTCTTCCCATATTTTGGCTGTACGAAAACTTCCTGTGAAATCGACTGTTGTTAGCGATCGGACATCGAACGTCAAGGTCTCTTATATTATTACCCTGACTTCAAATGCAGTTCGAGACATCCTTCTGAGCAAAAAACGCGAAAAACGTGATCTCAAATGGTCAGAAATATTCGAGGGTTGCTCCGATGAAACGAAAAATTTCAACATTCTGCTGAATGAGTTGCTCCCGTCAAACACTTACAAACTATTGCGACGAGTCAAAGCGAAAGCCCTGGCGAGAGGGTATAAATACGTTTGGTCCAGAGATGGCACGATCTACGCCAGGAAGACTGATGGTCAGCCGCGCATCGAAGTAAACTCCGAAGAGGATCTCGCTTGGACGGGTTGAATCTCTGCACTTTCTGCGGTCGATGTCACTATCGTATTACTGTTCCGGATGAGGCTTTGAATTTTGATACTTGGTTTGAAATTATTTTTGGTTTTGAGTTCGATTTAATCGGAAATTTTCCGGCGTTGGTCGGCTGTTCGTCAGTTTTTCTTGCTAAGATGGTGTCAGGCGTACTGGTTTACGGGTGCTTGCTTGCTTTGCTCGTGTATGCTTTCATTTATTTCTACTTTTATTTTCATTTTCATATTATTGTATAGTTTCTGGATTGCAGTTTATGCTGTAAGTCTGTAAATTCTATTTATATTGTAATTAAAGCACTTGTCGAGTGGCCATGAAACACTCGTAGTGTCCTTATATTTTTCTCGATGCTCGGTTATATTTTATTCTGAATGCTGCGATACGCATTTCGTGCTGGTATGGTTTTCGTTTGCTCTCTTTCGAATATTTCGAACATTATTATTATCTTCTAAGTTATTACTTATTATTGCGCATTTTCCATTGTTATTACTGCTATTATTCACGTTCTCTTATTATCATTATTTTTTGTTTCTCATTATTATCCCATTGTATTCTATCGTTATTATTTTATAGTTGTATGTACTATAAATTCTAACTTTTGAGTTTTGTTATTACTTATGAGTATGTATCTCGCGTTATCACTGCTATCAATATTTGATTCTGTTATCTCATGCTATTATCTTGATCCATCCATATCATGTCAAAATTTTTGCATTGTTATTATCGATTCTTACTTTGGTTGTTCCATTACACCTATGTCTATAGTGTATCATTATTTGCCCGAAAGTCTAACTGGGGCATAATAAATCATATCAATCAATCAATCTCTCTCTCTCTCTCTCTCTCTCTCTCTCTCTCTCTCTCTCTCTCTCTCTCTCTCTCTCTCTTATATTCGAAGTCAGCTTCAGTCATCCGATGGATATCTCGATAGCCATCTAACCTGTTTCGCAATGATGTCGCCATCGATCATACGAGAACATCTCTCCTCGTATTACACGATGATGTTATGATTGAAGGTCATAATTTTTTATTCACTATAGGAGGCTATACACGAATCTTCTAGAAAGTTCGAGGATATACTGATATTACCCCGCGTTCATACCATGTGTGAGCTCAAATCAACGGCGTAGAATGCCGTTAACTCCGGGGTTTCTATGACTCGCACTACGCTGACAACGGGATACACAATTATTGTTAAGTCAACTGCTAAGTTTATTATTTATGTTATATGTAATCACTAATTCAACGGCGTAGTTTATTATTATTATTATTTTATACAGGGTGCGCCAGAGAAACTTACTTATTTGAAAGGTCAATAAAAACAAAAGTACTTCAATTTTTTCATGCAGTCTTGAAAATGACATCGGATAAATGGCGACCCCCATTGCGCATACACTGATGAAGTCGATTTTTGAAATTCGTATCCACTCTTTGCAGCATATCAATCGGTATGTTGGCAATGGCGTCGCGAATGTTGTTCTTGAGGTGTGCTATGGTCCGTGGTCGATCGACATAAACCAGAGATTTCAAATAACCCCATAAAAAGAAATCCCATGGAGTCAAATCTGGAGAGCGTGCCGGCCATTGGAGATCGCCTCTGAGAGAGATGAGGCGGTCGGGGAAATGTTGTCGCAACAAATTCATTGAGTCTCGTGCTGTGTGTGCTGTGGCTCCATCTTGCTGAAACCACACGTTCCTAACGTTCATTTCTTCGAGTCTTGGAAGAAAAAATTCCTCGATCATGTTCCTGTAACGAGCTCCATTCACGGTAACTGCGCGTTCGTTTTCTTCAAAAAAATAAGGACCAATTATTCCCATTACCGACATCGCACACCAGACAGTAACTCGCTCACAATTAAGTGGCTTCTGGTGAAGCTCACGTGGATTTACACCACACCAATAACGCATGTTTTGCTTGTTGACGCAGCCGGAAATGTGGAAGTGAGCCTCGTCACTGAAAAAAACGACCGCGTCTTCAGGCAGGTTGTCAACCAGCATTTCACATGCATTTTGACGGGCAACAACATCGCGTTCAGTTAATTCTTGCACAACAGCCAATTTATAGGGATGAAATTGAAGGTCTTCATGGAGAATTCGTCGAACAGTAGTGTCAGAAATTCCCATAGCAGCTGCGTGTTTGCGAGCCGAACGCCGGGGAGAACGCACAACTGACTGCCTCACTCTTTCGACATTTTCCGGAGTTCTGATGGTCCGTTGAAGTCCATTTCTGGGTTTAGCGACACTTCCACACTCCCGAAATGAGTTAACCCACGACAGAATCGAATTCCGGCCAGGAAGGAGTCTGTGAGGAGGAATTTCAAAGCGAGCGCGGAAGGCACGTTGCGTAGCAACAAGTGAGCGACCGTTAGAAAAGAAGCTCTCGACTGCGAAGGCCCGCTGCTCTCTAGACCAGAGCATGATGGCAACTGACTGGAGGGAGAAACAAACTTGGGAACTTCCCTCTCCAGATGCGCCCCCTCTCGCCCCTCTACCCGCCCAACTCACCGCGCGGGAATTTTTTCAAATAAGTAAGTTTCTCTGGCGCACCCTGTATTTAATGGGATAAACAACTCCCGGAAAACTGTCCTTGAAAATGCCCCCCCTGCCGCACATTCCATTATTATCCGTTAACAACCTTGAACGATGACATATTATTATTGTTACTATTAAAATTATTCTTATTATTATTCCTCTTTTTTTTAAATAGAGTTTATTGCTCCAGGAACGCACTTCCTCAGTTTGCACTGGGAAACATTCACCTGCCCCCGGGGTTAGGCTCGGTCTTAATCTACATCGGCACAATAACGTTGGGCGACACTCGAGGGTTCCGACACCACCTCGGCTGCCGTCTAGTCAAAAAGACGCGCGGAAAGTCCAATATGGCTCTGCGATAGTCGTTCCTTCAATCCAGAGGGTGAGCGGCTACCGCAGTCCACAATCGTGTGGCCCGAGTAAACGAAGGGATCCAAGTATGACCGCCTTCTGCATCCGACCCGCTAGCACCCGGACACCGGGTTTCCAAACAGGTATGCCAGCGAGGCTCGACACAAAAGACTCTTTCATCTCTCCAAGCGCGCCGATGACGAGGACAACGAGGGTCACCCTGAATCCCCGGTGCATACGACGCAACTCGGCCAGGAGAGGCTGATACTTGAGCCGTTTCGCCTCTTCCTTTTGCGACACGTTCACTTCGGCCGGAGCCGAGAACTCAATGACGTATGTCGTCTTGTCGTCGAAATCGAAGAGGACAACATCAGGCTTAAACCCGTATTCATAGTCGTTCCTTGAGAAATAAGGCCTCTTCGTTCTTTATTCTCAACAAAGAACAAGGAATAAGGATGCCTAAAGGTACATCTGTGAATACGGGTGTTAGTCGCTTGAAGCGGCCCGATGGTCGCGAACAAGATGATAGTGCCGTAGATGGTAGTACAACACCCTTAGGGCCGCGTTATGACGATTTAAATAGCCGGAGACTGCATATACTGGGCAGACCGACATGAGATGCATCAGTGTCTCCGGCGATTGTTTGCATGCACGACACAAAATGGTTGGCAGAGGCTGACCTATAATGCGACTGCGATAGACCAGGGTATTGATGACACCGTCTTGGCAGCACAGATAAACCCTTCAGTCTCGGACATCAGCCCAGCTGACCGCAAGAGGGACAAGGTCAGCCAGGTGGACAGCCCTTGCTCGTCGATGTGGTGGAAAAAACATACCGTGCATGGGTCTGCCTACGTGCTGCTGAGTCCGGACAGTCTACTCGGCAGCCCTGATTGCCCGCCGACGTCGGGACTTGGGCAACCGAGCGACGGAGTCTGTTGGCAAGGCGCTACGCCAACGCCGGCGGAACTCCAAGCTGAGGGCCTCTGCCGCACGATCTGCCGCCTTATAAAGAAAAAACCCCGCCCCATGAAGCGCATGCTGATGCACAGACTCCAGGAGCGGGTCCGAGCTCGTTATTACATCGCTTGCTATTCCAAGGACCATGCGGTCATGAAGACACTCCAACCCCAAGAGCCCGCGCCCGCCGCTCTGACGCACCCTATAAAGGCGCGGGGTGGAAGATCGAAGGTGCAGACTCCGCAGGATGTTTATTATCTTGCGTGTGCCGATGTCCAGCTGTTTAAGCTCGTCTCTACGCCGTTTAACGATGCCAAAGGAGTAGAGCAGGACCGGGACAGCGAGCATGTTGGTGGCAGTGATGTTATTTTTCCCAGACAGATTTGATTTTCAGATTCGTCTGAGACGCCGGCTATACTCGCGGCGGAGGGCCCCTTTGACACCCTCAGCGTTTTATACTGAGCGCTGATCGATGCCAAGGTATCGATAAAACCCTCCGGCGTCCAGGTGTTTGAAAACGCTCCCGTCCACCAGCTGAACATCAGCCACGACACCCTCTGCTCTCCCTCTCCTGACATGAAGAACAGCGCACTTGTCCAATCCGAATTCCATTCCCACCGCCCGCGTGTACGTCGTGTCACGTCCGTGCGTAACTGCATCCCCGCGAAATAGATTGCGCCACGTGCCAGAAAAATTCTGCTAAAGATGAAAAGAGTGATCTCGATACATATTCCTAAGCCAAACCAGACTGCACACTCCATATTTCCCCTATACATAAAAAATTATTGAAACAGAGAGTTCAAGATTCCAAGACTGGCCAACACATTGCGACCATGCACAAAGAATGTATCACATAACCCAGCCTAAGATCTTGGTCGTAAAAATTTGAAACTACGCGACTTCACGGCACAAGATCCGGACGAACGAATCGGCCTAATCCACTGCATGCACAAAAAATACATTCTTCCAAAGAAAGGGCCTCTGACTCTTGCAGTAACAAAATTAGATGACATAAGCCACGCGCTTTCCCAGGCTGGCCAACTAGCTCTTTCTCTCTCGCGTGACGCATACCGTCACGAACAAGGCCCTATTTGTCTCCTCTCGGTTTCCCCACATATTCAATAAGAAAAGCCGCGCTGTGTTCTCGGAAATGCAGCGCTGATCTCGATTATATGCGCCCTTACCCAATAATACACCGACAAGTCGTTCTCGCTTCCTTCTTCCGGCCAACCACACGAATCAGGTCATGGTTTATACCCGGACCACCAATCCAAAAAACCTACGTCACCTAAGTTCCACTCTCCCAAACATTTCTTCCTCCAAAAAATTATTCCACCCTGATTTCTGGTACTCCGAAAGAGTTCTCCTCGCATCAGTCTCCGATTAGAATCCAACGAGCTCAGACCTAGAGTTCACTTATCGATATCCATCGCGTCAAACCTTTGTTCTCTTTTTGTAACGCGAACGTTATCATACGATTCAAGCTTGAAACATCTTGTACTGCGAAATCTCTGTCACGTTACGCGAAAATCATAAGAACCTTGACGTCGTATTCCGCGCATTACTTTATTGTACACTCCATTTTCGATCCGTGAAACTCGCAAATATTAGAATCTGTGTCGTCGAACATCTGTATCTGTCTCACTCACACACACACACCATCTGCGAGCGCTTCTGGCCCTCCGGCGCAGGGCTCTTAGTTTTACGACCGCTACCTGACACCCAAACGACTGGGTCATCACCGAGGCGCACCAATGTGAGCGAACAGACTTTTATATTTTGTTTCCAATTTGTATCCTAAAGAAATACTAGAATTAACCCATACGGTTAATTCTAATAAATTACGAGTCAATCGAACACAAGTGTCACAACCATTATTTCAATAATTGGATCATCCACGGAATCCCTTAAAATTCCCCCTTCCACCAGCACATCCCCTTTTTAACCCTCATCCCGTGCTATTGCGCTAGGCATAGGCAAGAAAGAGGGATACCACACATATAGATATGCCCACGTCCCCTCAGGACGTGACAGTCGCTACGATGTTCAAGAGGAGTTAAGCCCCCGCTCCCCGGCAGTATATAGCTTGAGGTCATCCGTATAAAAAAAATGGGTGATCCCTTGCCCACGCTCCCCAGGGGCCCCCGCTTCGTACCCGCGTGCAGCCCGCAAGGCGATTGATAGGGGTAATAGTGAGACGCAAAATATGAGGGGGCTGAGATAATCTTCCTGGATAACCCCCCTCCTATACCCCACCACTCCGGTCAACACGTTGCCTTCACTAGTCTTAACTGTGAAGCGTATCTTCCAGGGCTGCATGAGCTGCTTAATGCCACCCACTATGTAAGGACTCACCGAAAGGCGTTCGAGTAGGTGTATCATCAGTTAGTGACTGACAGTGTCGAACGCCTTACGGTAGTCTATCCAAGCGACTGAGAGGTTACGCTTGTGCTCGACCGCGTATTGCGTGATGCAGCGGTCCACCAGCATGTTCTCCCCACAACCTACCAGCCCCCTCTTCGATCCCCTTTGTTCGTACATATCCCGCCATGCAGGCTCGATCTCGCGCAGAACACGCTCATAAAGTATCTTTGTGAAGATCTTACAGAGCGCATTCAGACACGTTATCGGGCGGTAGTTCTCCGGACGAGCCGATCCCCTTTTTTGGGGAGCAACACCGTCCTTCTCTCTATCAGCCACGCAGGGATGTGCACCGCCCCATCGATGAACGACGAGAAGGTGCGGGCCAGATGGGTATGGGTGCACGTGAATTTCTTCCACCATAAGATGTTAATCCCATCCGGTCCGGGAGCGGCGTGGTTCCTCATGCTACTTACCGCCTTCTCCATCCACCCAGCGTGACTGGAAGACAGTTGCCACGCTGACTCGGCTGTTGCCGGTAAAACGCGCCGAACCGCCCCAGAGCTGGAGAGCATTCATCAAAATGACCCTCTTTGCTTTACAGTTTTCCCCACAACTGCTCCACCTGAAAAGCTGTTGGCGCTTTGTCGGGGGCAGGCATAGGTGGTTGGAACCAGCGGCCTGGGCCAGATCGGAAGAGGGCGTTGTCTAACACCCGCCCCAGCCGCCTCTCTAGGGAATGCTTCGCAACCCCTAGGTTCCGCACCTTCTCCACGTAACGTTCCTCCACAATAAGGATAGCTTTGTGCAATGTGTGGTGACGGCATTTCAGTTCCGAGCTGATTTTTCGGATTTTAGGGGTGAACGCCCTCCCCGGGTGGTGAATGCCGTGGGGTGAACGCACTCCCACTAGGGGGTGAATGCCGTGGGACTGAACGGGAATGTGTAGTGGAGTATAACACACATTGAATACGGGGTGCCTGCCTCCGCGCTTCATTGATCTTATTCTGGAAGTGCACAACGCGCCGCCGAGTCTTAACCACGAACGCGGCCTTATCATTGGGTGCCCGAGGCTTCGACTCAACAACCACGTGATACACAGCCCAGTTCAAGCTGAGGAGATCAGCCGTCTCAGGATTTGCTGCAGCAAGGGACTCATTTGCTGCTTCTAGGCAACCAGGCTGGAGAAAAAAATTCCCAGTGTTTTTCTCCCTCCTTGTTTCCCAGTCCCTTGTCAAATCGACGCCCCAACGGGGGGGTTTCGACTGCCGGGGGGACCGATCTTGAGGCCGTCCGGCAGAGCTCCGCACGGAACGCGCGGAAGAGCGCCTGCTTGACAGCTCTGGTGGTAACTCTGGGAGTAACAAGACATCGTAGCCTTGTCGTCGCAAGCGGGCGGCCTGGTCTCGCAGATGTTGTTGTGCGAGGTGTGCAAGCCCTGGGTGCGCTTGGCTTCACAGGGCCTGCAACCTCGCCATGTAGCCCCGCCGCGACGGTACGCTATCCCTCGCAGCGGATTAGGTCCTCCTTGAGTTCCTCCTCCCACTCGAGACGCCGATTTCGAGCCGTCGATCCTGTATGGGTGACCCTCCCAACTGATCCTTGACCCCCATCCGAGAGGGACCAGGTGTGGGGGGCCTGGCTAGGTGTCGTTGGAACCTAGTTTTCGGTGTGCGAGGTGGTTAGCCTGGCACGCCGGTGGCTATTGCGAAGGAATCGCCGCCAAAATTATTATTATTATTATATACTGACTAAGTCAACTGCGTAGTTTGTTATTATTATCTCCTGCAACCCGACACCCCGCACCCCTCCAACTCCTTGTCGCAACACCCCTCAGCCCCTTCGCCCACCAATGACGCGAGCCTTCTAAAACATTCGAGAAGGCTCGCGCCACCATCCTCCGCAACTCCCCCGCTATCCTTTGGGCCGCACCCCCCCCCCCCCGCCCACATTTGATCCAGAACCCGCCTTGTATATCTACTTTTGTGAAGGGGAAATTTCAGCGAAGTCTTCAGGAGAAGCAATTTTCTGTATGATGAGCATTGAGCGGAATTTAGTTGCTATAAAAATGTCGAGAAAATCGGTTGGGACTGTTCACACTTATACGCTAGCATTACTTCATGTATGAGGGAAACCATGAATAATTGTTTGTATCTATGTAAAAAGTTTCTTTAATTTGATAAATAAATACAGTCTGATGTTCGTCTAAATATTTGTGTTCATCATTGATTTTTTATTTGCTAATGCCCTTACGGTTTTTCCGAATTTGCGTTACATAATATTATTCGATCGATGTAGCTATTTATAAGCTACATAGTAAGCTATTTATACTGGTTCATCGCTATAATGGTCAGATCTGGGCCTATTGTGGAAGACCCTACTGATTTATCCCTATACTGGCCAAGTCTGGACCTGCTGTGGAAATCCCTACAGGTTTATGTCTATAATAGCCAAGTCGGGGCCTATTGTGGAAATCCCTACAAGTTAATCCCGATAATGGTCAAGTCTGGGCCCATTGTGTAAATCCCTACTAGGGAAAGCACTAGGGGAGCCCCGAAAGGCCCTTATTTTTATTAGGGATGCCCTATCAAGTTTCCGCACGGGTAATCCATGCAATCTGCGGGCAGTTCGGGCCTCTTTTTACTGTTCTTGTGCTTTGAGGTCCGCTTTCGTTACACGCGAATGATCCTTAACTTTACACCAAAGCAGGTGTAACTTCGTCAATTTTTTATCTTATTTCAGGGTCCAGTTGCCCGTCAAATATTCTTTAAAGTTCACACTATAACAATATGCAAAAAAAACGATCTTTTGAAGTTTCCAAAGAGGGATACGCCCTTAAACAGCTGTATCTCTTTTAGAAAACAGCAATTTTTCGAACGATCAAATAGCGCTCGAGAAAGTATTGATAAATTCCACGGCATACTTTTTGCATCAATAACATAAAAAGATCACACCAGTTAAAAGTAGTCAGCGTTCCGGAATACAACTTTCACATAAATCTGTATACACATATAAAAATACCAGGTATGTAAACATGAAACCAGCATTTTTTAATAGTAAATACACGTTTATTGTATGAAAATGATGAAACATATTTTATTTGGAGTATTGTCCATTGCTAGCTATATATTTTCCCACCTGTCTGGCAATTTGTAAATGGCACGTCAAAAAAAAATTTGTTTCTTTGAGGTAATCCAGTAATCGAGCCGGTTTCGTACATTTTCGTAAGAAGTGAAGCGCTGCTCAGCAAATGCGTGTCTTTCCCAACTAAACGCCTCAATCGTTCCCTTTACCAGTTTTTCTGTGTGTGATGGTGCCTTATCATGAAGCAAAATCACTTTGTGTTGCCTTTTTTGATATTCTGGTCGTTTTTCACGCAAAGCTTGATTCAAATGGACAATTTGTTGTCGGTAGCGTTCAGTATTGAGGGGCTATACCAGTCTGACACTTTCAAAAGATCAATTTTTTTACCTTTTTCGACAGTTTATAGTTTCAAGAATATCCTGTAAAAGTTTAAAGACCGTATCTCTAATACTCCCCGAATGGCAGCTTCTAAAGAGCAACCGCTCGTATGATTTTTCAAATGAGATTTTTCAAATTTGCTGACTTTCTAACTCCAATAGCAATTATCCGATTGACTTGAAATTTGAACTGAGTACTTTTGAATACATTTACTCTACAATGACGTAGGCTATTATGGATTGGATGAAAATTGACGATTTGGCATTGAAAAAAAAAAACGACTATTTTATAGGCAAGAAAACATACTTTTTTCATAACTACGCCATTTTGTTAGATTTTTATATTTTTCGAAACTCCTACGTCGTTGTACAGGAATTACCTTTCAGTTTAACGACGTTTTTCCTTTTTCGGTTTCAGCTACTCTATCGGCCGGAATCATATCAGCAGTGGAAGAACTTTTTTTTTGGTGCCTCCGAAGGCAGCGCATAAATCGCTTGGATCTCAATATTTTTTTATAAAAAAATTATGTGATATAGGTCAAATATAGCCAAATATATTCTTAATTTTCCGAAACATTTAATTCAGTACTTTTCTTCTAAAAAAACTCCTTAAAATCACCCAAATTTCCATCGTTCACACTGGTATAACACCTTAACAGTTTCGTCAGGTGTTAGCAACTTAAATTCGCTGTCTTCGAACTTTTTTGGTAGCCTGCCACGTTCCTCATGTCTCACGTCAAAATCGCCACTTTCGAATTTTTTAAACCACTCAAAGCACTGTGATTTACCAAGAGCATGCTCGCCGTAAAGTTCGACAAGCATTCCATGCCATTCTCCAGCAGTTTTCTTCAAATGGTAACATAAGTTTAATGCTGTCCGCAAATCGTAATTTCCAGGCTCAAAACTCGACATGTTCAACGCTATAACAAACTATGTTGGAATATGAAACTTGTATTGTTGTGAGTTGAAAATCTTTGTCAGATGTCAACAAAGCAAATGTCACGACTTGACGGTAACTACAATGGAAGCTAGCTATCTATGGACAAATTCCGGTTTCATATTTACAGACCTGGTATGTTTGCGCGCGTGTATGTGTGGGTGGGTATTTCTATGCGCATGTATTTATTAGCACAGTTTTGACCTAGAGTCAAAAGGGACAGTGAATTTCCAAACTAGTCTAGTATGTAAACAGGCAGGCGTTTTCTTTCTCTCCAATTTACCGATACATTCTTTGTAAATATGCCACTCGGTTTTCGCCAAGTTATACGAGCCTTTAAAAAAGACGCGAGAATTTCGGGCACTGGAATAGAGTGGGTTCCCCCTTCTACAACATGCATACATACATATAGAAGCCGAGTTCCGTCCCAACCAAATGCTTATTGTTATGCAGGTCCGTTTTTTCTCTCGTTTATGTTTCCGCAAGTTTGCTGAGTTCAGCGTGTCAACACACAGAGACCCAGTATTCTCCACTTTTCATCGAAGCTTTACCTCGTGTTGCATTTTGTTACTTTTTATTTCTTTCTTTTCCGTGTTTCCTCGTTTTCATATTTTTCCTCGCATGTTGCTTCTCGCCAACCCTCATATTTACAGGATCTCGTTATTCGACCGGCCTGCACACGGCAGTTCCTTGTAGAGAAATACAGAATACCTATATTTCTGTATATGGCGTATTTCAGCTGAAAGTATCATTCCGAACGGTTACACATGTTTAATTACTTTGAATTTCTGATATTTTTCAAGGAAGGAAATAGTCGACATGTATTTTTTAATTTCTCTATTAATTCTATCGTTGAGCTCTAACAGCTAATTGAACTTTTTAATTCCTCTTTGATGTTTATGGCTTCAAATTGCAATGACTGGGCAATAACTGATACAGTACAAAAAAATGATTGCGTCATTTTTGTGCATTTTTTAAGGTGCTTTAAAAAAGAAACCCAAATATATTTTCGAAAAATAATTTCTTTCAAAAGCTATTAAGTGAGAAGATACCTTTAAGCGAGGAAGACATTTTCTGATTTTCATGATTTTTTTTAAAGATAGATTTTTTCACCATTATTAAAAAAAAGATAGATTTTTTCACCATTAGGGTATGTTTTCTTTCTACTTTTGTGACGTGACGTATAGCTAAAAAACTAATCGACCGATTTTGATTAAATGTGGTATAAATCTTTCTAGCCTTATTGTCTAAAACTATTGCTTAAATGGTGTTGAAAATGAAGAAAAAAGTATTTTTCTTATTGCAAAATGCAGCCATTTTTTCGGCAAATTCAATCTTGTTTTTCCAAAGCATACCATTTAATCGATTTTCAACATTTCTCACGTCATATTGGTTCATGTTTTGCGTGTGGTTCGTTTATTTTTTCAGATTAATCCCGCAGACGCTGCGGGTCACGCCGTCTGACAGTATCCGCCGCAACCCGTTTAGCAGACCCTACTGTGTCATACCATCTTCCTTTTTGAAGGTTAATAAAAAAATACTATGTAACAGCAAAAAATAGTAATAAAACGTATCCTAAGTCTCAAAAAATGGTGAAGAAATCTTTCTTAAAAAAAAGATCATGAAAACCAGCAATTATTTCCTCGCCTAACAGTATCTCCCTGCTTAATACAAAAAGTAATACTTGAAAATGAAATCGATTGTA
>OY723395.1:11626516-11684016 GCA_963210295.1 Ophion ellenae | reverse complement strand
GATAAAACAGTAATGCTAACCTTCAAACCTGCAGATGCTTAGATGGCTTAGAGATGCATACTTTATCAACTACATCAAAGTCTATAAGACGCAATATATTTCATGAGGTCGAACGGTAAATCACTCATTTATTTATCAAAATATTTCATGTGGTCGAAGGAGACATCACTCATTTGATTCGCACTCTACATGAATCTGGTTTTCACTTGCACAATAAATCGTGACAAATCATGTTTTGTTAACCCGACAGTTGAGATGGTGACATGACGAAATCCTTCTCCGAACTTTTTTTAGCCATGCATGCCAATTCGTAGCACAGCATTTCCAGTGTACTGGTGCTTTACCTACTTTGTACTTTCATCTAATGGTGATATCAATTTTTCTTATAATAGTAATGTGTCTTTTTTAAAATAAATAATTTGAAAAATATTATTCCTAAGCTTTAACAATTCAGTGTGCATCATGACTAGTAAACTTGCTTGGCTATTTCATAAAAGTGATTTCACTTTTTTTGTACATTTTCATTGAAGAAGTATAATGAAACCATTTTTGAACATCAATAGAAAGTATAGTTTGAGATATTTGAGATAAATCAGAATTTTTGATATAGTAAAACAAGCAATAAGGAATTTGAGGGATTTGTATTACTTGGCGTCGTTTTTTACTTTTTTAACTCTTAATAGTCACACTGGGTCCACGAGACCCAAACAAATTATATTGATGTCGTACAACTTTTTTTTTCAATAAAACATACATTTCTTTATATGCGTAAGCGTTTCATTCTTTCCTTCTAAATCGCACCTGCGTTGGATGAAATTAATATACTTTTCATTTCAAAGTACATTGTTTCCAGATTATAAAACCATTCTTTAATTTTTTTTTGTCAATAATTACAAGAGTTACAGCAATTTTTGTGAAAAAAGTCATTTTTTACGTTTTTTTGCATAATTTTTTCGCACATTTAAAATTTAATTTTTGATTTCTAACCAATATCTTTGTATCAAACAAGTTTTAAATTATACCTCACTATTTTTTCCATATCGCTCAATGCATTATATAATTATTTATAACATTTTTAAAACGCCTGGGTCCCATGGACCCAGTATGACTATAACGTGATTCTAGCTCAGTGTGACTACTAAGGGTTAAGAAAGTTTTTACAATATAATAAGAAATACTTGAAACACAAGCGCTTCATTATCGAAGCTCTCAGTCTTGATGATGTAGACTGTAACGTTTGCGAAACATCGGCATAACGCTGATCCTCAACACGGCTTAAATTCAAAAGCCACATGCTTTTGTAATAACATAAAGAGCCGTGAAAGTCTAAAACTCAAATCAACTAACTATAAACCTCAAAAAGTGACTAATCCGATAAAGGCAAAGATACGTGTCGACTATTGTTTTACACACAATAAAATATTCAAAAAGTATATTAATAAAAAATAGTCAGGTTTTAGAAATAGAACTAGTTCTGTGTGTATTCGCCCATAGGGCTAATTGACAGAAAAAAATGTAACAGTCAATTCTAAATTCCATGCGATTTTTGTCCATTTCAAAACCGTCGCAGTCAATATTCATACTCAGATCGCTCAGTCGCCCACGGTGAATTGAATGATTTCGATTGAGGTCTACCTGTTTACCAATACGCAGTCAAAGTATCGGGACAGTGGTACCGCTGCTCCACTTACCCCATCAACCTCTCTTCCACTGATAATCACATAATCACATGATCAGAATAAATAGCCTCTTCTGTATAAGCAGGCTGCACCAAGAGATCGAATTTCGAGGCCTTGCGGATACTAAAATGTTCACAAAGCACACACACACACTCACAGACACACACACACGCGCGCGCGCGCACGAACATGCACACGCACACGCACGCACGCACACACACATACACACACACACACACACACACACACACACACACACACACACACACACACACACACACATATATATATATATATATATATATATATAATAGAAATATATAGATCGATAGATAGTTAGGTCTCCGATCTGCTTCCCAGAACCCGTTTTGTTCGTATACAATGTACATAGCTCCTGCATGAAAGCTCTCCGAACTGTGATTGTCATTGAGACTCGGACTAGATGGCTCGGCTTTCACACCAAGAAGCTTACAAAAAGCTAGAGAGGGTGGGAGGGAGGGAGGGAGGGAGGGGGAGAGAGAGAGAGAGAGAGAGAGAGAGAGAGAGAGAGAGAGAAAGAGAGAGAGAGAGAGAGAGAGAGGGAGGGAGGGAGGGAGGGAGGGAAGGAATGGATAAGGGTGAGGAGCAGTAAAGAGGTTCGCAATTACCGCGTGACAAAGGGTATTCGTCCTTCCTGCCTCGACGCTATATGACCTTTCAGTAGCACACTGTGGCCCCTGACATTCTCCACTAAGGACTGTTATACCGACTCTTACTCTTTCACCCTCTCTCTTGGTTTCTCTTCTCTCTATCTCTCCCCTACACACTTACCGGTTGTCCCTATCCTTCCATCTCCCTTTCACTCTTCCTCTCCGTCGGGCTCATTCCATATGCACTGACCATAGCCATAATGCCAGTAGAACAAACACACGTTGTGTCAGACCATTGAGCCTGAAAACTTAAAGGGCTGAAATCTAAAAAAGCGTATTTCTCGTCTGGTGATTCCGGGCGAGAAATGCTCGATATCTATACGGTTTTATCGGCGGACTGAATTTTTGCCCCGCTGTACTTATTCCATGACTTCCTCTTTCGCCCTCTTTGTCTCTTTTACATTCTCTGACTTTACTTCATCGGTAGAGGGAATACAATTTTTCATTAGAAAATATTTTATTAAAACAGGATGTATTTAAATCGAATAGGTTTTATCGTTGTCTTACGGCCGACTATGATCCAATTTGTTCCAAATATACATATTTATTTGTTTCAGCTATTCTTTTCAAATATCAAATATATTTAAATTAGATCAATAAAGATTTAATTCGAATGAATGTTTATTTGCTCACAATATACACTTCAAATTCAAATAAAAATATAGTGTACTATATGCATTGAATATTGTATAAATACAAAATATCATAAAATACTCTATTTAGAGTTCTACCACAATGATTTTGTGTCATAATTGGTCATTCCGTGACCTTCTTAAATTATTGGTTCGTTTCCAGCCGTACAAGGTCTTCCACTTTTCGCGAGCCCCAATCCGCCTCAACTTCGTTCTTACCTCCCATTCCACATCCATACTCCTTTGTCAACTATTCCACAACTCTCCCCTACCTCCCATCCCACCTTGCGGCCGCAGCCGACTTCCCCCTCTGTATCGTATTCACCATGGCACATCTGCCATGGGCATAGGGGAACTGCGGAAAACCTATACCGATATAGCCGGTCACAAGTTCGCTTCCCAGTCACGGAACTAGTCGTCTTTCGCCGAGAAATGTCGAAGAAAATTATTTCCCGACGAAAGTACGCGACTGGGTTTCGAACCCGCGACCTCCCCATCCGCTGGCCAGCCCGCGAACCACTAGACCAACGCACTGGGTGCCTTCTGAAATTATTTCAATCGAAGAAAATATTTCACATACATATGGAATCGAACCTACAACCTACCTACCTATAGCTATGCACGCTGGCCTTACACTACCGAGTGTTTGTAGCATCTTAGTCGCAGATATGGCCTGAGAGACCAAATTAATTCCTATAATTATTTGTTGTATCGCATAAGGTATGTCAATTTGTCAATATCATTGTGATAATTGGAGAGTTTTATTAAATATCATGCTATAGATTCTCAAAAATAACCTGTATATGTGTGTGTGGCTGTACAATCGCGTGTGTGTGTGTGTATGCCTGTATGTTATGTGTAATTTCTCTCTATCCCCCTTTGACGTGCGTTTGCGACATAGACAGACCATTAATTCAACAAAATAAAAAAAATGTTTGACTCGACAAAAAATCTATCCAAGGCGAGTTAAAAAATTAAATAAATGCATTTAGTGAATTGAACTAAATTGGTTTTTGATCGCCGGAAACCGAATCACAGATTCATTAGGAACGAGCTTTTCGCTCACATAGACTTGTGTTGAATGCTCCTTAACGAACTGTGCTCCTCAAATGTTTCATTAAGGGGGGATTGTCTTTTTTTTCGCAAAATTTACCGCTTTTTGGGATTTTTTTTGTGAAGAAAGTATACAACGGAAAACTTGTAAAAAAAATTTTTAAACAATTTCATCAAAAAATCCGCCTCCCACCCCCCTCGACGCGCGATGGTCCTTTTTTGATGGTGTGCACGATTTCTCAAAAACTATTCAACCGATTGCCTTCAAATTTGGACAGAATGCTCAGCTGACATCCTTTTATCGTTTGATGAAGCCAAAAAGCAATAAGTTTGATAGTTTT
Organism: Ophion ellenae; assembly: GCA_963210295.1. NCBI lineage: Eukaryota > Metazoa > Arthropoda > Insecta > Hymenoptera > Ichneumonidae > Ophion > Ophion ellenae. Next base: position 11,679,622 of record OY723395.1, on the reverse strand, counting down.
TTATTTATAACAAAAAATCGATCAATTTTTTTCGAAAAATCGATACTTCAAGTTCAAAACGTCACCAAATCGTCAATTTTTTTTCCCTTCATCGAACGATAGCTATATGTGTCTAAAGTAAAATGCTTTTTGGGTTTTTGTTGCAGGATGAACGTGAAGGCTGTAATCGTGCACACCATCAAAAAAGGACCATCGCGCGTCGAGGGGGGTGGGAGGCGGATTTTTTTATGAAATTGTTTAAAAAAATTTTTTTATGTAGTAAACAGATCAATAAAACTATATGCCAAATTTCACAAGTTTTCCGTTGTATACTTTCTTCACAAAAAAAGTCCCAAAAAGCGGTAAATTTTGCGAAAAAAAAGACAATCCCCCCTTAAGGAACACGTAGAATTGTGTTGAAGAGCATTAATACTAAGTTTCAAGTAAATCTGAACAGATATTTATTTCACCTTACAAACTTTGCTACCCCCGTTTTCCCTTAAGGATTGAATTTCTAAAAACGCTGAAATTTGATAAATTGTGTCTAGAAGCAGTAATACAAAGTTTCAAGTAAATCTGACCCGATTTTTTTTATTTTTCGTACAAACTTTGCCACCCCCTTCGTTTAGAGGTTGAATTTAGAAAAACGTTAAAATACGCGTTTTATTTATTGTGATCAAGAGCTTTAATACTAAGCTTCAAGTTAATCTTCAGGCCAGATTTTTTTATTTTACACACCAACGTTGCCATCCTCGTTCTCTCTTCAGGGTAGGAGTCTCGCTACAGTCGTTATTAGATAAATTCATTTTAAAATATATGAGTTTATGTGATAAACTTTTATATAGTGAAAATATTTCATACATCGCCGAAGATTCCAACAAGTAATGTTAGGCTGAAGATGGAAAAAATAACCTGTCGTTTTATGGGAAACCCGTTCTGTCAACATTGTAATTACCGAATGCACCCCCCTATAGATTCGATAGCATTGATATTAAAGTTTCTACTTGTAAATTAGAGTCTGAAGATTCCAACATGATTATAAAAATATAGGTTCACCGAATGATTCGAAGAGAACTTTTATCCGATTTTCGGAGCCGATTAAACGTCATTTGCGGAAACTTGTGTTGAGCACGAATCTCCCTCCAATAATGCTTCCAATTCCGCGTGTTTCGGCCTTCCGCTACGTTCTTTGTCTTCGACGTCAAACTCACCGTTCTTAATTCAATTAAAGCAGCCTCACCATATGCTTCTACAAGCAGGCGTTGCGCCTCAGCTGTAGATTTATTCAAACCAAAGAAGTAAAGAAGAGTTATAATGTTTCCGCAAATGTCGCTTATTGTCAAATGGCATGAGAGACCTAATTAATTCCTAGAATTATTTGTTGCATCACATAAGATATATCACTTTGTCAATATGATTGTGATAATTGGAAATTTTCATTGAATATCATGCTATAGATTCTGAAAAATAACCTGTATGTGTGTGTACAATCGTGCGTGTGTGTGTACAATCGTGCGTGTGTGTGTGTGTGTGTGTGTGTGTGTGTGCGCCCGTGCGCGCCTACACACCGGCTTTTGTCAAACGGCGGAGACTTATTTGTACTCCAAATATATATATATTGTAACGGCTCGGAATTCGTTACAAATAATTTTATTGGTTTGGGACTCGAACAGGGCAGAAATTAATAGAGACTCAGGTATTTTTTGGTATTTTATAACAAAAAGAGATTTATTCAATAATTTGTTTGGCTCTATACAATATCAAAAATGCGCTATGTGTGAGTGTAGTGTGTTGTTTTCGTATTTTTCGCAATGTCTTTCTCGGTCGGTAAAATATTGATGTCTCGCGTGGTAAGTGTGATCGAGTATCTACGCTTATCACCTATTGATATCGGTTACGCCCTCTTTCTCCCATTTCCCTACGCTCGGGACGTATTGAGTTGCCTGGCGCTCTCGCTGGCGGCGCTGTCCCTCTCTCTCGTTACGGGAGACTCTTAGGGCGCGTTGAGTTACCCGTCGCTCTCGCTCGCGGCGCTGTCCCTCTCTCTCTCTACGCGAGACTCTTAGGGCGGGTTGAGTTACCCGTCGCTCTCGCTCGCGGCGCTGTCCGGGAGCAGAACGTTTTGGCGCCGCCGTTTTGGCGCGACCGTTTTGGCGCGGCCCTTTTGGCACGAGACATTTGGGCGCGGGGATGTTTCGGCGTAGGGACGTTTTGGCGCTGCCGTTCTGGCGCGAGTACGTTTCAGCGCGAGGACGTTTTGGCGCGAGGAAGCTTTGGCGCGAGGACGTTTTAGCGCGGCGACGTTTTGCCGCAGAGACGTTTACTCGCGCTGTTTGAGAATCACATTTGAAGAAAAGGTTGAATACTCCTTTTAATCAATACAAAATGTATAAAAATATCAGCCAAAAAAATCATTTTTTTGTTTGGTTTTGTTGTTTTTTGTTTGGTTGGGTTTGTTTGGGCTTGTTGGGGTTTGTTCTGTGGCGTCTTAGCTGATTGCGACCAGCTAGACCTAGTTTTAGTCGGCTAAACTTAGTTGTAGCCGCATTTCGGGTTTTTGCCGTAACATATACACCAAGCTGGCATATGAATATTTTGTGTATACAACATCTTACATGTAGCATAACAACATGTGTGTATATATATATATATATATATATATATATATATATATGTGTGTGTGTGTGTGTGTGTGTGTGTGTGTGTGTGTGTGTGTGTGTGTGTGTGTGTGTGTGTGTGTGTGTGTGTGTGTGTGTGTGTGTGTGTGTGTGTGTGTGTGTGTGTGTGTGTGTGTGTGTGTGTGTGTGTGTGTGTGTACATACACACACACACACACACACACACACACACACACACACTACTAAAAGTAGTTAGTATACATTGTAGTGAACAGCTCGGCGTATATCTATATGTGTGTGTGTGTGTGTGTGTGTGTGTGTGTGTGTGTGTGTGTGTGTGTGTGTGTGTGTGTGTGTGTGTGTGTGTGTACATACACACACACACACACACACACACACACACACACACACACACACACACACACACACACACACACACATATATAGATATACGCCGAGCTGTTCACTACAATGTATACTAACTACTTTGTAGCGAAAATTGAAGCAATCGAAGAATATTGCTTCCTTACTATTGATATTCAATGCTTCGATGCTGCAATGCTTTTCATACAATGCTTAATTGAATACTCAATGCTTTCTCAATATTCATTTAATGCTCAAATGCTCAAGTAATCTCTCATTGAAGCGGTATCAAGCATCGTTTAAAATGGAGAGGAAGTACTTCACAAGTTTTTTAAAATTTATTTATTTAATCAGAATAACATTTTTTAAACTGATTAACCAGTGTTTCGCGTGCGTCTATGTATTTTTTGTGTGCGCGTGCGTGTGCGCATGAGCACGTGTTTGTGTGAGTACATGAGTGAGTGCCGGTCTTCTGTATGTGTCGCATGTGAAAGTTGTTTGCGACCGCTGCGTGGGGGGTCGGGTGGTGCAACCCCCCGGCGGGGTCAAGGGATGGAGCCCCTTTCGGGGGTGGAGGGGGTGGAGCCCCCCCAGGGACACCGAACATAGTCTTCAAATGTATTTGAATGAAATAAAACAAATAATAATAATAAAATAATATACTAATCAAATTCCATCTCATAATATAAGTAATTTTCATGCATTTCTTCTGTTGTCTTTAAAGGTTTTGCTGGTGATAAATAGTCATACCCATGGCAGTGACCTTGCAGAGATCGGAGTGGGAAAAATTTCATCAGTATAAATTGCTGCATCGGTTTAAATCGTGTGTTCGTGTGTATATTGTGTGTTATTATGGTTTATTTGACTTTATTCGGATTTGCTTGTGTGGTAGTACATTCTTGCAGAAGCGTCCCCACGCCAAAACATCCTCGCGCCAAAACGTCCTCGCGCCAAAACATCCGCGCGCCAAAACGTCCTCGCGCCCGAACGACCCCGCGCCAGAACGGCAGCGCCAAAACTCCCTGGCGCCCAAACGTTCTCGCGCCAAAAACGGTCCCGCCAAAAACGGTCGCGCCAAAACGGCGGCGCCAAAACGTTACGTACCCGCGCTGTCCCTCTCCCTCTACGCGAGATTCTTGGGGCACGTTGAGTTGCCCGTCGCTCTCGCTTGCGGCGCTGTCGCTCTTTCTCTCTCTCTACACGTGACTTTTAGGGGGCGTTGAGTTACACGCGGTGAGCGTGCTCTATCGCACTACGTCGCTACTGCTTCCCCTTTCCTACTAGCCATATCGTCGCTATCGGTGCGCTCTCCCGATCGATTTACCGGAGCGCGATCAAATATCGCGCGTTGATAATTGATACGCGGGCTTATGGATCGCTACGTGTGATGTCGCCACGTACCGGCGCTCGATGCTCGCTGTTTGTATCCGAGTCTCGGCGACCCCTTTTTTTTACAGCGCTTCTTACTCTTGTGAATTCGGGCTATCCCTTCGCCCTTTCTGCGTTCCTGATACAAATTTCGATGTTGCTCTTGATGTTAGTGTGTATGTGTGGGTATAAATGTGTGTGGTACACGGATGTCAATAGATTCGCCTATCCTGTCACCTCCTAGCCTCTTATTTTCGCCTGATGGGATTTTTGTTTACAATTTTCAATAACTCCCGTGCTTTTGTTAATCATTCTAATTATTCGTATGCTTATGTTTTGCTCTTATCCTACAATATCCTTTTATTGATACGTTGCGTTATTTAAATCTTTTAACCCTTCATAACATGCATAAAACAAAAATGTGTAAAACATAGTATGCACCATAATTCTTCTGCGAAGTACCCTAATTCAACTACTGGACGACCTGAGAAAATGTACTTTTCCGTCGTAGCCACGACTTTTTTTCGATGCGAGAATATTTTCTTGGCAGTTTTCTTTTTCAGGAAATGCACTGTCCTTTGTCCATGTCGTGTTCGCACCGAATATTGTGTAGTTCCATTTGCAGATGACCGTCGTAAACTCATGCACCAACCGCCAATACAACCGCCGAGTACAGAGAGGTTAGGGTCACCATTCGGTGATGACGAATATACATATATACAATATTGAAAAATGCAGCGCTGCCAGATCAACGTCGTACCAGGAAACTTGCATATATACAGCTGTTTACAGCTGATCGTAACCGAATCAAAACAGCAGTTCTAAATTATTTCTAATAAAAAATTACGAAATATAAATCAGGTTGAGTTTGTATGTGTGATAATCCGTCGTATACACGACTTTTTTTCGATGCGAGAATATTTTCTCACCACTGTTTTGTTTTCCGAGGAATAAATTGTCCGTTGTCAATGCCGTGTTAGCACCGAATATTGTGTAGCTCCTACAGGGGGGGGGGGGTGCCTACCTTAGGGGCTGAATTTCTGAATACGCCGAAATACGTGTTTAATTAATTGTGTCAAGAAGCCCGAATACCAAATTTCAAGTAACTCCGACCGCATTTTATAAAATTTCCATACAAACTTTGCCACCCCGTCTCTTCACTTAAGGGTTGAATTTCGAAAAAGCCCTTCTCAGTGGGTGCCTACGCCACAAAAATCGACCTATGGTTCAAATTTCATGCAATTAGCTTCAGCGGCTTTGGCTCGACGTTGATGAATCAGTCAGGGTCCGTTCGGTAATATGCGTAGATAAATAAACTATATAGTCATTAGACGATATTAAATAGATCTTCATTCGAATAAATAAATATATTTTTTTTAATCATTTAAATAATGGAATGCAATAAAAAAAATGATTCCACGAAAAATCTAGTTATTTCAAATTTTACAAAATCTATTAGCCGCATTTAGTTAATATCGATAGAATTTTTCTTTTAGTGCAAAATGAAGCAGCGACAAACGAATAGCCGAGACGACTCCGCTAGGTCAGATTTGCGTACAAATTTCCTGAATTTGTTGGCGCTAGCATATTGACATCTGACAATAAGAAGCAGAGAGGGGCGGGGGAGAGAAGGGGCTGGAAAGGGGAGAGGCAGTCCAGCTAGGCTGGATAGGGGATAGGCAGTCGGTCCTGGAATAAAAATACAAAGAGATAAAAAATGGTTCTTAGCGTCTGGTCCTCCAGACTTCTCATTGTGCAGAGCGACTCTCTTCTCTCTCGGTCCCTTTCCCTTTCTCACAATCTTTCACGTTCCCTTCCACGTACTTGGAGTTCCGCCAGAATTTCTGAGGTAAGCCCGAGACTAGTCTCGCACCCCTAACCCACCCTTAACTCCATATCGGCCTGCCTGCCCGCGTTCACCCCCCGACAGTAAGGAGGAAAGGTGGGCAATTGGGTTAGGTGAAGAAGGGGGGGAGTATGTAAGAAGCAAAAGAGGACGAGGAAAAAACGAGTTAAGCAAGGAAGGAAGGAAGGAAGAAACGACGAAAAGGTGGAGGAGGAAGCCAAGAACCATATTCTCGTTGCAACCGTAACTTCGATCTGTCTTTCGCCTTTCATAACCCTCCTCTCCTCTTTCTCCTCCTCTTTTGTAGCCCATATATACGAGATATAATATCGTTCGTGCCATTCATAATATCGCAGTTCCTTTCTTCCCTCTCCGTATCTATACGTGCACATATCTCTTCCCAACGATCTTGGTATATTCGCATGCTTGCCTTTACCTACTACCACCTCCTTTATATCTAGCCTGCAACTCTAGGCAGACGCTGTAACAAGACGCAAATGCGTGGGCACGCGGGGAGGAAGAACCCGTAAAAGGGGAAAAAGACGCTCAGCGAGGTATTCGTGTCAATAGCCTGGTTTCCTTTGTCTCGATCCCTTGGCGCGAGAAGAAGCGGAATCGACAAGTGATAGGGAAGATATTCAAATCATGCTGGTTTTTTTTATCGTTTTTCTCCTTCCATTTGATCAATTCAAGACTTCTGCGATACCTCACCCTTAAGCTTTTTCGTTTATCGTGCCCATTGTGGAACTATTTATTAAGTAGAATTGATGTATGCTTTGTTATGTTGTACTGGTATTATGTAAGAATGAGCCCTGAATGGTGTCCGACAGCTGTGACTTAATTTCGGAAGCGGCACAACAACCATTGCGTCATGAAAGTTGTGCTCAGCGACACTCTCACGACAGAAGGTGAGTAACTATGACCCAATTACAGCTTTTTGCACCTAGTCGACCAACCATCGGGCATTGCGCTTGCGAGTCGGAATGATGGTGAGGTTCGATGTGAAAGACCGCTTTATGCCCCTGAGCGTGCCGATAACGAGGAAAATCAGCATCGCTTTGAAGCCTCGGTGCAATCAGCGTAACTCGCCCAGGAAAGGATCGTATTTGAGCCATTTCTCGTTCTCTTTTAGCGGTAGATTCCTCTCGGTTGGGGCCGTGGGTTCGACGACGTAAATGATGTTGTCGTCGAAATCGAGGACGCCAGCAGGAGCGTAAAAGGGCCTGGGTGAATGAGACATTCTAAAAGATCTCATATCTCTGGTTCACAATAGTGGACCCAATATCTGCAGGCATATGAAACATTAGCGACTTGACTACCCCATAAGAGTGCTGCTGATGATGGCACAGCACCGTGAAGGTCTCATTGGTTGGGGTTGCCGTGGACTCCGAGCCGAGGGTCTCACTCTTGCGACCGGCTGACTTGTACAAAAATGCTCTAACCCGACGAAGCTTGTGCTCATGCACGTTGTTCAGCAGCGAGTCCAAGCACGCCATTACGTCGCATGCTAATCCGAGGAGTTTGTTCGGGTTCATGATCATGAAGAGCCTCCAATTCTTGGAGATCACTCCATCCCGTTTCAGGCGGTATGCATAAGCAGTATATGGAATAATGGATTGCTATGCATATGCATCGTCTTGCGTGTATGTAGCCGTTTTAACTCATCTTGCGCCATTTGACCCTACCAAATAAGTAGCTAAAGATGGAGATAGCGAGCATGTTTCTTGCCACCATTTTATTAATCCCTGATATACCTGTTTTCCCGTTCGGGCTGACATGTTACTTATACTCACTAGGAAGGGAGTGTTGACATGCTGGGCGTCCTGCAGGAAGCACTGGATGTTGCTGAGATATTTACGTGGCGACTTGAACACGCTTTCGTTCACCAGCTGGATTTAAAGGAAAAACAGCTTGAGGTCCTCCTCTGAAACATATATTTTGCGGTCATCCACATAAAGCGAGTCGAAGTCCGCATTCCTCCGTCCATGGGGCTTACCATATTCATAGGGATGTACGGCCGTTAATGCGACCTATCGAGATAATATTAAGATGCGAAACGAGAGTTGCTGAGGCAATCCCCCAGAATGATACCTCTCTTATAACATCTCACTCTGGTCGGCACTTTCCTTTCATTGGATGTTACGGTGGAGTAACAATCCAGAACGTCATAAAGTTTTTGAAGTCGATGTAGTGTTTTTGCTATATTGGCCCTCATTGTAACGCACTCGAGCGGATTAACTACAGCAGTTTGGGACTCGTAATATCGAATGCCTTGCCGTATCTTATCCGAGCGCCTCAGAGGTTGCGCTTATGTTCGACCACATCTTGCACAATGAAACGGTTCACAAGCAGTCTCCCCTTGCCGTCTAATTGTCACCTTTTGGAACCACGCTGTTCGTGTACCTGATACTATCCGGCTCGATCACATGCAGGACCCAGTGGTGCAATGTGTTCGTAAAAATCTCACAGAGCGTATTCAGGCATTTCCTTGGGCGGTAATTGTGCGGGTCCAAAACATCTTCTTTATTGGGAGTAACACAATTTCCCCGTCTAGCAGCCAAATGGTGATCGCCGCTGTTCCATCAATGAACTGTGAGTCGATTCGGGCCGCTGGCTATGAATAGAAGGAAACTTCTGTACCATGAGCACCGCGAATTTGTTTGAGACTTCTCTCGGAGTTTTAAATTCCGATACGCGTGATGGCGACGATGCTTGTCAGGCACGTTACACTTTAAATTAATAAAGTGCAACCGTTTTCGTATAAATAAAATGTGCAGACACTGAATTTTGAACAAAATACACAATTCTTAATATTTGCAAACAGAACGGAAGACAGTATTTTGGCTCTTCAAACTTTACACAAGGAAACTAATAAAACAATGTTCGGCATGAAGCGTTCAAGTTTTGGTATTTCTAATATGATGATGTGTTCGATCGAATATTTGGTGACAACTGACTCTTCTCGTGGCTGATCGAAGCGTCACGTCAACAGCTAGGAATTGCTTATTTGGCTTGACTTGTAATCCTTCATTTTCATTTTGTGAAAATATTAATTTGAGTGTGGGCCCGTCCCTTTGTGACCAATCGCAAAAAAGCCTTACAATACTAGGGATGGTGCAGAAATGTCGAAAATCCCCGAAATTCGTAGGAAACTACCAGGCAGCAATATTTGAATAAAGTTTTCCGGTAAATCCTTATATACTCAAAAGTATCACGTAGAAGCTATTGACAGAATATTTTTTACGCTGATAAAAAAATATGCAAAAAAGTGATCGGGCCATTTGGTCACCAGCTGTGTAATTGCCTGTCCTGGGATCTTCCCGTTGCGGAAATGCGTCGGGCCGGACAAAAGCCTTTAGACCCTTTCTTTTATGGACGCCTGGTCAGGCAAGGATCCGTCGAATCGTTCAGAAAACCAATACCTTAACGTAATGATTAATATAAAATGTTGAACGCTCAATTGAATATACATTGTCGCTTGGACAACTGGCAAACCATCACTTGTCTCCCTCTGCTGTACTTTGCTGAATGTACTGAACTGCCTCAGAGACCGAGTACCACTTACTTAGAAGTGAGGCTTCTCGTTGTATAAACTATTTCAGGACCGTCGATGGAAGACATTTTATTGGAGATATGCATCGGTCGTTGAAGTCAGCGATGAAGATTCGAGCGGAAGGCACAGTTGTTCTTCCAGCTGCCTCTCCAGGGTCGGTTTAACTACCCCCCCCCCCCCCCCCCCAGCCTATGCCCCTTAAGCTACTGTCTCATTGATTCAAAAGAGGATCGCCTTGTTTAACGTGTGATGATGGTGTATCAGGTCCACCCTCATTTTGCGATTCTTGAACGTAAGCGGCCTACTCGCGATGATGCAGGCTTAAATGCGAAACTGCGGTCTCCGAGTCTTCACTCGAGATTTCACGCTGGGGCTGTACAGTTCACCCGGACCACCGCCTAGTCAAGTCGCTTAACAATGATATACTATCGAACGCTTCGATAGTATATAATTGTTTCTACGCAACAGCAGCACGGTTTCTACGCAACAGAAGCACGGCACACAGCCGAGTTCAGACCGAGTAAAAGGAAGGTTACTAGGATCACTCTAGAAGGGGACTCATTCGTCGCTGCCAATTGTTCGGGTTAGAGAATATAGCACCAGGCATTCTCTATTATTTTTTGCTTGCATCCGTAGAAAAATCGAACGCCTGATGCGCAAGTTTTGACCTAAGAAGAGACTGCTCTTGCATTTGAGCATCTGCGTTCTACACAGATCTTGCAAAGGAGCGCCTGACAGACTAATTTGGCAAGTTTTTGTTGAAAGCAGTTGCTCTAGCTGCGTTTGGCGTTGTAAAGTGCGCAGCTTATCCGTCCACGTATCCTCGGCAAGCCGGTTTACTATACCTCCAACAATGAAGCAGATCTCCCCTGAGTACAGATGGTCTCCGATCCTCCTGAAGTGCCGATGTGTAGGCCGAGCCAGCAGATCGTGTCGGTAGACCCCACCTAACCGATTCATAATTTCTGATTAGACGAGAACGGCTGTGGGAGAGGCGGAGTGGGTACGCTGGCAAAAGCCTTCTGGACGCAGGTAGAGTATGTCAGTTGTTCTACCTAACATGCTCGCGCCTTCTCCGAGCGAGTGCTGCCCTCTCCTCAGAGCGACGGACATTCCACTTTCCTTCGCTCGCACATGCGTCAACTATATGAACCATATATCGTATGGAAGGAAAAAACGTGGATATTGGATTCATTTCGCTTTTTAATCTTCGAAAAGGGAAAATCGCACCGCAAACTCACAAAAAGATATGCGCCGTGTACGGAGAGAATGACATAAGCGAAAGTGTGTGTCGGAAGTGGTTTGCGAAATTTCGTTGTGGGGATTTTGATATCCAAGATACTCCTTGCTCCGGTCAGCCAGTCACTGCTGATGTTTATAAAATCAAGGCCTTTACCGACTCCGACCGGAATTTTATGATAACAGATATTGTACATAACCTCAACATTGACTAATAAGCTGTTTCGAGATATTTACGGAAGCTTGAAATGGTAAGCAGCTTGATGTTTGGATGCCGCAAGAACTGAGCGAAAAGAACTTAAAGGACCGAATTTTAGCTTGCGATTTACTGCTCAACACCATCAAAAGGAACCATTTTTAAACTGAATGATTACTGGCGACGAAAAGTCGATCGCCTGCAACGATGTCAGTCGGAAAAGATCATGGTCGAAGCGCGGGGAGGCTTCTCAGAGGGTCACGTGGCATTGGAAAGGAATCGTCTATTATGGGCTGCGCCACCAAATGAAATCATTGATTTGACCAAGTACTACTCAGAATTGGCCTAATTAAAGCGAGCAAACCATTAGAAGCGGACCGTATCGGCGAATAGGAAGGGCGTAGTAGGAAGCTCTGGTATTCAAACAGAGCAACGCTAGACCACACGTTTCTCTGGTGACCTGGAAAAAGTTATTGCAACTTGGGTGGGATGTTTTGGTGCATCCACCGTATAGTCTGTACCTTGCACCTTCAGAATATCCCTTGGTCCGGGCGCTAAAGAGCAATTTGAATAATAAATCCTTTCCCTGGACGTCCTCAAAAACCACTTGGATGACTTCTTTGCCCAAAGATCTCAGGACTTCTAAGAAAGAGGGACAATGAAGCTCGTGGAGAGATGACAGAAGGTCATTGAACAGGATGAAACATATTTAGTTGATTAAAAAGGCTTGTGTTCATAAATATTTTGCCTTTTAAATTTACTCGATTTTCGCTACGGAATTATGAATAGGACAAAATTATTGTTGTTCATTATTCAATAGAACGTTTATGCGATGCTTTTCGTTTTCCCATTCGCCCCGATAGTGGCTTGCGGAATTATTTCCTCTCGGGCCGCACACGCCCCTTCGGATGGTAGGTTGTGGAAGCGCAAGTCAGAGTTGTCCCGGGGATTACCAAACAGGCGAATTAGTGTATTGCAACTGATGCTCGAAGCCACGAGTTTCTCGAGAAATCGCGGAAACAGCTGTGGGGAATAAAGAAAGGGGTTCGGGGTGAACGATCAGGGGGCGGCAAGGGAACTTGGGAGCTACGGGATCGATTGACCGCAGAGCTCTTGGAGCAATACTAATACCGGAGCCAAATGTGAGGGTTGAGGCGGGGGGAAGCCGAGTATTGTTCTCGGTTAACCGGGCCTGTAGTGACAAAGTGGACAAACGTCACGGTTGACGTAACCGCAGTTTGTCAGCAGGAGAAAGGGCAGTGTAGGGCGAGGGGGGAACAATAGCCGACCAGTTTGAGCACCAATGATGGAGGGAAAGGTGAAAGAGAGAGAGAGGGGGGCGGGAGTGAGGCAAAAGAAAGTAGAACATGGAGGAGGGGGTGCTATAATACCGCACTTATCGCGGCTCTATATCTACCTATGTATCCCACCAAAAAATTTACGTGTTGGTATTCCTGAATTTTCATCAGCGCCGAAAACTAGATTATGCCCCCGCAACCCTACATAATTTCTCCGTACGCCACAATTTTTTGTTACTTTTTTTTCTTCAGTCCTAACTAGTAGCCTATTGAATTTGACATCACAAACAACATTTCGCGATGATTTGATAAAAGACCGCAGTTTCACCCCGTTAAACGCAAAATTCAAAACTAAAACCATTTTCTGGACGGTACCTGCGCCGGCCTGTTTTCTAAAACAGGGGTTAGAAACGATTTACCGAAAACATCAGCGAAGTCGTCCAGAAAGGGGATATTGCGGCGGTTCACAGGAGACGGGGGCTGGTGAAAATGACTCAAGTGGGCCCTTAGGAGTTATTCGAGGAGGCAGGAGTGAGCGTACACAACAGCCTCCAAAGTTACGGCTATGCACACACACACACACACACACACACACACACACACACACGCACGCACGCACGCACGCACGCACGCACGCACGCATATATATATATATATATATATATATATATACCGGGTGAATGACTATAAAGTAGACACTGAAAAACTGCTATAAATAAGGCGTGAACATTGTAAGCGTTCTTCAAAATCTACGATCGGTCTCTTCGATGTCGTGTTAACGGATCTGCATAAGCTTGAAATTTAGAATATGCCATTTCTTTGCACAGTTTCATAGCTTACAAGGAGACGGCACGACCGTGGGGTCGGGGATTAGGCCGATTTTTTTTGTGGTGAAAGAGGACCCCTAGCACCTCACGTGGTTAAAGTAGTAGGACGCAATACTCGGAAAATTCTGAGAAAAATCAATTCAAAGTTTCTTAGGCGTCTTATGAGTTTAAAATGCCAGGCATTTGTCGAGCCGCCGTCTAGTCTAGACGGTTAGGGCTCGGTCTTTTGCGCCGGAGGTCTCGAGTTCGATTCCTCCTTCGGATCTTTTTTTTAATTTTTTTAGTTATCCCAATAATTATTCGAAACGTTTCTCATCCCTACATTATTTTTTAAAATTTATTTACATTATTATGTTTTAATTTTAATTTTTTAAATGATTTTCGTTTTTTTCCAGTAAAACAATTCATAACAGAGGGTTTTTTATTTTTCATTGTAAAGTATATGAGGAGGAACATTGGGTTTTTAATGAGAATAACAAAGTCGATTAGGAAAAATTCAAGTTTTATTCATACAATAATTATATACAAAAACCGCAGTGGTAATTATCGTAGAAACAAACAAAGCAATAATTTTTCCGACATCTTGCGCAACATATACGTGCGGATTTTTTACAATCGCAGGGAGTTTGCAATACATCCGTACAAAAATATGTCCCATTAACATTCATGAAAATACTTCTAGTAACTGATATTTTTTAGGCAAACCAGGCGTATTGAATCATGTCTCGGAATATTGATGACGATAATTGATGGTGAATTATTGAATGGATTTTTATACAATCTTCCAGGGGATTAATTTCACGATTCTGCTCTAACAATTCGCTGCAATTTACTAGAAACATTTCCATGAATGTTAATGGGACATGTTTTTTCACGGATGTACTGCAAACTCCTTGCGATGGTAAAAAATCCGCTTTCATATGTTGCGCAAGATGAAGGAAAAATGATTGCTTTGTTTGTTTCTACGATAATTACCACTGCGGTTTTTGTATATAATTATTATATGAATAGAAATTGAATTTTTCCTAATCGACTTTGTTATTCTCATAAAAAACCCAATGTTCCTCCTCATATACTTTACAATGAAAAATAAAAAACCCACCGTTATCAATTGTTTTATTGGGAAAAAAAGAAAATGATTTTAAAAAATAATGTAAATAATTTTTTTTTAATAATGTGGGGATGAGAAACGTTTTGAATAATTGTTGGGATAACAAAAAAAAAGAAAAAAAAATCCGAAGGAGGAATCGAACTCGAGACCTCCGGCGCAAAAGACCGAGTCCTAACCGTCTAAACTAGACGGCGGCTCGACAAATGCCTGACATTTTAAACTCATAAGGCGCCTAAGAAACTTTAAATCGATTTTTCTCGGAATTTTCCGAGTAGTGCGTCCTACTACGGTCGCGCCGTCTCCTTGTTAGGGTATTCACTTCAATTTGCGAAAAAATTGTCAAAATTAAAAAAAATTGACCGTGTTATGTCACAGCTCAAAATCTGATCGTCCGGATCACTTTAAATTCGGAAAGAGCATAGCTTATAACATTTTCTATCGTATGACCGGCTGATTTTTACTTTATATGTTTTTCCAATTATTAGATCTTTTATATTTTTTTCAATAGCAAATAAACAAAGTTATTTTTTTTTTCCGAATCGAACTTCTACAGCTTCCCATTTTCGTAATTGCCAAAATTTTGAAAAAGTATCCCGTCATACAAGGATTTTATTATTTCACTTAAAGTAATATTTTTTCATTTCCAATCACCCTAGCTGCCAGAACGACCTACAGCGATCAGCCATGCAGTAAGAGCGGCACTTTGTTTAAATAATAATAACTATATTGTGTATCCATATTTTTCAATGAAAAGAAAACTCGAACTTGACAAGACTGTGTATTAAGGCCTTAGGACACAGTAACGGGTATAAAATTATGTGCGAATTTAACAAATTTTTTTCGTATGAAAAGTGGTTTACTCATAAAATTAATTACACATCTATTTAGTATGAATATCAAGCTGTTATAAAATATATATATTTTTTTTCGATGTACAAAATGGCAGACTTTTCGAAACTTCTCGAAACAGATTTCTTCCAATTGGCGTGAAAAATAACTTGAACGATTTTGACTCGATTTACTTCGAATTTAAAAGTTACGTTTCTAATTGCATTTCGCAGAGAAGTACGTACAGGATTTCTGATTAATCGAAAACTTTTCATTTTATTAGCAGTTTATGAGCAGTTATAACGAAATTTTTCACTGAAAATTCATTTCTTAAGTTCAAATACCTACAACTTCTAAATGAAACGATATTTTTTAAATTCCGTACGTACTTCTCTATGTATTCTAATGTAGATTGACGAGAATTTTTGTTTTATGTTCTAGGTAAAAAATTGTGGATGCTAAATGTCACGCCGCGGAGCACCTAAAAAAAGATAACAAAATAAAATGTTAGTAGTAGGCCATTTTGTACATCGAAAAAAATAGATTTCCTAACAGCTTGATGTTCATACTAAATAGATGTGTAATTAATTTTATGAGTGAATCACTTTTTCATACGAAAAAAATTGTTAAATTCGCACATGATTTTATACTCGTTACTGTGGCCTAAGGCCTTAATTGTATGTACACTTCCAACCATGTCATCTGAATACTCGCATCAGAAGAAATATTGATAATCTACCGGTTTTTTGGGCCCCCAGCTTATACAGACCCGATAAGTTGATGTGCCAGGTTGCTTTTTAAATGAACTCCACTTATTTAAATGGGAACCCTAAGGGTCCAGTTTATCGTGACACACCCGTTATGTATGTATGTGTGTGTATATGCGTGTGTGCGCGCGGGTGCCCGCGTTTGTGTTTGTGTATATATATATACACATACGTGAAGAGGGTACGCATATATAGAATGCCTCCATTACAGCGAGGTATAATAGTAACCCTCGGCACCCAAAACTCTCAGTGGCGGGAAATTGGCTTGATAAATTCAGTTTATTTAACGCGCTCGACGACGACGACGACGACGCCGCCTCCGATGAGTACAAGGGTGAGGATGAGAATGACGACAGCCCTTGCGGGAAATGGGCCCGCGCTTTGACATTAAGTCGTCGAGGCAGAGAGAAACTTCAAGTCAACTATAGCTGATGCACGCCTCCACCTTCCGTCCTCCTCTGGCCCCCTGAACCGCCGATATTTTAAGAAGTCACATGCAGGCATGATATATAGCCTATATCGCACGCAGATACCTCAAAAAACTTTCGTATCTTTCGTTTTTCTCATCACCTTGCGCGCCTCTCCCGCATCCACGTAAATTTTGCTGTGCTGCATTTTCAAACGCCTGGAGTATATCGTGCGTAGGCTGAGCTCGGTAACTAAAAACCCTTCAATTCTTATATCGAATCATAGTTTGATCAGTGTAAAGGAGAATGGGGAGGCTGTCTAGATTGTAGCTTGATACAACGGATAAATAGTCGCACCATTTCTGGCTACGGGATTCCATCGTGTTCTCTTTCTTCGCCTATTCCTTTTGTGTTCTCCTCCACTGCTTCGGTTTATCCCGAAAGGGGAAGGTATATGAGAGTGACGTTAGTTCTTGGCTCCCAGGAGACGGGAACGTCCTCCGTATATCTATGGCTAAAATCCATTTCGCCCTCGTGCGATTTTCCCCGTCCGACGGATCCGAGCTATCCGAGCGAGAGAAATTGCCTGCCCTGGATATATATACTATATCTCATTCTCACGGCTGTCAGGTACGGGAAAGAGACAGAGAGCTGAAGAGGGGTTGGGATTGGTATGTGAGAGAGACCCTTATCTTTCGAGGGCTATAATTAAAGAACACCGATGAGACTCAATGAATCTGGCAGAAATGAAACTGCCGAACGAACAGAATATAAAGCCCACTCGTGTGTGTGTACCCGCGTATGTTTGGGTGTGTGTGTGTGCAACTGCTCTCACTGAACAAATTTCTGCGCAATATAGAAATACTGGTGCGGTAGCGAGTCCACGGTTTCGGTAGAACATGTGAGACAGCCCCATTCGAAAGCAAACATACGTTCGAATTATGAAACAAGTAATGATTTTGAAAAAGTCGTGAATTTGCCTACTTTGAAACTCCATGGGTATAATATCTTACCGTTTAAAAGTTGAAAAATGTTATACCATAATAATTGACAAGTTCTAGAGCGGTCCTCTTGTCTGCGGCAGAAAAGTTTTAGCAGGGTTTGCCCGCGGCATATGCCAACACTTAAGGAAAATCCCTCAGGTGACACCCTTCGATTTTGTTGAAATTTAGATATGTTATAAAGCACCGACAAGTAAGCGATACTTATTTTTTTTATCGGCGGAGAAACGGTTTGAAGGGGTAAAACCACCCCTAAAAAAGGCATCTTTAGGCGTTATATAGCAGTTTCACACACAAGGAGTCCACCGATTTTGATGAAACAAAAACGAAAATTCTTCTAATCCGAAGCAGTGAATAATCCACTATAGTGACATTGCAAAAAAATGTAAGGGGTGAACCACCCCTATATTTGCCGTTTTTCACTCCACACGGCGAAATATTGCATGGAAATCAACAAAATGGGGTTTATTTTAAAGAGGGGAAAACATTAAAGTTTACGTGTTTATGTGCAATCACCGATCCGCAAGCTTAAGGGGGTAAACCACCCCTTACATGAATTAAATCGGCGAGGGCGTATTTATCTTTTCAAAATATCCGCACTGATATAAAATACGCCTAAAACCTGTAATTGAATATTTTCTCACGCTTAAACCTTATCACCCTTATCTTAAGGGTAAACTACCCCGCGTAATTCCATTTAATTTGCGGTTTTAGCAAATTTTCCACCCGTATGCTTTGAAATTGTTATGAAACCCATCGGTAATATGAATTTTATGTTTGGGGATATACGTATATATGTGGATTGAATTTGGGAAGAGGTGTGTAGTGAGCTGGGGAGAAGGGGGGCGGGGAAGCTACCCCTTAATCATAAGACTCATATACTCGAATTGGGACTCCCTCGACTCTGATTGGGAAGCATTTAGAAATACACATACATTTCTATTATAACTAGTTATATATTTTATCATGATACTTTACAGAATAAATCTAACGGGGTTAAGAGCGAAAATAAATAAATTTCTCGCCTCAAAATATCGATTCGTAACATCATCGTTCGTTATCTTATGCGGATGTCTGCGACTCATTTTAAGGCCATGTGCCACACGCCAGAAAATTTCGACGCGGCCTCTCGTTACGTCGGTAGCGCAGATCTCGTAGTTTTTAACTACGAGTCGCTACCGACGGACAGCGCAGCGATCGCGAATTCGGTCTCGATGCTTCGCACTGGGACGAAGAGTCTCGAAGCCAAATAGACGACGATCGCTGAGCGCGCGCGCGTGTGTGTGTGTGTGTTTTTGCTACGCCGACCGCGTTGCAGAAAGAACGAATCCGTTCTCGCCGCCGTTCGGTCGTACGCAAGCACCTTACATCTATGTGCGTGTCACACAATTCACACAACTATGCGTAGCGACCACGGTACGCTTGTGTTGGAAGCATGCGCTCGCTCGGCAGGAGAGCGGTGAAACTTTGTTGCATTTTACATTGTATATGCAGCCATCAAATCGATTTTTTTTTCGACGACGGCCACAACCAAAAGACTCGGGCATTTCCCCATACTTTTTTACTTCATTTAAACAAATAGGCTCGAGCTCAATTTGTAACATCGATGCCGCTTAACGTTAACGATTTCGATCCCTGCCAAAATTTCGAGCGACCGAAATTGCTCGAAACTCACTCTACAAAAAAGTGGTAAAATTTTGCAATGCTCATTATTCAATAAAATGCGTTCAGCATTTTATCTCTGCCAGGGTTCATATTTGGCAGCATTTTTGCTGGTCAGCTTCTCGAACAATCAAGATCGCTAGCCTCGCTCTACGGAAGAGCGGTGAAATTTTTCGATCGCGCATTGTTTAAACAAATGCCCTCGAATCGATTTTTTTGTTAACGGCGGTCATCGGTGGAAATTTCTTTATGGTTGAACTTTCTAGCAAACAGGGTTTGCTAGAGACTCGTATGGTGGAAGGGTGCTAGCATTTCTCCACTCTTTTTTAATTAATTTAAACAAATAAGCTCGAAGACTATTTGGCATCTCGATGTCGCTCATCATCGACGAGTTCGATCTCTGCTAAAATCTCGAGTCACGACCGAGATCGTTCGAGACTCACTCTACATAAGAGTTGTAAAATTTTACAATGTTCTTTGTTTAAACAATTGCGATCAGCATTTTTTCTCTGCCATGGCTTATGTTCGGCAGGTTGTCTGCGGCCGACCAAATTCGCGAACGAACGAAATCGACCGGGTCTCACTCTGCGAAAGAGTGGTAAAATTTTATTGTTACTGCAAAAAAAAATTCGTTTAGCATTTTTTCTCTCTGCCGGAATTCATCTTGGGCAGGTTTCTCCAAGGATCGAATTTTCTAGCAATGACGATCGGAGAAGTCACGCTCTACAGAATAGCGGTAAAATTTTACTATCGCGAATTGTTTAGAGGTCATCGGTGTAAAATTTTCGAAAAATCGTTTTGTTGGAAGCACTTTTAAAAAATCCTTGGAAACTTAAAAAAATGTACAATGCCCTTTGTTTAAACAATTGCGATCGGTATTTTTTTCTCTGCCATGGCTTATCTGCGGCAGGTTGTCTGCGGCCGACCAAATTCGCGAGCGAACGAGATCGACCGGGTCTCACTCTGCGAAAGAGTGGTAACATTTTGTTATTACTAAATTATTACTAATTATGCTAAAAAAATACGTTTAGCATTTTTTCTCTCTGCCGGAATTCATCTTCGGCAGGTTTCTCCAAGGATCGAATTTTCTAGCAATGACGATCGGAGAAGTCTCGCTCTACAGAAGAGCGGTAAAATTTTACTATCGCGAATTGTTTAGAAGTCATCGGTGTAAAATTTTCGAAAACTCGTTTTGTTGGAAGCACTTTTAAAAAATCCTTGGAAACTTAAAAAAATGTACAATGCCCTTTGTTTAAACAATTGCGATCGGTATTTTTTTCTCTGCCATGGCTTATCTGCGGCAGGTTGTCTGCGGCCGACCAAATTCGCGAGCGAACGAGATCGACCGGGTCTCACTCTGCGAAAGAGTGGTAACATTTTGTTATTACTAAATTATTACTAATTATGCTAAAAAAATACGTTTAGCATTTTTTCTCTCTGCCGGAATTCATCTTCGGCAGGTTTCTCCAAGGATCGAATTTTCTAGCAATGACGATCGGAGAAGTCTTGCTCTACAGAAGAGCGGTAAAATTTTACTATCGCGAATTGTTTAGAGGTCATGGGTGTAAAATTTTCGAAAAATCGTTTTGTTGGAAGCACTTTTAAAAAATCCTTGGAAACTTAAAAAAATGTACAATGCCCTTTGTTTAAACAATTGCGATCGGTATTTTTTTCTCTGCCATGGCTTATCTGCGGCAGGTTGTCTGCGGCCGACCAAATTCGCGAGCGAACGAGATCGACCGGGTCTCACTCTGCGAAAGAGTGGTAACATTTTGTTATTACTAAATTATTACTAATTATGCTAAAAAAATACGTTTAGCATTTTTTCTCTCTGCCGGAATTCATCTTCGGCAGGTTTCTCCAAGGATCGAATTTTCTAGCAATGACGATCGGAGAAGTCTCGCTCTACAGAAGAGCGGTAAAATTTTACTATCGCGAATTGTTTAGAGGTCATCGGTGTAAAATTTTCGAAAAATCGTTTTGTTGGAAGCACTTTTAAAAAATCCTTGGAAACTTAAAAAAATGTACAATGCCCTTTGTTTAAACAATTGCGATCGGTATTTTTTTCTCTGCCATGGCTTATCTGCGGCAGGTTGTCTGCGGCCGACCAAATTCGCGAGCGAACGAGATCGACCGGGTCTCACTCTGCGAAAGAGTGGTAACATTTTGTTATTACTAAATTATTACTAATTATGCTAAAAAAATACGTTTAGCATTTTTTCTCTCTGCCGGAATTCATCTTCGGCAGGTTTCTCCAAGGATCGAATTTTCTAGCAATGACGATCGGAGAAGTCTTGCTCTACAGAAGAGCGGTAAAATTTTACTATCGCGAATTGTTTAGAGGTCATCGGTGTAAAATTTTCGAAAAATCGTTTTGTTGGAAGCACTTTTAAAAAATCCTTGGAAACTTAAAACATGTACAATGCCCTTTGTTTAAACAATTGCGATCGGTATTTTTTTCTCTGCCATGGCTTATCTGCGGCAGGTTGTCTGCGGCCGACCAAATTCGCGAGCGAACGAGATCGACCGGGTCTCACTCTGCGAAAGAGTGGTAACATTTTGTTATTACTAAATTATTACTAATTATGCTAAAAAAATACGTTTAGCATTTTTTCTCTCTGCCGGAATTCATCTTCGGCAGGTTTCTCCAAGGATCGAATTTTCTAGCAATGGCGATCGAAGAAGTCTCGCTCTACAGAAGAGCGGTAAAATTTTACTATCGCGAATTGTTTAGAGGTCATTGGTGTAAAATTTTCGAAAAATCGTTTTGTTGGAAGCACTTTTAAAAAATCGTTGGAAACTTAAAAAAAATTCCAATGCTCTTTGTTTAAACAATTGTGATCGGTTTTTTTTTCTCTGCCATGGCTTATCTGCGGCAGGTTGTCTGCGGCCGACCAAATTCGCGAGCGAACGAGATCGACCGGGTCTCACTCTGCGAAAGAGTGGTAAAATTTTTTTATTACTAAATTATTACTAATTATGCTAAAAAAATACGTTTAGCATATTTTCTCTCTGCCGGAATTCATCTTCGGCAGGTTTCTCCAAGGATCGAATTTTCTAGCAATGACGATCGGAGAAGTCTCGCTCTACAGAAGAGCGGTCAAATATTACTATCGCGAATTGTTTAGAGGTCATCGGTGTAAAATTTTCGAAAAATCGTTTTGTTGGAAACACTTTCAAAAAATCGTTGAAAAGTTAAAAAAAATTGCAATGCTCTTTGTTTAAACAATTGCGATCGGCAGTTTTTTCTCTCCCATGGCTTATCTTCGACAGGCTGCCTGCGGCCGACCAAATTCGCGAGCGAACTAGATCGACGCGGTCTCACTCTGCGAAAGAGTGGTAAAATTTTATTATTACTAAATTATTACTAATTACGCGCTAAAAAAAATTCGTTTGGCATTTTTTCTCTCTGCCGGAATTCATCTTCGGCAGGTTTCTCCAAAGATCAAATTTTCTAGCAATGACGATCGGTGAAGTCTCGCTCTACAGAAGAGCCGTAAAATTTTACTATCGCAAATTGTTTAGAGGTCGTCGGTGTAAAATTTTCGGAAAATCATTTTGTTTGAAACACTTTTAAGAAATCCTTGGAACCTTAAAAAATATGATGCATATTCCTTTGTAGCTGAAAAAACCCATTATAAAGTGGTTTTCGAGCTATTTTTAAAGGAAGTCTCCGCCGCTGAAAATCGTCTTTGGCGATGTCTCATGCCGGTAGGCGCAGTTCTCAACTCTTGTAAGCCTATTGTGGGGACAAAGTCACCGACTAAAAATAGTTTTATTTTCGACCAATAGGTGGCATTCGATTACGGGGAAAAAAAACTTGTTCAGGTGTAGCTTCTTTGAAACCGTTGACTTCAAACACGTTTTTTTTCAAAATCATGTTTTCGATATCGGGACGGAGCAACACTCAAACAATGTTCGCCCAATCGACTTGAAATTTTAACTGTAGTTTCTTAGATTGCTTTAACAGTCAAGGACGAGCTCTTTTTTTTCGATTGACTGAAAATTGTAAAAAAAATATATCACTTTTTATACCCAACCCCAAAAAATTAAAGAAACAGAAAATTTCTTCATTTTTTAAAGTGTTTTTGAAAAGCTGTATCAATGTCAAAAATAGACGTATCAAGATGAAAAAGAAAAACATTATTAAGCTTCAAGTTTCTAGTTTGGGATCTTTTGGCAAAATAATTTTTTGAGCTATGGTTATCGCGCAATCATAAGAGATAGCGAGAAAATTATTTTTCCAATTTTATTTTTTCAAGGGATTTTTCACAGTTAAATCAATGCATAGGTCCGTAAGCTTGTTTATTCAGTTCCAATTTGGTTTTTTTGTGGTCTCTCTATGTCAACTTTTTGCTGGGATATCCGACTTATAATAAAAAATGTTCCTTTTGTGTTTGATCAATGATATCACGGCAACCAATGATCGCACAGGAAATTATTGCGCAGCTTGAAAAACTTCAATCAATTTCGTACAAGACCCTTTCGTTGATTTTTGAGAAAAAAATCATGTTTTCACCATTAACAGTAGTTTGAAAAATAGGACAAAACATGACATTTTATGGTTTCTCAGTAAATCTACTACTCCATTACAAATATTGGTAGAAAGACTAATGTCGTCACGTATTTTCAAATTGATCCATCGACCCGTTTTTCCGGACCGATCGATCCAAGTTTT
Organism: Ophion ellenae; assembly: GCA_963210295.1. NCBI lineage: Eukaryota > Metazoa > Arthropoda > Insecta > Hymenoptera > Ichneumonidae > Ophion > Ophion ellenae. The sequence goes on along the minus strand of OY723395.1, from coordinate 11,655,881 downwards.
ACAAACGAATTAAAGGAACAAGTGTTCCTAAACATCGTGTAATCATGATCAAAATGAAAACACCCATTTTCTTCGACTATTTTTAGAACTTTGCAGTAGTTGCTTGTTAAATTTAAGAAAAAAAATTTAGATATTAAAAAAAATTGTAATCTGTTTAAATTTGTAAATTTTTTCAGGAAACAATGGTGACTCGTTGTTGCCACGCTTCGGCTTTTGCGCACCATAATTTCACTCATCAATTGCATTGATTAAATGTTGATACCCCCAAGCAGTATTGACTAGTCGATCTGAGAACTTGTATGCCATTAACTGTAGATATTTTCTGCGAAGGTTATCAGGGATACAAAAAACACTTTTTTCAAAAATGATCTCTTGCTTGGAAGAAAAAACCAATGAACAATTTCTTTCGAAAACTAATCTTTTTTTGGTAATTTTTTTCTACGTTTTGATAAAAAAAAATGAATCTCTTGTTTTTGTAAACTCTCATTTTTTTCAATTTTTGATCATGCCTAGTTTTGAAAAAAAGATTGTTTTCCATAACCCTAATAACCTTCGTCGAAAATATTGAGAATTAATTGCATAAATGTTCTCAGATCGACTATTAATACAGCTTGGGAGTATCAACTTTAATTGATGCAATTACAGATGAGTGAAATTAAAGTGCGCAAAGGCCGAATGGTGTAAAAAAATGAGTCAGTATTATTTCCATAAATATTTTACAAAAAAAATGTCAATCTCTCGAATTTTTTCTTATATTTAACAAGCAACTAGTGCCAAGTTGTGAAAAAAGTCGAAGAAAGTTAGTATTTTTATTTTGATGATGATTACAAGATGTTTAGGAATAATACACTTGTTCCTTTAATTGTTTTGTCAAACTTCGATTAACCCTTGATAGAAAACGGTTCGATGAATCAATTTGCAGACTAACAGGGGTATTGGGAGTAATTCGAGCTGAAAAAAAAACGCGGCAACATTAGTCTTTGCATCAATATTTGTAACGTAGTGGTAGATTTACTGAAAATCCAGAAAAAGTAATTTGTTCTCCTTCGCCAAATAACGGTTAAGGGTGAAGAAAAAAATCACAAAAATCAACGGGAGCGGCTGGCGGGAAATTTTTTCGACTTTTCAAAGCTGCCCTCTAATTCCCGTTACGATAATTGGTTGCTGAGAGATCGATAATCAAAGACAAAAGGATCTTTTTTCATTCGAAGTCGGATATCTCAGCAGAAAATTTGACGTACAGAGATAAAAAGCTAATTAAAGGCTAATTAAAGGAGGACAAATATTTTTCACGGAAAATTACTCTGTCTAAATTTCAATGCAGACCCTACAGTGTTACAAGTTGCAATTTTAAAATCAATCTCCGAATCTAAATAGTCGACTGATCTGACATTTCACTGAAACATGCATAATGATACGAACAATGTCTGGTTAAAATTTAAAGAAAATCTATAAAAATCAAAAGCGCGCGCTTGTTCTACCTTAACGCGTTCAACCGTTGACCATTCTATTCTGTTGGACTGAAGGTTTGGCCCCGTCGACTCTGAGTATGAGATGATGATAGCCGTAACCATTGAGATGCAATGGTCATCGCCCTTTGTTTTAAAATGTACATACGTAAGCGAAAGTCCTTGCACAGATTGGTGGTGCGATCCATGGTGAGATATTGTTTCTGGGCGAAGCCGAAGAGTTCGACGAGTTCCTCGAGGTCAGCCTCGCTGGTGCTCTCGGAGAGATTGAAGACAGCGGTGATATCCTTGCGGACACTGGGAGGCTATACAGTGGCCGTGACGAGCGACAAGGTTTCTCATCCTCGGCAGTGCCTTCTTGCTGCCCTTGATAAATCCGTTGGTCCATCTAGATGGTAAATCCGACGCTACATTAGTTCTGGTTTCTACATGCTAGTCCAGTTACCATACCTAGCATGTGTATGCGTACGCTATCAGTACGAGTATTAGTATGGTGAGGATACGGAACCAGTATATTTTACTATTGCAGAGTATACCAGTACCATACTAGTAACACGCACACTTGCGTGTAGCGGTGTACTACCGTACAGGTATACCAAGGGTCTTCCATCTTTGTACGCCATACCAATAGTACTCTCGGTCATCAGGGTGAAGCTATAGAAAAATCGCCACCGGTCCACAAATCAACCGTGTTTGAAACGTGACAGTTTTGCGTTCGTAGGCAAAAGGTGTTGAACTTTCGTGCACCATTTTGGTCGCACACTGATCAGGAAATCGAGGATTTCGAGGGGTAATGGAAGTGGCTACGGATCATCGGAAAATATGCTATCTGCGATTTTTTCACAAATAAATACCGAGGTATTTCTGCTAAGAGCAAATAAGCTTGAGTGTTTGCACCGGAGCCGTTGGCTGTTTGACACATCGGCGAGCGAGAAAGCAATGCGAGGGACGATCGTGGCAAATTACATATTACGTAAATTGAGGTTATAGCATGTACGTACCTTGAATTCCGGTGTTTCCTTCTTCGCCTTCTTGCTGTCCCTATGTTCCTCGATCTTCTTCGTGTAATCGGCTGCGGCGTTTTCTCGTCGATTATTTCATTGTCGGTTTTTGTCGTCGGTGGTGTGCCGGCGTCCTGATGCGTTCTTCACAGCAAAAAAAACTCACCAAAACGCGACAAAAACAAACTTCACTCGATCACACACACTATTTAAATTCTATGACACACACCTTATGAAATATATTCCGAACGAATGTTCGAGGTTATGGCCGGAGGTTAGGGCTCCGGCTTTCGACCTGTCAAAAAATAAATTTGTTCCGGAAGGAGGCGAGCGCAGTCGGTAAAAACAAGACGAAGCGAGCTGCGCGCCGCCAGTGAGAAAACGGATGAACTGAACGCTCGCTACAGTACCTGATATTTTGAGCTTTGTTGGTACATTTTTGCTGAATTTATGTAAAAATTTCAAAATGCTTTTTCTCCGCCATTTGTTCATGAAAATAGGTGAAACAAAGCTCAAAATGTGTGCTTTTTCACTGTCGAGAGCATGATTCGCGCCAAATTAACGAAAATGCGATGCAATGGTTAATAATTCACAGTTTTTCGCATGGTAACTACAAACTGCAAATTTTTTTTCGAAATTTTGGAAAATTTCGCGAATCATGCTCTCGGAGCAAGCGCCCTGCATGCACACAACAAATTTCATTCCAATTGGTTGAGCCGTTCGGGAGAATTCCCATTTCAAAATTTCGATGCGGTCGGAGGCATGTGGCACATGGCCTTAATGATATATCACGCTGAATAAAATTGTTTACACGTGTATATGGGAAATGATAAGAGATGTACAGATTGCTCATAAATTTTTTTCGTCGCCGAAATGGGTGGACTCCTTATGGCTATGGAGAACCCGCCATCGTTAACTTTGAAATTTTGAAAAAAAAATTCCCAAACTGATATGCCAATTGGGATGAAATACATTGTGTGCATTCAGGACGATGTCTCCGAGAGTCTCTTGGGTGTCATTATGGAAAACAATATATCTACCTGGAGGAATCACGGTATAAAAAATTTGACTATCTATCTCGCCCTCATGTGTTAAATGGTACGCCTTCATTTTGCCTTAACGAAGAAGTTCTCTTTACGGGAAGTATATTCGCTTTTCTATACTGTTTATGCAATTGTTTATAGTAAAATGTATTGTCATTCACGTTTTTATAATAGATGAGCGGTCGTTTAATATAGTGATTGTTGTATATCTTTTTTGGTTGTAATGTGAAATCATCTTGTTACTATTATTTGAACGGAATTATTATAGCCATACGTCATCAAATGATTTTCTTATGACCTATCATCATATTCTTCTTGTCTGTACAATAGTTACTCTCAATCAGGGTTCATACGTCTTGCAATAATGGTATTCATAAAAAAATGCTTTAAACACAACGACTTTTTACACCACGAACATCTGATAATGGCTACATTATTACAACCGGGTATTTAACAATCTGTTTGCGATTCAGAAAAACCAAATGTTACAGGATTCTCAAAGTGTTCCGGTTTTTTTGATACATAACTACTTTTGTACCACGAATATTTGAAAAGATTAGAATATCGCAGTGACGAAAGTTGATTATGCGTCAGGGATTGCAGTTTAATTATATTATTTCTCAAGTGTAAATTTATATCAAAATCTAATAATATTATACTGTCTGAAAAACGTTGGACGAAATTTTTCCATACTCTGAATCCAAATACATCCGGCGGTTGAATTTTTCCAATTTTGCTTTCCGGAATCATCATTGGCATTAAATTCTTGTTGAGTGGAGTCGCTTTACGAACGAACTTCGGGCAATGTCCGCTCCAAGAGTCTATCAAAAGTACGCTGTTACTCCCGACATTAGGAAAGAAAACCTTCTCCATCCACGTTTTAAAATGTTCTGTTAAAACGAAACACAATTTATATTTGCAGAAATTTATATTGATATCAAAGACATTTTTTTATCAATCAGAAACGATGGTCTACCCATTATTATTTATGCGAATACATACCAGAAGTAAGCTTTCCCGATTTGGATGCCATCACAAAGACGTTTTCGGTTCGGAATAATTATTTTTCTACTCTCGGTCCAAATGAGCCTTTTATCTCCTTCAAAACAATGAAAAGTGGGCACAGTAACTTGCCATCAGCGCTTATGGTTGGATTGTATAGCTGTGGTTCGTTGAAGAGACAGACTGTACAACGCAAGCAACTTTCTTCATTCCTTCCGTTGTTAGCGTGCGCCCCGAATGGATCTCCAGTTGGGAACCGCTTTGATCCGAATTGTACACGTTTTCCGCCCCATACTTTTCGATTAGTGGTACAACATCAGCGTACAACAATTCTTCTGCGTTTTTTTTGTAGAAGTCCTTCTCCTTCCATCGATTTGCGCGTTACAAATTTATTAATTTTCCTAGATACGGTGCTGTTTTTTAAAGTTCCATAGCCAATTATGAGAGGCTTTAAGTCGTACATCCTCAAAGTTTATCGCATTTTGAGCTTGAAGGGCCCACTTCTGAAGATCAATATCATGTACAATAACACCAGAAACTATAGCCGTTTTCATGTTTTTCAAAGTATGTTCAGAAATTCACGCCGGCTTTTCTTTATAAGTTCCACCTTTATCTAACTGATATGCCGAGCGGTGCAATTGTCGCTTCGAACGAACAGATTTGTATTTTTGACGGACGGTGTCTATGCTATAATTTTTGGTCTTGCCAGATCTCCAGTATGCAACTGCTTTTTTTATACTCATAGCTCACCTGATTACCAGTGGAACAGGTTTCTGAATCACTATCACTGGTTTCTTTCACTCATATAGTGTCTTCAACACTATATAGGTTCTTGAAAATCCAGTGTTTCCTCTTCGATCATTTCAACTTCATTATAGTTTTGCATAGGATTGATCAAAATAGTTTCGAACTTGTGAGCCAGTTCAAGTTCGGCGTTGTTAACTGGAGTTTGAGTAATATTCATCGCTTCAAATGTAGCGAGTAGAATTTTAATAACGTTGATTGGATTTACTTTCATCTTTGGTAAAAATAGTATTAAGACGCGTAAAACACCGATCGGTGCTTGTCTTGACATGGACTGGACTAAGACGAAAGGTCTTATACAGCGAGGCACCGAACAATGATAATCGTAAAGTGCAATACAATACGTCATTATATATTGATTCAGCGAGGAAAGACGCAATTATATAGAACGTTATTCTCGTGTAGTGACCGTTATGATTAGATACGATTGATAAACGGGTTTTCCGAGAAAGCGTGACATATACGTGACATACATGTTAAGATATCTGTACGTTATAATTTCGCATATGCACTCGCCAAGACTCAATAGATCATAAAAAAGTTGAAGCGCAGAAATCCGAGTACGTTAATTTATAAAGCTCAATCAAGAAAAGGTAAACACAATAAAATTATTTATATATATATATATATATTATCTGAATGCAATTAAAACTATTGTTATTATATTTTTATTTTTACTTTTGGAGGACTGGTTTTTTTAGAAGCAACACCTATCTACACGACGAAAAAATCAATGAATTTGTGCAATTATTATCGCAAAATCGGTTAATTTGAAATAGAAATTTCGAAAATTTACTTAAAATGTAATATACAAAACCCGCCACGTCGAATGATTGAAAACCTGACCAAATAGCACCGCTTGAAATTTATATTTACTTTTCGATTTGGAATTTTTAAGTGTCCAGCTTTCTGACCAGAAGAAGAATTCAGCAAAAAATGTTACGTTCTGAATGGAACAACTTATCCGAAAATATCGGGATAAAATTTGTACCGAATTTATCGACCCGTTTTCCACATTTTTATCAGTGCGGATATTTTGAAACGAAAAATACGACCTCGCCGATTTAATTCATGCAATGGGTGGTTTACCCCCCCCCCCCCCCCCCCGAAGCTTGCGGATCGGCGATTGCGCAAAAACACGTAAACCTTAATTTTTTTCCCTCTTTAAAATAAATCCCATTTTATTGATTTCCATGCAATATTTCGCCGTGTGGAGTGAAAAAAAGCCAATATAGAGGTGGTTCACCCCTTAGTTTTCTTTTTGCAATGTCACTATAGCGGATTTTTCATTGCTTCGGATTAGAAGAATTTTCGTTTTTGTTTCATTAAAATCGGTGGACTCCTTGTGTGTGGAACTGCTGGATTACCCCTAAATATGCCTCTTTTTGAGGGGTGGTTTCACCCCTAAAAACAGTTTTTCCGCCGATAAAAAAAACGTATCGCTTACTTTTCGGTGCTTTATAACATATCCAAATTTCAACAAAATCGGAGGGTGTCACCTGAGGGATGTTCCTTGTTAGAAAGTGTATGTATATGCATGCGCGCACACTAACATTCGAGGATACGGTCTGTACATGTGGCAACGTCGCTGGCGAGTGAAATCAATCCCTTACCGTAATGATACTTATTACTGTTGCTGACCGTGCAGCTCTTGCAACTAGTGCAGTGCACAAATCGAAGCTGCAACAAATGGAAAATCTGCTGCGCTATAGAGGTGAATTGGTAAATTCTAAAGTTTAAAAAAAACCATGGAACGCACATCATTTGCAGCGTTGCCAAGTCGTCCGCGCCAACTCATTCGGCCGATCGATCACATTTCATCACGTATTTCAAACTTTGCATACTTATAAATGGAACATATTATGGTTAACAGTGATTATTTTTACCTGGTAACATCCGTAAAACATTCTTCTATCATTCCGCCGGTTTTTATGAGCTTCTGTTTTATAATTTATGCGTTATCGACAGAAATATGATGTTCTCTGGGACTTGTCCTATGTATCGTGTGTGTGGAATGGCAATTTCAAAAGCAAATACCTCCATAACGAGATGGTCCATGCATTTCAATTTTTTTTAACGGATGCCTGTACAACACGTACCCTGGACAACATTAGAGTACAATTACAAAACTTACTGTCTTACACCATTTTTTGCATGTTCCAACTTAAACGAACTCGAGTGAGTACCATTGGGACGAGCTTCGAAGTAACGTTGCTGACTTCGCATGTATACGAATTCAAATATCCATTTTTATTTAGTCTAAAATTTAGTATTATTATCATAGAAATATTGGGGTTACAAGTATGACTTTACGGATTTTCAATAGATGGTGTATCTCATACGGGTGGCCTTATGTTGAGGTAATACGGTAATATTTGTATTTGTAAGGATTATCTAGAGGCTGTGAACTGGGAGATTCAACCTCACCTGCTATATTCAGTAAACAGTGCTTCCTCAGAATATTATTTGTTCCGATGTACGGCGTCAGCCCGTTCAGGAAGGTGGGTCAGCATTTATGAAGAGGTAAAAAATTGACTTTATAACTAGATTCTTAAAGATCACCAAAGTTGTACCAGCGTTGCATCCGTTTACTGGCTAAAAGAAGGGCAAAGGCTGTAGCTTCCGATAGAGGGTGTATTCAATAAAGTAAGAATGATGTAGTGGGAGTACAAACAAGTCTCCGCCATTTTTTTTGTCAAAAACTGGGCGGATTTATCGGAAAATTATCTAAAAATTCGTAAAGTCATATTTGTAAGTAGATGTACGAGGGCGGTTCTAACGCAGGGATCTCAGGGGGAGCGGGGCGGCAGGGTCCAGCGCGGGGAAACCAAGTGCCTGGCGGCGGGGGGGGGGGGTCCAGCGCGGGGACGTGACGTCATGCCATGGGTCTCTGTGGAGGGGGTAGCCATGTGGTCCGAAGAGCGACTGTCGGGAGGGGGAAGCCGTCGTCGACGAGTGTTTTGTGGGGGCGGGCGTCAGGTAGTGGTGAGCGACCGTTGAAAACCCATAAATCTCCTAATTTATTATAGACATAAAAAAGATTAGCATCGATGCAGTGTTTTTCGTTCAACACTATTTAGTCCGTGGGAAAATAAAACTCACACACACACGATGTGTGCATGCAATGGTAATCTATGGGTAGGCAAATCTCGTTAATTTGAAGCGATACATGAAGGGGACGGCTTTTCTTTCCTTAACTATCCCTGTGGGGTAGGCATCTGCTGTCCAGAAAAGTGTGCACTCGTGGAGGTGAAAGCTGGCCAGGCTCGCCAGTCATTGACTTTCGGGATCTCTACAGAACAGCGTCTAGGTCATGGAGACTGAACTGGCGTATTATACAGAGCATCATAGACTTTTCAATATATGTTGCCGCGCGTTCCAGTATGTATGAAGTCTGTCACGAATCATAGGGCTCTTCGCAGAGCAACATCAAACATATTCAAGTGACACTTGAAGCTTTACAAAACTTACCAAATCAGCCATATTCTTAAGGGATTTTTTTTTCTACGTCGACATTCGAAGCCGCCCTCAGAGCATCGGGAACATTTTGAAAAAATAACATTCCGCTCAAGTAATGTCTTGACTATCCGAAACACATATACGAAAACGAGGTATTTATTACATTGTTTCGCCTTTTATTTATATTTATTTTATTTTTATTTTATTTATTTATTTATTAATTTTTTTTGCTCCCGTTGAACCCCGACCGGCTCGTTCTGTGTATGAATTTATTTTTCATGCTTTCCGCGATAAACGATATCAACGTGATATTAAAAAACTCTGGTGGAGGTGATTCTATTTTCCGAGCTAGAAGGGAACAACAAAAATATTTTCTGATGGGAGACCGTTTTTAATCATCGGCAGCGCTCAAAAGTGGCCACACTTTGAATGAAGCAGTGAGTAAACATATCTCTCTGGGAAGACTTTTCAACTCGTTAATATGGAGAACAACAATCAACCATCAGAAGAAATCTTGCACAAACAAGCCACGCTCCTAAGTTCGATCGACGACTTTGCTGTGTGGAGGCAACATATCGTCAAGTTCATAGAAGTACTGAAGACGCAAAGCCGAATTAAGCGCCAACGATTATCAACTAAACATCAATAGTCATTGATAGGCCAAATACCGCATCGGGAAGGATTGAAGTATTCCATGTACAGGCATTTTATAAGCATGGGTGTAGGACACAGCGGTGAAGGGTTAATGTGGCGACAACTCGACTTGAACGCGTGATGGTCTATACTTTAACCCCGGCTCGATGAATTTCAACAACGTGGAAGTGGTTGAGCTTTACGAAAAATACGTAATCATACAATAAATGTGAATAAGTATAAATCAATACGTGTTGAATGTTATATCCCATTGCCACGGGAAATAATAAAAATGAGGGCTGCGATTAAGGTGCAATCAAGAGATAATACACGTTTCGCATGGGTGACAGTCACAGCTTTATACCCAGCTGAACGAAACAGTGACCGCGGATCTTCTTACATGCATTATTCAACGGTATTGAATCTATCGAATATTGGATTCCCAGGAAGTATAGGTCAAATAAAAAATAAAAAATTGTGTTTCAAAACAATTTATCCATCGACGTGTATACCACCGACGAAGACATTGCTCCGATACGCGTGGCTCAACATAAGAATAAGATGAAAAGCATATCAATTTGCTATACATACAAGATACCGAAGATAACAATGTATAACATATCACATAGATAAAGAACCTATGAAGCCTCGTGAGCGCAGAACAGAGGCAGCCATTAAGAAATATATATATGCCATCGGTGTGTGAAGTTAACACAATTACTATACCGTCATATGTGCTAGACGAATTAAACAACAATCCAGTATTTCGCAGGTGTCTGCATTACTTTAGATCAACGGATAAACTACAATCACATGAGATCGATTATGGAGCAATAAAGCACTGCGCCATCCGACTATCAAATAATACCAATAAGTGGTTCCAAATCATCAACTTCAATCGGAAAGCAACACCTCCATTCACTGTAGATGCCGATTTGGAGTGTTTTTTATTACTAATTATAGAGAGAAGATGGGAGTGTGCAAAGACTGATGGGTAGAACGTAGCAGAGGATATGTACCAATATCATGAAGCATTTACTATTGATTACCACATGTGTTTTTCATATGATGAATCGCTATCATAGTATCGACCACATCACAGCGCCGATTTCATATCATAGTTCGTGACAGAACTGGAATAACTAGTGCTGTGCATAAAATACATTTTCTACGAAAATTAATGCTCGTCATGAGTTAATTCTAATACCTTCGCGCTATGGCAAATAATTGTGCATTCAGTCATCATCAACCACTAGAGGTAGAAGTTGAATTACTCAAGATACAACGGCATATGCCCCACATAATATTAGATGAGATCAATAAATTATAATTACTTCGAACATTGGAAAGTGAGCGATACTTGAATATGAGTTGTTCGCTCTTGGGATCTATACGACTGTCCATCGCTTCAAAGCACAACGACACATTCATGGACCGAAAAAGCTGCCGTCCAACTAGAGAAACCAAAATATGTAATTGGTGCGGTGCAGACTGGTAAAAAGATAATGCATGGTAAAGGACATTATATTATTCACCGACTGCAAAATCACAAGTGCTAAACTTTATCTCAATTCAGCATTCTTATCTCAAGATGATTCGAATTAGGATTTCAAAAAAGTTTAGACATTTTGTTCAATATGTACTCTCGATTTTGTAAATACCATGGTGACTGCAATAGTGATCGTTCTTTACTAACCATCGCCAAGTCTTAATGTAACGGCCCTCCCACTGTCAATGATTGATCACATCAGAACGAGCCTGTAAAAAAAATGTTACCGTAGATGTGTGAATAGATTTCGAATGCAAAGAAGATTCACCACTGAATACAACTGCATATTGTTTTAATCTTAAATGATCGCATTGTTGACTATTGTCCATTCACCGACATTATCCATAAAATTGCATAGATCGGCCAAATCTGCGAGATACGAAGCATCATGGTCGATTCGCAATCATCATGGTCTGAAGTGGGCATATGGAAACGTTCCATATAGCATGGCTGAAGGTTCAATAACAGCTGGAGTTGAAGGTTCAACGGACGGCGATATGTGTCCTATCGTATATGTTGAGGGTCATGAAAAACGAGAATGGCTAGCTGATATAGAAAATATTAAAAATGAGCTATTTATTGAGTCGTTGAATATAGACTATGACGATATGGATGTCTCAAGTAAATGAGATGGAAGTTTTACTCTACGATGTGAAAAGCATAAAAACAGTTGTGCCTTACAAAATGTATTAAAAATATTTAATTGGTGGCTGAATCATAAAGATTCATGCGAGTAAAAGAAATGTAACATTATGTACTTTTTATTCTCCTCAACCCGTACTTAGTTATGTGGGCATCACCTGATATCGGATTGTGCAACTGAATACAATATTACATTTGAATGTGAAACTCATTTTTTTGTATGGAATTTGATTCAAAATAAATTAATATAATCGCCCAATGATAATCGAAGACATTTATCAGTATACGTTCGTTAGATGTTCGTGAACCGTTTGTTGGAAGTTTGCGAGGCATTCGAAGATTTTCGATAGTCGTTCGTGAAACGTTCCATAGACTTCCGAAGACATTCAAAAGACGTTCGAAGCCATTTCAGAGACGTTAGAAAACATTTACAAGGCGTTTGAAGACATGCATGAAGGGTTCAAAGAGTTTCAAGAGACTTTCTACGACGCTCATGAGGCGTTTGAAGATGTTCGTGAGACATTCAAGAGACTTTCGAAAACGTTCATAAGACGTTTGAAGACATTCATGCGAGGTGCGAAGACCTTCGGAGACTTTTGAAGACGTTCAAGAGATCTGCGACGATATTTATAATACGTTTAAAGACATCGATGAGGGGTTCGAAGACGTTTAAGAGACTTTAAAAGACATTCACAAGGGGTTTTAAGACGTTCAAGAAACTTTCGAATACGTTCAAGAGACTTTCGACGACATTCATAACACGTTTGAAGACATTCATGAGGGGTTCGAAGACGCTTAAGAGAGGCTGTCAAAGACATTCACGAGGGGTTTGTCCAAAACACATTCATAATACGTTTGAAGAAATTCAAGAGACGTTCGAAAACATTCATAAGACGTTTGAATACACGCATGAGAGGTTCAAACAGTTTCAAGAGACTTTCTACGACGATCATGAGACGTTTGAAGATGTTCGTGAGACATTCAAGAGACTTTCGAATACGTTCATAAGAAGTTTGAAAACATTCATGAGAGGTGCGAAGACCTTCAGAGACTTTCGAAGACATTTAAGAGATCTTTGACAATATTTATACTACGTTTGAAGACATCGATGAGGGGTTCGACGACGCTTGAGAGACTTTCAAAGACATTCACGAGGAGTTTGAAGATGTTCAAGAAACTTTCGAATACGTTCAAGAGACTTTCGGAGACATTCATAATACGTTTGAAGACATTCATGAAGAGTTCGAGGACGCTTGAGAAACTTTCAAAGACATTCACGAGGGGTTCGAAGACGTTCAAGAGACTTTCGACGACATTCATAAGACGTTTGAAGACATGCATGAGGCCTTCGAAGAGTTTCAAGAGACTTTCAACGACCATTATGAGACGTATGAAGATGTTCGTGAGACATTCAGAAGACTTTCGAAAACGTTCATAAGAAGTTTGAAGACATTCATGAGAGGTGCGAAGACCTTCAGATACTTTCGAAGACATTCAAGAGATCTTTAACGATATTCATAATACGTTTGACGACATCGATAGGGGGGTTCGATGACGTTTTAGAGATTTTCAGAGACATTTACGAGGGGTTTGAAGATGTTCAAGAAACTTTCGAATACGTTCAAGAGACTTTCGACGACATTCCCGAGGGGTTCGAAGACGTTCAACAGACGTTCTACGGCGTACATAATACGTTTGAAGACATTCATGTGTGGTTCCAAGACGCTTGAGAGACTTTCAAAGACATTCACGAGAGGTGCGAAGACATTCAGAGACTTTTGAAGATATTCAAGAGTGCTTTGACAATATTCATATTACGTTTGAAGACATCGATGAGGGGATCGACGATGTTTTAGAGACTTTCAAAGACATTCACGAAGGGTTTGAAGACGTTCAAATAACTTTCGAATACGTTCTAGAGACTATCGACAACATTCATAATACGTTTGAAGACATTCATGAGGGGATCGAAGACGCTTGAGAGACTTTCAAAGACATTCACGAGGGGTTCGAAGACATTGAAGGGACTTTCGACGACATTCATAAGACGTTTGAAGACATGCATGAGGCCTTCAAAGAGTTTCAAGAGACTTCCTACGACGATCATGAGACGTTTGAAAATGTTCGTGAGACATTCAAAAGACTTTCGAAAACGTTCATAAGAAGTTTGAAGACATTTATGACAGGTGCGAAGACCTTCAGAGACTTTCGAAGACATTCAAGAGATCTTTAACGATATTCATAATACGTTTGACGACATCGATAGGGGGGTTCGACGACGTTTTAGAGACTTTCAGAGACATTCACGAGGGGTTTGCAGATGTTCAAGAAACTTTCGAATACGTTCAAGAGACTTTCGACGACATTCATAAGACGTTTGAAGACATGCATGAGGCCTTCAAAGAGTTTCGAGAGACTTTCCACGACGATCATGAGACGTATGAAGATGTTCGTGAGACATTCAAAAGACTTTCGGAAAACTTTCATAAGAAGTTTGAAGACATTCATGAGAGGTGCGAAGACCTTCAGAGACTTTCGAAGACATTCAAGAGATCTTTAACGATATTCATAATACGTTTGACGACATCGATGAGGGGTTCGACGACGTTTTAGAGACTTTCAAAGACATTCACGAGGGGTTTGAAGACGTTAAAAAAACTTTCGAATACGTTCAAGAGACTTTCGACGACATTCATAATACGTTTGAAGACATTCATGAGGGGTTCGAAGACGCTTGAGAGACTTTCAAAGATATTCACGAGGGGTTCCAAGACGTTCAAGAGACTTTCGACGGCGTACATAATACGTTTGAAGACATTGATGTGGGGTTGGAAGACGCTTCAGAGACTTACAAAGACATTTACGGGAGGTTTAAAGACGTTCAAGAGGCTTTCGAAGACGTTCAGAAATCTTCGACGACATGCATAATACGATCTTCGACAACGTCCATAAACCGAAGACTTTCATGACGTTTCAGTTTCGCTGGAATTGTTTCGGTTCGTTTGGGATTTTCACAGTTTTGGTGGAACGTGTTTTAGTTTGTTTGGGTGTTTGAACCAAAACAAACTCAAACCCCCAAGTTGTGGTGGAACGTGTTTTAGTTTGTTTGGGTGTTTGAACCAAAACCAACTCAATCACCCAAACAAACTAAAACCCGTTCCACCAAAACTGTGAAAATCCCAAACGAACCGAAACAATTCTAACCGAAAGATGTTCTCGCGAACATCTTTAAACGCCTCATGAGCGTCGTAGACAGTCTCTTGAAACTCTTTGAACCCTTCATGCGTGTCTTCAAACGCCTTGTGAATGTTTTCTAACGTCTCTGAAATGGCTTCGAACGTCTTTTGAATGTCTTCGGAAGTCTATGGAACGTTTCACGAACGACTATCGAAAATCTTCGAATGCCTCGCAAACTTCCAACAAACGGTTCACGAACATCTAACGAACGTATACTGATAAATGTCTTCGATTATCATTGGGCGATTATATTAATTTATTTTGAATCAAATTCCATACAAAAAAATGAGTTTCACATTCGAATGTAATATTGTATTCAGTTGCACAATCCAATATCAGGTGATGCGGACATAACTAAGTACGGGTTGAGGAGAATAAAAAGTACATAATGTTACATTTCTTTTACTCGCATGAACTTTTATGATTCAGCCACCAATTAAATATTTTTGATACATTTTGTAAGGCACAACTGTTTTTATGCTTTTCACATCGTAGCGTAAAACTTCGATCTCATTTACTTGAGACATCCATATCGTCATAGTCTATATTCAACGACTCAATAAATAGCTCATTTTTCATATTTATTATATCAGCTAGCCATTCTCGTTTCTCATGACCCTTAACATATACGATAGGACACATATCGCCGTCCGTTGAACCTTCTACTCCAGCTGTTATTGAACCTTCAGCCATGCTATATGGAACGATTCCATATGCCCACTTTAGATCATGATGATTGCGAATCGACCATGATGCTTCGTATCTCGCAGATTTTGCCGATCTATGCAATTTTATGGATAATGTCGGTGAATGGACAATAGTCAACAATGCGATCATGTAAGATTAAAACTATATGCAGTTGTATTCAGTGGTGAATCTTCTTTGCATTCGAACTCTATTCACACATCTACGGTAGCATTTTTTTACAGGCTCGTTCTGATGTGATCAATCATTGACAGTGGGAGGGCCGTTACATTAAGACTTGGCGAAGGTTAGTAAAGAACGATCACTATTGCAGTCACAATGGTATTTACAAAATCGAGAGTACATATTGAACAAAATGTCGAAACTTTTTTGAAGTCCTAATTCGAATCATCTTGAGAAAAGAATGCTGAATTGAGATAAAGTTTAGCACTTGTGATTTTGCAGTCGGTGAATAATATAATGTCCTTTACCATGCATTATCTTTTTACCAGTCTGCACCGCACCAATTACATATTTTGGTTTCTCTAGTTGGGAGGCAGCTTTTTCGGTCCATGAATGTGTCGTTGTGCTTTGAAGCGATGGACAGTCGTATAGATCCCAAGAGCGAACAACTCATATTCAAGTATCGCTCACTTTCCAATGTTCGAAGTAATGATAATTTATTGATCTCATCTAATATTATGTGGGGCATATGCCATTGTATCTTGAGTAATTCAATGACGAGCATTAATTTTCGTAGAAAATGTATTTTATGCACAGCACTAGTTTTCCCAGTTCTGTCACGAACTATGATATGAAATCGGCGCTGTGATGTGGTCGATACTATGATAGCGATTCATGATGTGAAAAACACATGTGGTAATCAATAGTAAATGCTTCATGATATTGGTACATATCCTCTGCTACGTTCTTCCCATCAGTCTTTGCACACTCTCATCTTCTCTCTATAATTAGTAAAAAAAACACACCAAATAGGCATCTACAGTGAATGGATGTGTTGCTTTCCGATTGAAGTTGATGATTTGGAACCACTTATTGGTATCATTTGATAGTCGGATGGCGCAGTGCTTTATTGCTCCATAATCGATCTCATGTGATTGTAGTTTATCCGTTTATCTAAAGTAATGCAGACACCTGCGAAATACTGGATTGTTGTTTAATTCGTCTAGCACATATGACGGTATAGTAATTGTGTTAACTTCACACACCGATGGCATATATATATTTCTTAATGGCTGCCTCTGTTCTGCGCTCACGACGCTTCATAGGTTCTTTATCTATGTGATATGTTATACATTGTTATCTTCGGTATCTTGTATGTATAGCAAATTGATATGCTTTTCTTCTTCTTCTTATGTTGAGCGACGCGTATCGGAGCAATGTCTTCTTCGTATACACGTCGATGGATAAATTGTTTTGAAGCACAATTTTTTTATTTATTATTTGACCTATAGTTCCTGGGAATCCAATATTCGATAGATTCAATACAGTTGAATAATGGATGTAAGAAGATCCGTGGTCACTATTTCGTTCAGCTGGGTATAAAGCTGTGACTGTCACCCATGCGAAACGTGTA
Source organism: Ophion ellenae (assembly GCA_963210295.1). NCBI lineage: Eukaryota > Metazoa > Arthropoda > Insecta > Hymenoptera > Ichneumonidae > Ophion > Ophion ellenae. The sequence goes on along the minus strand of OY723395.1, from coordinate 11,638,761 downwards.
TTATCTCTTGATTGCACCTTAATCGCAGCCCTCATAATTATTATTTCCCGTGGCAATGGGATATAACATTCAACACGTATTGATTTATACTTATTCACATTTATTGTAAGATTACGTATTTTTCGTAAAGCTCAACCATTTCCACGTTGTTGAAATTCATCGAGCCGGGGTTAAAGTATAGACCATCACGCGTTCAAGTCGAGTTCTCGCCACGTTAACCCTTCACCGCTGTATCCTACACTCATGCTTATAAAATGCCTGTACATGAAATACTTCAATCCTTCCCGATGCGGTATTTGGCCTATCAATGACTATTGATGTTTAGTTGATAATCGTTGGCGCTTAATTCGGCTTTGCGTCTTCAGTACTTCGATGAACTCGACGATATGTTGCCTCCACACAGCAAAATCGTCGATCGAACTTAGGAGCGTGGCTTGGTTGTGCAAGATTTCTTCTGATGGTTGATTGTTCTTCTCCATATTAACGAGTTGAAAAGTCTTCCCAGAGAGATATGTTAACTCACTGCTTCATTCAAAGTGTGGCCACTTTTGAGCGCTGCCGATGATTAAAAACGGTCTTCCATCAGAAAATATTTTTGTCGTTCCCTTCTAGCTCGGAAAATAGAATCACCTCCACCAGAGTTTTTTAATATCACGTTGATATCGTTTATCGCGGAAAGCATGAAAAATAAATTCATACACAGAACGAGCCGGTCGGGGTTCAACCGGAGCAAAAAAAATTAATAAATAAATAAATAAAATAAAAATAAAGTAAATTAAAATAAATATAAATAAAAGGCAAAAAAATGTAATAAATACCTCGTTTTCGTATATGTGTTTCGGATAGTCAAGACATTATTTGAGCGGAATGTTATTTTTTCAAAATGTTCCCGATGCTCGGAGGGTGGCTTCGAATGTCGACGTAGAAAAAAAAATGCCTTAAGAATATGCCTGATTTGGTAAGTTTTGTAAAGTTTCAAGTGTCACTTGAATAGGTTTGATGTTGCTCTGCGAAGAGCCCTATGATTCGTGACAGACTTCATACATACTGGAACACGCGGCAATATATATTGATAAGTCTCTGATGCTCTGTATAATACGCCAGTTCAGTCTCCATGACCTAGACGCTGTTCTGTAGAGATCGCGAAAGTCAATGATTGGCGAGCCTGGCCAGCTTTCACCTCCACGAGTGCACACTTTTCTGGACAGCAGATGCCTACCCCACAGGGATAGTGAAGGAAAGAAAAGCCGTTCCCTTCATCTATCGCTTCAAATTAACGAGATTTGCCTACCCATATATGTCGATTGCATGCACACATCGTGTCTGTGTGAGTTTTATTTTCACACGGACTAAATAGTGTAGAAAGAAAAACACTGCATCGATGCTAATCTTTTTTATGTCTATAATAAATTAGGAGATTTATGGGTTTTCAACGGTCGCTCACCACTACCTGACGCCCGCCCCCACAAAACACTCGTCGACGACGGCTTCCCCCTCCCGGCAGTCGCTTTTCGGACCACATGGCTACCCCCTCCACGGTGACCCATGGCATGACGTCACGTCCCCGCGCTGGACCCCCCCCCCCGCCGCCAGGCACTTGGTTTCCCGGCGCTGGACCCCGCCGCCCCGCTCCCCCTGAGATCCCTCCGTTAGAACCGCCCTAGTACATCTACTTTTGTATTCCCAAGAAATATGTAATCTTAATTAATCGAGAAAAATAATAGTACGACGAAGCGCACGGATGCAAATAAAAAGAGTCAGAGAGAGAGAGAGAAAGAGAGAGAGAGAGAGAGAGGAGAAAGAGGGAGTAGAGAGAGATTGATAGATTGACTGATATGATTTATTATGCCCTAGTTCAACTTTGAGAGAAAACATTGGATACAATTAAGAAAATAGTTTTATGAAGAATTTGATTAATAAAAAGTAAAAAATAAGTGAGTGTAACTTAAAATAACTATCAATTCCCATAACTATAGTGTGCTGTGATTACAACTAGCGGTATACATGATAATAATGTGAAGGAAAAAATAATGTAACATGAGTTATAATGCTAATAATGTAAAAAATTATTTAATTCTGATAGAATAACCACCTAACTTACAGTATGTTTGCCGTAGAGAAAGAAAGTGACAATTAAAATAAAATAATATGAGGCTTTGAAAAAATAAGATTGAAAATAATTTGCATTACTGTTTTTCGCAGTACAATTCAGCACGCAACCTTAAGTGCTAATCCGAATTAATAGAAATATGAGCATTATTGAGAATAAGCCTAATCATCAGAACAAGGAAGGCCAACCCCACACAGTCCAGTTTCATAGAAGATTAACTGACAAGATGCCCCATGCAGATTTTCAATCCGTACTGATGATTCAACATTTTGACGTTTTAGCGAGCGCCTGCTAACTCACCATCAAATAAGAATGCGAATAATATCAATTTAAAAACCTCTAACGAAGGAGAGCTGGTTACACCGATTGGTAGAGAATTCCAGAAGCGGCATGCAGACACACTAACTGAATTTTGATAAATAACTGTCCTAGCAAAGGGCACTAAGAAAGTCGAAGCCGGGAGTCTAGAGGACGTTCGGACTTCAGGATTGACTCTATCGAACAACTCACCAATATATACCGGAACTCTATCGTAGCGTACCTTATACATTAGCACACCCAGGAAATGTGTACGTCTATTTTTCACCGAGAGCCATTTTAACCTGTGTCTATACGGTGTGACATTTACGTTCCGCCTGAGATAAAAAACAAATCAAATAAAGCAGTTTACTAATTTTTGAAGCCTAGCGTTCAGTGTCTCTGTGATGTTAAAATATACAATCGAACAGTAATCTAGCCGCGGAAAAATTAAAGCACTAATGTCTCTGTGCCGATTGCCTATGATTTAATATGGTGTTTGCCTCAACGAATGTTAATATCTGATCCTTCATGATACGTTCAAAGAGTTTAGATACTTCTGATAAATTTGCAATCGGTCGAGTGTCCGCTGGTGATTTTGGAGTACTAATTTTCAGCAACGGCCGAATAAAGGCTTTTTTCCACAAGGAAGGAAAATAACTTTGTTCTATAGAGTTATTGAAAAGTTGCACGAGATAATGCACCAAAACGACAGACGCATTTCGTAAACAAAAAGCCGAAATACCTTCGGGGGTTTCCGCTAGAGAGGATGATTTGAGCATATTTATCCGAAGTCTGACGGTGTCGCTATTAATTAACGAAAAAGAAAAAGTAAGGTTATTACCAGGGATGTCTTCAAGAGTAGCTTCAATCTCACTCCAACTAAATACGCTAGGCGAAGTAGAAACGCACACAAAATGCTCATTAAGTGTTTCTGATGAGAAGAAATTTAATGGGGAACTGAAAATAATTTTAACTAAGCAAAGTCTTCTCAGTTCACTCCAAAACGTAGCTGGATCACTCGTCATACACAGTCTGATACGATAGTAGTTGCTGTTGGCTGAGCGTAAGTCGAGCGTAAGTCGATCGCGAAACGTCCTAAATTCGGCATAACGAGTAGACTATTTGCCCGCCTCGCAGCCCGATATAACCTGTCTCTCTGCCTGATACGGGATCGAAATTCAATTGTAAGCCACGGAGCTGGAGGTCTTGACGCGGAAAAGTTTTTCCAGGGTGCATGCTTATCCATGGCTTCAATCATAACCTGAGACAAATTTTGTGCTTGAAGTTCAACTGTTGGTTCAACTAGGGTTCGACTACCTTCATCAAGAAACGCTGCAACAGTATGTGAAAAAGAATCAACATTGAATAAAACCATACCGTCGAAAAAAACCCTTGATTGACACATCAAAACCAACCTTATACGAAATGTCTAGCAAATCATGTCCATTTATGAATGGGATAGAGGATTTCGAATGCGAAATAACCTTATGTAAGTCGTCTACAATGATAACATCTAACCATGAATTGCTCAACCCCGTATGAAACGGGGCTCCACTATCAACGAAATTTAAAGCCGATGAGTACACAAAGTCCTTGAGATACTTGGACTCAAAGCAATCGCTGAGAAGAATGCAATTGAGGTCACCGGCGATTATAATATTTGTAAAAGCATGAGAAAAAGTAAAGTAAGTCGCAATGAAATCGTCCAAAAGTAGACCATGTGGTCGTCTATAGATAGATGCGAATAATAATGGGTCAACCCCTTCTTGAAATATTTTAATGAAAATGAATTACGGCAAATTTGAAAAGAGACTTGGGGACAGAGCCAAGACGTTTGCTTTCAAGGAATCGCGGATGTATACTACGACACCGCCTCCTTCCGTTCCCGCCCTATCATTTCGAATAACAAAAAACTCATTAATGTAAATAAGCAAATTATCAATGTGTGGGTGCAACCAAGTCTCAGAGATGGACATAATATGATAAAAATTCTGGTGGAAAAACAATCTGATTTGATCGATATGAGCTAGCAGGGAATTTGCATTAAACTGCGCAATTTTCAAAGCAGCGCTTGACAAAATAGGATTATTCCTGACATCGGAATTACGTAATTTGCGAGTAGGATCGACCACATAAGACTCGGAAAGTCAGTCCATACGACCGAGATCCTCGAGATCCTCGGAATTAATTTGGATGCGCGATTGATCTTCTGCTCTTCTAGCGTAAACATGCCATCTCTCGTCCACACAAACTTGTGTCTTGTCACTTGGGCTTTCGCTTTAATGCGTCGGAACAATTCACAAGTACTCGCCGTCAGCAACTCGTTCACAAAGATATTGAAATTTTTCGAAGCATCGGAGCATCCTTCGAATACCTCCGACCATTTGAGCTTGCGTTTCTGACGTTTTGCGTTCAAAAGGATATCTCGCACTGAATTTGAGGTCAGCATTATGATGAAAGAGACTTTATGATTTGATGGCTAATCCCCAACGGGTGCGGTCGTCCTTGCAGGAAGTTTGCGTACCGATAAGATATGAGAGGACAGCTCTGAGGTCCCAAGTGTGACAAATATATTTCTCATAGCTTGTACCGGGGTAATATCTTCCCGAGATGGCATTCCCGAAACGATAACCTCGCCATTTGTTCGTGACGAGGTACTACTAGCCACCGGTGGGGAATTTTTCAAACTAATGATTTCAGCCCTCAATGCCTGATTATCATTCTCTAATTGACGAACCGCATGCTCAGAGACAGCAGCATCGATAGACGGGATTTTCGCGAATAAGTCTGAACTCATCGTTAGTCTGTTCCTGTCGCTGGCTAAACGCGGAGATTTTAGCATTGGTCTCATCGTGTAAAGGAATTAATCTCGACAGAGAACTCTCTAGGTTAATATTCGATGTTTGAGACGATAAGAAAGAATCCCGGTTACTAGTCGGAGACGACATTATATTAAGTATGCTGCGAGACACAGACGTTTGACTAAGACTCGTGCTATCTGACGCTGTGGCGAGATTAAAGTCCTTGGCAGTTTTTGATGATAAATCAATTTTGGCGTACCCGGGATGAAATTCGAGCCCACACCCAATGCATGCGTTAGAAAGACCCGCAATGTTTTTACCACATTTGGTGCAAAACTTATCGCTAGATACACTCATAATTTTCGAGTGATCTCCAATTCACGCCCGTTAGTTATCTGATACTTTTGAGTAACAGGAGAGAAAGTTGAGAGGTCAATACATAAAGATACGCTAGGTGCCGATGATTGGTGTCCCAAGAGTGGCGCATGCGCCAGCTGGTCGACGAGGTGGAGCGGTCCGTCGAAACCGTGCGTGAACCCAGTGGTCACACACACAAGCAAGAATGCAGCGGCAAGGAGAGGCTGTGTGCGGCGGAGAGCGCATGCGTAGAGCGAATGATGATCCACGATCGATAGCTCGATGAGTCAAGGCGGTGCGTGATCAGTGAAAGCTGTGAAAGTATATACTTTTATATATCGTATTAAATTATGCATAAAAAAAAGGTTTAACGTATCGTGTCGTCTAGGGGAACATCACTCATTTGATCCATACTTTGCGGAATCACAAAATTTGATTTCCAGTTGCATAACAAATTGCAGCAGTCTATGTTTTTCCAACCTGAGAGTTAAGTAGTTGGAAAGACGAAATCCTTCGCCGAGCTTTTTTTCTTAACCATGCACGCCAAGTCGTTGCACAGCATTTCCAGTGTACTTATGTGGTAAATACGTTGTATTTTTATATAATGGTAATAGCAATTTCTTGTTATAATAGTAATGTGATTTTTAAAATAAAAATGAAATATTTAGGAAAATATTAGTTCTAAGGTTTAACAATTTTGTTTACGTTTTTAGTAAACTTGCTCGGCTATTTTATCAAAAGTAATTTCACTTTTTTTTGTACATTTCAATTGAAAAAATATAATAAAAGGATTCGTTAAATAAAATTAAAAAATATTTCAAGATAAATCAGAATTGTGTATATGGTCAAACAAGCAATAATGTTTTCGGGGGCATTTTGTTACTTGGCGTTCTTTTTTTACTTTTTAAAAGTTTTTAATGGGGATTTCATATATTTTTGAAAGGGGAGAAATCTTTTTTTCGTTCTGCGCCAGTTCGAAAAAACAGGACACGTTGTTTCTGAAACCTTGTATATTACCAAATGCTATAAATATATTTTTTTAAGTCTTCACTCCCCTCCACTATTAAATTGACGTATTTGCAGGGTGACCTATTAGTGAAATATTTATTCATACTTCGCTTATTTGTATTCACATGCATGCACATGCGTTCATCCATGTATTCACATGCATGAACATACAAATAAATTCACAGAAGAAAATTGTGAATATTCACAAAAAATGTTAATATTTACAAGAAATCCTGTGAATAAAAATAAAATTCACATCAAAATCTGTGAATGCAAATGCATTCACAAAAAATTGTAAATACAAAAAAATTCACAAAATAAGTTGAGAATGTTTTCGTATTTAAGACACATTAAAATCAAATTCACAATGATTAGAATAAAATTTACACCAAACGTGAGTTCTTACGTATTTTGAGAGAAAACATTGCGGCCAGGCAAAGAAATTTTTGCAAAAAAAAGTTGTGAGCTTCAAATATTACATCATAAATATGAAAAAATTCACAAAATGAGTTGTGAAGTTCCTCAAATTGAAGAAAATTAAAATCGAATTCACGACAATTATATTAAAATTTACACCACAAGTGAGTTCTTATGTATTTTGAGAGAAAACATTGTGTTGAGGCGAAGGAATTTTCGCACAAAAAGTTTTGTGCAAAAATTACTTGCCTCGATGCAATGTTTTCTCTCAAAATGCGTACGGACTCACTAATGGTGTGAATTTTAATCTAATCATTGTGAATTTTATTTTAATTTGTCTTGAATATGAAAAAATTCACAACTTATTTTGTGAATTTTTTTGTATTTGCAATTTTTGTGAATACATTTGCATTCGCAGATTGTGATGTCAATTTTCTTTAATTCACAGGATTTTTTGTAAATATTCACTTTTTTGTGAATATTCACAATTTTTTTCTGTGAATTTATTTGTATGTTCAGAATATTTGTGAATACAATTGTTCTTGTATGCATGCATGTGAATACAAAGAGTGAAGTATTAATACATTTGTATTTATATTCACATGAAAATCACGATGTGAATAAATTCGTATTCGTATTTATAAATAGATTTACGCCCAACTCTGTACCTCTTAATGTTTTAGTTTTGGATATACCGTCTCCATGTTTCATGAATTGCGCTTTGTTTGTTGCAGCAGGAGAAAACTCTTAATTATAAAAGACTAGAGATAAATAAATAAAATTTCTACGAAAATCCAACTTCATTGCGTTATTTTATTTTCGTGTTCAGCGAGTGGAATGCGAATCGATTTGTACATTCTAAACAAAAACCAGATGCACTCGGATAACGCGTCACATTTACCCTGCTGGAGGCTGCTCAAGAATACACGTCTTTCCTTATATCGTTAAGAAGCTTCGGGTCAAGTGATCAAATATTACCATTTGTTCAAATTTATATAGTGGATTCGTTATCTTATACTGAATGCACCCTTAAAATTTTAATATTTCATTTTAATGATTTTGAATTGAATTTTTAATTTAATAATTTAATTTTCAATTTGAATTGAACAAACAGTTTTTACATAAGAAGATCCCTAGACTCATGCCAATCGGCAGTTTTACACACGGAATAGTGTGAAAAATGTTAAGGATGTTATGAAAAAATGTCAAATCATTCAGTACATTATCAAAATGATCACCCAAAAATTAAATGATCCGTCTACGGCATTTATTAAATATTGACTTTTATGTAAATGGAGACGTCAGTTTTTCTCCCGGCGACGAAACGGTGAGATGGAGCGTGCCAACGTCGCATGAAGGCTCAATGGCGCACATGTCTCAATGCCATTGGTCACCGTGGTCGGCCCATACTTTCAATAAAGCCCATTTTCAAAGAGAACTCATCTTTCTTTTTCTCTTAGACAATTGACATTTATCGTTCATAATGAATTCGGTTGAATAAAGGAATATAAATACCGTGTAAAAATAATAGACGAAAATCAGTTATTTGTTAAATATTCGGGTTCGTGAAAGAAACACCTTAAGGCATTACCCCCACTTGTAGCGCAAAAAAAGGCCTTGTTCATGAATTTTTTTAAAGAAAACTACAAAACTTTTTTAATCGATCAATATACCAACAATAGAACACATTTTGAAGAACTTTCAGTAATTTTTTTATTGAAAAATATTACATTGTTTAGTGGCAAATGGCCGTCAATGAAATAATGTTTTTATATACAGGGTTTGCAGTAACCAACATTGCGGCGAAGTGGATCATCTGAAAAAAAATGCGGATGGATTTAGTCAAATATAAGTATAAACTAGTCTTTAATCGAAGGACTTTAAAAAATATTTATTTTTCACAAAATGGCGGACAGTCAAAGTTAATGGTTCGATTTTAACGAAAAGAACGGTCGTTTTTTGGCTATAAAACGGCCATTTTTTTTTTAATCGAACGATTAAAGACTACATTTTTATGTATTAAATAAGCCTGCAAAATTTCCAGAATATCAGTTCATTAGTGTTCGAGTAATCTTGGTCACCCACTTCAGAAATGCCATTTTGAGAAAAAATGCGTTTAAAGTTTCTCTTTCAACGCTCTTTCAACGCGGATTCTTCTCTTTCAACGCTCATATCTCAGTCAATTTTGTTCGGATCGACTTGAAATTTTCAGGACATATTCTTTCGATTGCGATTTGATCACTTGCGATTTTGAAAAAAATCTATTTTTTCAAAATCGCAAGTGGGGGTAACCCCTTAAAGTGCAGAACCATATATTTTCGAAACGGGGTTTTTCTTTTTTTTTCAATTAACACAGTCAGATTGATACGCAAAATTTGTATATCAAAAAAACTGTTATTTTATACAAGCTTTTATTTAATGTACTAAAAAGTGTTAAATAATTTTTTTTACCACGTCACCTATATGTGATTATAAATAAAAGTTTGCGGGTCTCTACGTTTTAAATGTTTGTTAAATGTAATCAATTCAGTTTCATTAACCATATTTAGTTTGGCACAATGGAAATTAGAGAAATTATTATCACACATTTATACTCAGTTTCAGGATTTTCATTCAACAAATCTTAGGTTGTTTTACAGTAAAGTAAAACTAAAGCCGGTCTGACAAAAAAAAGGTTTCGTTGACAATCATCTTATTTTCAATTTACATAATAGTCGATAATCGCGTAACACATAACATATGCAGCTTCAATCACACTTTCATGTTAACGTTAAAAAGCGCACAATCATTCACAATCTGGCCTTCCTTGGCCAGATGGCACAATAGTCCTAAGGCCTTTTCATTTTATGAAAAATACTAAAATTCATTCTTCATGTTTTAATCATTTTTATGTTATGTCAAGCTGGAAAAATGTCAAAAGGTCTCGTTGTCGCTCTCCGTACCGGAAAAGGGTTTCATGCCCGAATGTTGCTCGATCTGAGGCATCGAGCGACATGGAGTATCTGAGGTTTGGCTTTCCATAGTATTTGACGTATTGAGCGCACTTGGGATGATAAACTTCGAGGCGTTAAACGACATAACCGAGGAAAGTCCTCGATGCAGGTGTGGCACTCGAAGATTTCTTAGAGACGGTGGACTATCATCGTTCCATGTAGACGTAGATTGTGCAACCGCAACAATCAAATATTGTGATCACCACAGTATGAAAAGAATGGCGAGGCATATGAAGGCGCTGTCAGGCTTGAGTCTGTGAGGTCCAGCCAAACATTAGGTGTTGTCCTAATAGACCACGATTACGCGACAATCACAGGTTCGCACCAATTTTATTCGTATGAACCCATGATCAAATATACAGGTGTCGATTGCATCGCACGAATGTCAATTAGGCCGCCTATTCGATACTTGTATGTTTGATCACGGGTTCGTATGAACAAAATTCGCAAGAACTTGGGATGGTCGTGTAATGGCGTTCTATTTTACATGTTCTATTAGACGCCGTAGGGGATCTAGGATTATATATTGTGTTGCACAAAGCTTTTATTTCTCATGATAAATTTTTCAGCGATGAATAATATTTTATGCGAAATAATTGTCAAGCTCTGCGTCAATAAATTCTACAGAGCCAAATGCATTTTCTACAAAAACAAAACTTCACCGTCTATGATAAGATTCTGTTCAGAAAATTTTGAAGATATGTTCATAAAATGTTAATGGAACGAGGTTATGAACACACAAATTGATAATGACGTATAGAAGGTAGGTTATGCTCTCAGGGCACACAAAAGCTACACATGCACGTCTGTCTGCGAATTTCTTCATTTTATATAAGCAAGTGAAAGAAATGAGCACATTATTGAATTTTTAACTTACTCTGTATCTATTTGCGCATCGTCCTCGCTGTTTCTCCGACGGTTTTCGCGCGAGCGCCACGGCTAATATACGCGTGTTAGGATCAAAATAAGTAATCCAAACCTAAATTTGAAACGACGTGAACCTTTGTTAAATAAATTTTTGGCTCTAAGAAGAGCCGATTGTTTTCTTTTTTCACGTCCACGCTCGACTAACCGTGTTTGGTTACTCGAGCTGTCAAAGCGACTATTAGAATATACATATACATATATATATTGTAATGTCGGTTTGGGGACGATTGTCTATTTTTTAATTAAAGGAGTGACTGACTCGCTACAGAACACGGTTGTAGGATGAATCAACTCGGTGTGCACGAGGTTGAGCTACTTGGGCTACGTTTATTCAACTGACAGAGATTCGGCGTCTTACAAATTTGGTGGCTTACTGATAACTTAGCCTAGAACGGAGGCAACTTATAGGGCTGGAGCGTGGGAAATCGAGAATAGTGGGAGGAAGGGCCTACGTGAGGTTGGGGGCGTTATTCGGGAATTTTCCAGAGGGATAAGGGTATGAGAGGGTTCTCTGGGAATTCAGAAAACCAGTATTTGACTATTCCATTCGGGACCTCGATTGGGCGGAAGCCATAAATTTGGAGAAGCCCCGACGATTGTCCGAATGCAGCTGCATCGAGCGGTGGTGACAAAAATGTACACGGGAAAAATGTTAGGATCCTTCTAATGTTTGTGTACGAGTTTTCGTCGGAATGTCGCTGGATGAGACGGAGGTGATAAAATTCGAAGACTGTGGGAAAGGAAAAAAGGAAAAATTCTCACCCTATATTACAATATATATATATATATATATATATATATATATATTGCAAGCAGGATGTAGTTCGAGTCGTGCCGTTCAAGGAAGCGGTGGCGTTGCTGTGCCTGTTGCGCTAGAGTGTTAATCAATTCACAAAACGGCGTATGTGTTATGTTTACGACATGAACCAACGACTTTATTTTATTCAATGAAAGACAATGGACGAGTGTGGAAGAATTTTTGGGGTAAAAAGACACCCGAAAATTCGGCCGTAAATTATGAGATCCCGAGATTGAGTGGACAAATCGAAAAATAGCCCGAACAAAATCGATAGGAAAAAATCACATTACATCGGTAAACTGTCATTAGACTTTCGATTTGTTATCGCGTTTTCGCGTAATATCAGAACAAAGTTAAAACGTCGTCTGCTAAAGCCCATCTTACTGTATAAAGAGTCGCGGCGTGTTCGTCAGTCGGTCAGTGGCGTCGAGATCGGTGGCATCGATCAGTGGCGTCAATTTTTTTTTTTTTATTGCTTGGCGTCAAGACCCTGCCGCGTCTCTTGATGTGACCATTCGCAGGCGTGGTGAATA
>OY723395.1:11283695-11626316 GCA_963210295.1 Ophion ellenae | reverse complement strand
ATCGACACGTGACTAGGCTGATTGCCGCGAGAGGTCACTCCGGGTCTCTGGGTGCTCGAATCGTTCTCCGCCGTAGCCGGCGCATGCGCGCTAGCGCCCCACTACACGCTTCATCACGTTGCCGCTCGGGTCATTCGTCAGCTGTTGATCAGCAGCCCCGCGCTTTCCGGGCTATCTCCTCACCTGTCTAACCTCTTCTCATCGCGGCGTCCCGTGTGCCGGAGGATTCCTTGTACAATGGATAAGTTCTGTTCAAAGTGCAGCAAGGTCATCGCGGGCCTTACCCACGAATGTGTCGGTTGCGGATTAACGTTCCATCCGGGATGCGCTAGGATTCACCTGATGTCGAGGTCTGTGCGAGATTGCTGTCTCCTAAATCTTGCGTCCGGCTCTGGCCTGTCGAGCCAGCCGCCCTCGTCGTCCGGTGGACCCGAGACCGAAGCCACGAGTAGTCCTACTATTCGTGAATCTACCACATCTGCATCTGTAACCTCACTTAACAGGATTGACGCAACGCTTGCCAGGTTACTTACGCTTCATGAAAAAACTAATGCGACTATTACTGACTTCAGCCAGCGACAAGAACAAACTAATGCTGAATTTCGGGCCTTGCTGGAGCGTATTCCGGCCATAGATGCAGCTGTCACTGAGCACGCAATTCGGCTAACTGAACTAGAGAATGCTAACTTGGCTCTTGGCACTGAACAGGCAAACCGTTTCTTGGAACTCGAAAACGCGAACCGTGCCCTCAGAGCAGAAATAGCCGAGTTGCGTGGCTCAAGCTCAGCTGGATCAAGCGGACCGAGTTCCACGAAGGGCGAGGTAGTCGTTGCGGGTTTGCCTACCCGTGACGACCTGAGCCCAGTCGAGATCATAAAGCGCATCTTCGACGTGCTCGGTATCCCTGACCTATCGATACACGTGCTGGCTGTTCGTGTGCTTCCTCGTGGCCCGGCCGGCGTAGTTGGCGAGCTTCCGGCCACCTCGAAGGGGTCATACATTGTTACCTTGACTGCGAACTCCGTCAGAGATATCTTATTGGCCAAGAAACGCCAGAAAAAGGATTTAAAGTGGTCTGAAGTCTTTGGCGATGCGCCGGCCGGCACTAGAGATTTTAACATCTTCATTAACGAGCTACTTCCAACAAATTTGTACAAGCTCTATCGCCGTACTAGAGCAAAGGCTGCCACGGCTGGCTATAAGTATGTGTGGACCCGGCGTGGCATCATTTATGCGAGGAAGACCGACGGTGAACCGCGTCTCGTGATCAATTCCGAAAACGACCTGGTTCAGACGGATTGACTCGATTCGGCCGGCGGTGGTAATGCTTCTGCGAGGTTGCCAACTACTGTGAATTCCTTCCACTCTATAAAGCGATCTGTTTTGAACATTGCGTAATTCAATGCTAGCTCCTTGCTTGCCCACATTGACCAGGTGAGATTGTTCTTTCACAATAGAGATGATCATATAATTGCTATTTCTGAGACCTGGTTAAAGCCGCATATTGATGACTCTCTCATTGACATCGAGGGGTTCTTCGTCGTTCGTAACGACAGACTGGGCAAGGGAGGAGGTGGTGTTGCTGTGTACATTAGTAAGTCCTTAAAAGCTAAGGTATTGGCCAAATTCCCGGTCTCTTTACGAACTCACCTGAATTCATCCTGCTAGATGTTTCTCGTAATGGGTTTGACCCCTTCTTACTTGCAGCTATTTATAGAAGACCACGTGGCTTGCTCCTTCGCAACTTCATCGAGACGTACCAGAATTTTTCGCATGCTTATCGTAACGTAGTAATTATGGGCGACTTAAACTGCAATCTCTTGAGCGATGGATTTGAGGCTGGCTATTTAAGGGATTTAGTGTTTGAATCGGGGTTGAGCATTGTCACCTCGGGGGCCACGTTCCACACTGACTCATCCCATTCTTGGCTTGATGTAATCATCGTCGACGATCTTCACAAAGTCTCAGCTCAGTCTAAATCCACCGCTCCTTTTATAAACGGTCACGATCTTCTCGAACTTTCTTATCTTACTGGTCACTCTCCGTCAAAGTCTAAGCTATTGCGACGGCGAAATTTGACATCGTTTGACAGTACCTCTTTTTCAGACCTGGTTGCGTCCCTGCTCGTGGCGAGCGGTGCTCTACCCGCCCTGTCCCATATTCAACTCGATCGTGCTGTGGACCAGTTTAGTAAGGGTTGTGTCACGGCCATGGATTCGTGCGCGCCTTGGAAACTATTCCCTGTGTCTCGGCCTCCTATTCCGTGGCTATCCGAGGATCTTAAAAAGCGTATAAATCGTCGCGACCGCATGTACAAATCGGCCAGGCGATCCAATAGCTTGCTGGGTTACGCCGAATACAGAGAGTTTCGAGACCAATTAACTAGTGACATTCGGCTAGCTAAAAATCAATATCATCGGGAGAGGCTTTCCGCCATTTCGGATCCAGCGGCACTTTGGAAAGAGTTAAAGAGACTCAAGCTAGTAAAGTCCACGTCGGGCTCGCCCTTGGACTTTTTCTCGGCCACTACCCTCAACGAGTATTTCGCGTCCGTATCCTCGTCCCCTAATACTTGGAATTGGCTTGAGATTGAGTCAGTCCTCTTAGACATCCCGGGCGGGGAGGCCTCTTTCGCGTTCCGAGAAATAGATAGACTAACTATTCGCCAACACCTATGCTCGCTCAAATCTTCTTCGTTAGCTGATACTCCTGATGGCGTCTCAGCGTTTTGCCCCCGCAACGCTTCTCTCACCGTGCTTTCCGACCATCTGTTTCGAATTTTTAACGCTTCCATCTCGGTGTGTCATTATCCCTCCTCGTGGAAAAAAGCCTTTATTCGCCCCTTGCTAAAAGCTAGAACTCCTACTTCTCCGTCGGAGGCCCGCCCCGTCGCGAACCTGTCTGAGGTATCTAAGATATTCGAGCGCATCATTAAGGATCAGATTGTTGGCTTTATTACCACGCACAATCTAATGGATCCAAGGCAGTCGGCGTACAGGACGGGGTTCTCGACGGAGACCGCATTGATCCGAATTTGCGATGACATACGTAGCGCCATGGATGAGGACAAGCTTACGATCCTGATAATGTTTGACTTCAGTAAGGCATTTGACAGAGTCCCGCATCACTTGCTGCTGTGTAAGCTTAAGCAGTTAGGCTTTTCAACTCCCTCCTTAAAGTGGACGCATTCATATTTATCGGGTCGCTCTCAGTCTGTATTGGATGACCAGGGCGGTCGTTCACCGTGGCTTCAGACTACTTTAAGGATTCCTCAGGGTTCTGTCTTGGGGCCTCTCCTTTTCACATTGTTTATCAATGACATTTCTCGTTGTTTGAACCATTCGCGCTATATGGTGTTCGCGGACGATATTCAGATTTATCGTAGCTGCCCTCCGAAAGAGCTTCATGCGTCTCTTGCGCTGATGAATCGAGACGTTAATTCCATCTTTGAGTATTCTCTCGCTAACGAGTTATCGTTGAGTCTACCCAAATCAAAGGTTTTAATAATAGGCAGTAACCCCCGAATGAGGACCCTCGATATCCAAGCTCTTCCGCCGATTTCAGTTGGAGGTGTGCCTCTTCCTTATGTCTCGGAACACAGAAATCTAGGGATGATCCTCAACTCAACCTTGTCCTGGAAGCCTCACGTAGCTAACATCTCCCGCAGTGTCCATTACATCTTGCATTAATTAAAATTTCATAGGAACTCTCTCCCTGTCGACGTACGTGCAAAACTAATTGGAGCTTTGGTCTTTCCAAGGATTGACTACTGTTCGACCGTGTATGGAAATTTACCAGCTACCTTGAACCATAAATTGCAGCTAGTATTAAATTGCTGCGTCCGATTCGTATTTAACCTCCGCAGGGATACCCACGTTACGGGATTCAGGCTTCGATCAAATTGGCTGTCTACCAAAAATCGCCAGAATTACTTCTTAGCGATCCTCGCCTTTAAAATTCTTAATGGCTACGTTCCTGTGTACATTACTGAAAATGTTGAATGTGTACTTCCCAGTTCCAGGATGTCTTGGCGACTTCCTCGGCCTACGTTCGTAATACCTTTCGCACGAACTTCTATGTTCTTTAATTCCTCCGTCATTTCCGCTTGTCGTTTGTGGCACTCACTTCCGGAGTGGGTGACCGCCTCTCCGTCTATCGCAATTTTTAAATCTAATGTGCTCAGATATCTGCTCGACAGTGAGACGATCGCGGCATAGGTAAGATCATTGCAATGTCCAGGGAGACCATTTCCTATTAACTCTCAGTATATTACGGGTAGGTCTTGACTACGCTATACTATCATTGATGAATTTAGCCCGACTGGATAACCGGCTACACTACCATTGATTGTATTCAGCCCGACTGGGGATTTGGCTTACCGGTGGCATGACCTAGGTTTCTTATGCGGAATTCATCACGGATCAATTTTGTGAGATATCCCTTGTTAATTATTAATTGTTATTATTTGTTACTCCTACTTCCTTATAAACCACGATGTGTCGGCAACCAGTGAATGGTTCATTAGCACGTCCGCTCGAATCTCGACGTTCGATGCACTCCCGGTATATTACATATTATATTATATTATATTATATTACCTAGTCCCTCTAAGTCATCACGATAGTCATTATCATTCTAAGTGCCATACTCATAAGGCTATCGTGTCGCTACTTTATCAGCATCACTATCACTATAACTATGAACCTTAAAGTCTGTCGTTCTTAGGAAACTCAGGGCCCCGAAGGCAGCCATTGACTCACAGCATGTGCATGTGATGATATTGTTATTTATAATTTTGCCATTACATGCTGCGTCATGCGCACGTCACTTTCATTTTATTTTTATTTTTATTTTTCATTTCTATTTCATGATCTCGTTATGCCGTATTCTTTATCTCGCTATTTCTTTATTTCTTATTTCTTTATTTCTTTATCATTCCATATGATGGGAATTTTCTCTTTGTATTATAATCTCTTCCATTGGTAATTAGTTTACGTCTATGGTCTCCGAAGGTGGCCTATGACCGAATTGATCCAAAGCATGTTCACATTGACATCGACATCAGTATCGACTTCGACATTGACCTGTTCTCTAATCTCGGCTATTGCATGCTGCGTCATGCGCACGCCACGATCTCTACAAATTTACTCTTTATTCACCGTTATTATTATCATCATTATTATTGTTATCATATTATATTTCTTTTGGCTATTATTATTTATTATTATTATCCACCGTTATTACTTTATTATTTATATCATTATTATTATTTACCATTTTCATATTTTTCGAAACGCATGTTCTCTTGAAGCATTCTGTTTATTTATTTGAGTTTTTATTATTTTGTTCATTCTGTATTCTTTCACTGTTTGCCCGAAAGTACGCTAGGGCATAATAAATTCTATCAATCAATCAATCAATCAATCAATCAATCAATCAATCAATCAATCAATCAATCAATCAATCAATCAATCAATCAATCAATCAATCAATCATTCAATCAATCAATCAATCAATCAATCAATCA
Source organism: Ophion ellenae (assembly GCA_963210295.1). NCBI lineage: Eukaryota > Metazoa > Arthropoda > Insecta > Hymenoptera > Ichneumonidae > Ophion > Ophion ellenae. The sequence goes on along the minus strand of OY723395.1, from coordinate 11,620,789 downwards.
ATCAATCAATCAATCAATCAATCAATCAATCACTCTCTCTCTCTCTCTCTCTCTCTCTCTCTCTCTCTCTCTCTCTTGTTTTTAGCGATACTATTATAAGTAACGCAGTAATATCGCCCGACGTACACGATTGTAACTACGTCCCGAGTACTGTACGATCCGAGGAACTATGGCCCCGAAAAATACGATGAGGGAATTTCCCGTTTACTAATTAACCCGTAAGACGACGCGTGTGGTCCGTGTGATCGATGAGGAAAGAATGAGAGTGAGAGAGGGAAAAGCCGCGCGATCACGCAATCGATGAGCGGAAATGCCCAGAAAAGTGGCGCCATCGACGACAGCCGCGAGAGGATCCCGGCGTGACTCGCTCGTCTAATTCCCGCCGAAAATTATGAACAATTCGGGAATTACGAGTGGATCGTAATTCCTGAACAGTCCGTGTAACGCAAGTTCGCTCCAATTTCATTGATGAATAGGGTCAAAAAACAACGGCCCAAGAACCGATCCCTTAGGAATTCCACACGTTGTGGCTAACCAATCTGAGTGACCCCCATTGTTATCCACCACTGCCTGTGTCCTACCAGTTAAATATGAGTGACACCACTTAAGCGCGCCATCAGAAAACCAAATATTACGAAGCTTTATAAGAAGTTTCGAATGATCGACTACATCGATGGCTTTCGAACAATCGAACAAGACTAGAACAGTAAGCTTTCTGTCATCAACTGCTCGTATAATGTCATGATTGATTCGGAGTAGAGCGGTCTGCGTGCTGAACCCGATCCTGAACCCCGATTGGCGTGAATCAAGAATTTTGCTCGTTAAGAGAAACTTCTTAATTTGTCTGTGAACAATCTTCTCGCAGATTTTTGAAAGTTCACATAGATTTGCAATCGGCCGACAGTTCGAAGGAGATTGTGGTGGATTCGACTTCAGCGGACGGATATACGCGCGCTTCCATGGTGATGGAAAGTACTCTGCTTTGAGGCAACAATTAAACAGAGAAGTTAGATGGGCAGATAGAATTTGAGCTCCCCTGTGTATAGAGAAAAGTGGCACTCCATCCGGACCCGCAACAACAGATGAAGAGGTGTTGGAAGTGAGGACGTCAAAAAGATCATTGAGCGTTACTTCAGAAAATTCATATGACGCCCTAGTCTGCGGTAATGGACGAGCAGTATTTAGGATATGAGAGAGATTGCAACGCGGATGGGTGTTTGAAGCATAGACAAAGACAGAGTTCAACTCATTCGGAGAAAAGAAGTTTAGCGGAGAACTTAGGTTAGGTGTAACTAGTCTCATATTGGCAAGTTCTTTCCAAACCCTGGAAATATCAGTCAGCCCAGTAATTATATTGACATAGTACGTATTTCTATGTTGTCTTAGTTCAGCTGTTAATTCGTCTCTGTACTGCCTGAAAACTGCTAGATCTAAGATATTACCAGAGCGTCTTGCACGCATATAGAGGGAGTTTTTTGTTTTAATCCTAGTTAAAAGAGTTTGAGTTAACCAGGGCACACGTGGCTTGTATGTACGAAACGTTTTGAATGGAGCATGAACGTCAAGAGCTCGAATGATTGTGAGGTTTAGGTGGTCAGTGCCCTGTTCTGTTTCAGCATAGTTGTAAAAACGTGAGGTAGAGAGGAGTTTCTTGCATAAAGTAAAGATGTAAATGTTTCGATAAATTGCATTTGATTGAAGTGCTTTAGTATGCGGCGAGTGATAGTTCTTTCTGAGGTCGGAATTTTGTCAAACTTGTGACAGCTCGAGCAAGTCGTGACCTGCAATGAAAGGGGCATCGCTTTTGTTAATAGATAAAACTTTATCTGAGTTATCGATAATAAACACATCGAGCCATGACTTTGCACCTGTAGTATGGAAAGAAGGTCCTGTATCTACAATGTACAACGCTTGTGCTGTGGTTAATTCCCTCAGGAATTCGGCTTCGAAATTTTTGGTTAAAGGATTGCAGTTGAGGTCGCCAGTGATGATAATATTCTTGTATATGGTAGAGTATTGAGAGAATGTCTCGAGAAAATCATTGAAAAGGTAGCCTTTAGGTCTTCTGTACATCGTAGTGAGAAATGAAGAATGTTCCAACGCGCAACCTCGAGCATGATGTATTCAGGGGAATTCGTGACAACATTTGGTGACATAGCTAGAACTCTAACAGTAAGTGAGCTGTGTACATAGCACGCAACACCACCCCCTCTTCCATTGACAAGGTCATTTCGGATTAATGTATGATTGTCGAGTTTTACTAGATCATCAGGTATGTGCGAATGAAGCCATGTTTCCGTTATACAAATGATATGATAATATTTGGTCGCTAAGTGAGCCTTGATGAAATCTATATGTCCTAGTAGCGAATTACTATTGAATTGAGCGAGGCTGATAAATGAGTCTGACGGAGGTATTACAGAGGGAGGCTGATCTGCGTTGGTGAGTAGATTATTTCGAATAGGCAGTCATTTGAGCTCGGCCAGATAGGCTTCCGAGTTAATCAAGACAACCGGAGAGTCGTCGCTTTTTTCTTACTTTCATCACGCCTGACCTGAACCACGCATACTTGTAATGTAACCGATGAACCTGAGCTTTGCTTTTGCGCAGTAAGTTATAAATGTTGGATGGAAAGAATTCGTTAATATAAATGTTTCCAGTCTCATTTATGGCAAAGACTCCCCTGATCCCCTCCCCAGTCGTGTTAATATGGACCATCAACACGTTTTAGGTTAGAAAATAACGGTATGAAACAAAGCTGTAACAAAAACGCCCGGAGGAAGAATGCGGCAGAAAAGATGCGTAATAATTAAGAGCACGACAAGCCAAGCGTCAAGCAATGCTCACAGAGAGAGAGAGAGAGAGAGAGAGAGAGAGAGTTTTCCTCCGTCCGCCCCCACCCGATGGTGGAATACATTAATCTACTTATCTTTTGTTTCTTGGGCAGGCAATACCTCTTAAAAAGCGTGAAGCGATGAATGCTTCGCGTATTGATGCGCAAGCAGGGGCTGGGGCCATAAGTATGCCGGTGCATACAATGGTAGAGGCAAAACGCAACACGCTGCTGAAGTCGAGGGTCGATTGAGACGAGGATTAATTTCGCCATGGCAAGCTGTTTGTTGGTGGGCGGGGTGGTTAAGGACGGCAGGAGGGGCCGGACGGGTTATGGGCTTGTGGGAAACCTTCTAGACAAGCGTGAGTGAGCGCCGGGTGAGAGAGGGTCTCCGGATCTGCGGGATATCGAACCGTCTACACGGCCATGCATCTATTGAAACTGGGTTCTACACCGGTAACACGGGCATAGGCTCTATTCCCATCAAAGCCTCTTCAATGTAAGATCACAGCTATACACCTATATATATATATATATATATATATATATATATATATATATATATATATATATATATATATATATATATATATATATATACAGATCCATATATATATATATATATATATATATATATATATATATATATATATATATATATATATATATATGGATCTGTGTGTACACATATGGGTATACATCTGATTCCCCTTTCCGCTACTACACAATCCTCTTCGACTGTTCCACCAGCCCATAAATATCCTTGTGATTTATAGAGGGTGCATGATAACTGGAAAGCTACTCCATAATCGTCACTGAACAACGATCAAGTCCGGCGTTTGATACGCCGAGGGACTATCATATTCACGACAGCAACTAAGATGGTGTATGGTATATGAGTCGCGTGTCCGCGACTCTACAGCAGAATGCCAATTATATCCTGTTCGATATAGTCTCGTTTTTACAGATTACCATGAAAATGGTTTTTTGGGATTTCATATGGATTTTATTTGAAAAACGCCTGAATCATTGAACGAAAAAACAGTGGGAGGCCTCGTTGCATCGCTTCAGGGCTGATCCCGCTCTGCTCGCACCCGATATTGAACCGACGCGAAATAATGAACTAGCCCAAGACCAGCGGGGTGGGCTGTTTTGGAAATTTCGGTATGAATCGTACAATAAATTACGTATACACAATACATTAACGGATCTGCATAAACTTGGGGCCCGAAAAACAAGCCGATTTTCAATATTTTTTCCTGATTAGAATATTTAAACACAACCAATTTAAGCCGACTATACCTTTTTCTTCTTGTATCATTCATCGAAGCCCTCATCGTTTTAACCCGCCTAGTTATCTTATAATAAATAACATAGTGTAAATCGTACACCAATTCTGTCGAATTATTCCTCAGTACCGAAACCTCGCGTCAGTTCATTAATTCTATTCTTTCCCATGCACTATCCCTTTTTACCCTCATCCTGTGCTATTGCGCTTGGCATAGGCAACACACAGGGAAACGAAAAATTTACTTTTATTATAATAATACATTCTTTGTGTTACCGGGTACCTTTTTGGAATTTTGAAAATTACAAAAATGGCAAGCTGTGGAATTCAATGCTTGATTATCGAGCTAAAAACAACTTTAATCATCTGTTATTGACGGATAGATAAACGAATTTTAAAAAATAATCCATTCCTACGATAGAACATGTTATTAACCATGCTCTGTTCGATTTTGGAGTGGTTCGAACGAATAGATTTTGCGATACGATTTACACCGTTTCATAAAACATCGTTTCGAGAAAATTGTAAAATAAAACGAGTAATTCTCAACGGAACAGTTCGCCGTAGTATAGTAAACGATCTGACACCTCACAAATATCGTCCTAAGTCGGCCAATTTATAGAATGTTTACAATATCTTTATTGCAAACTATATTTAAGACCCTAAACTATAGAACTATTCAATAATAAAGTCATCCTTTTTTATTTCCAAGCTCATGCGGAGCCCTTAACCTCAATGCGGCAGAACTCCCAAAAGAGAATATGCCACGCCTTACGACTGTCGCAATGTTTGAACTGCTTAACTGCTTACAGGGTTGCTGTAGCATTTGATCAAGACGTATGGGAGGGCCGAACGATAAAACAAGGAGAATTTCAATACTAGACAACTAATTACACTACAATAATGTAGTAAGTAATTATAAAATTTTCCAAAAAGTTTCTTCAGTACATAAATTGTCAATTCAGAAATCTAGAAAATCCTGAGCTTTTTTGTCATGATGCATTTCTTTGTCATATCTGGAGGTGAAAACAGGGTTTAGATCAAACGAAGTAATAACGCATCTAAATTTTATCGCCCAGGTTTTGTTTCTGTAGGATTCCCATTCACCCTTAAGGAGGGAGACACCTTTAGGCGAAGACAAAAGATGCCGATTATCATGCTTTTTTTGTAAAGGAAATATTTTTGACACTACGGGTGTTTTTGAGACTTAGGGTATGTTTCATTACTACTTTTGGCTATTACATGATATTTTTTCAATTAACCTTTAAAAATGGCGGAGGTATGACACGGGCTTCTAAACTGCATTTTCAAAATTGGCGTGACATATAGTTAAATAACTAATCGACCGATTTCGATGAAATTCTATTTTTTTCGTCAAATTCAATTTTTTTGTTTCAAAGCGTATCTACCATTGCATCGACTTTCAACATTTCTCAGTTTTTTCTTGCTTCATATTCTGCGTATAAGTGTTAATGAAAGAAAAATCTCCGTTGACTTCTTTAGATTAATTCCACCGGAGCAACATGTCACTCCGTTTGACAACGTCGACCGCGGCCGGTTTAAAAGACGGTCACATACCTCAGCCATTTAAAAAAAATTTATTTTACTAAATTCCATGTAACAGGCAAAAGTCGTAACAAAACATACCCTAAGTTCCAGAAATGGTGAAGATCTCTTCCCGTTTAAAAGAAAATGATGAAAATTACCAATTTTTACCTCGCCTAAAAGTACCTCTCTCCTCAAATAGGATATATATAAAAAAAATACAAGGAAAATACGAACACTTCCGAACCTCAATCCGCACTTGACTGTAATAGTAAACCTCATGAAAGCAACGAGCCTTGTGATTTTTTTGTTCGCCCATAGGAACAAAAAAATCGTATCCACACCGCATACGAAGAAAAGCGTGCTATCTGAAGACTGCAGCCTCAAGACTATATATTTTCAACTCAAAGTGGCGGAAATTGCGAGCGTATTAGGAGCCTTCGCCGAGCGCATTTATATTTACGTTGAGTTCGAATCTCTACGGTCGTAATTTATCAGTCACATGTGGATCGCGCGATTCGATTGTTGATCGCCGCTCATCGGTGCGCATCTATAAAGACTTCATGGATGTGCATCACGTACCTACCGCGCTTCACGGTCCCGCCGCCTTATCCACACGTGCAGAGGGATAGTTTGCTCGTGCACAATAACGGGTCATATACACACGTACACGGCCGCGTTTGCGTGTGTCCACGGACAGATATATCGGGTGATTCGGCGGCAACTAAATAGTCGAAAAGCCCTGTAAGAATGAATCCCATACAAAAAACGGTGAGAGACAAAATTTAAAGCGTTTGTCGAGATGTCCATTTTGGTCACCTTCGTTTCTTTACGGGGTCGACATAAGCTTGACATTTCGATAGTACAATTTGTTGTATTGCCTTATTTTATAGTCTGAGGTATTAGCTTAAATTTGCAAGGAAACTTTGTAAAAATATAAAAACTGGCCGAGTTATGACGTTTTTTGCTGAAAGGTCAGATTCTCTTTAGCGTTTTTCGCGAAATTATGTTTCATGAAATGGTGTAAGTCGTATATTCGGGAAGAGCTTGTAACGAGGCTTATAACATTTTGTAATGAGGCTCATAACATTTTCTACCGTATGACTGGATGATTTTTTCGTATGTTCACCCATTTATTAATAAGATTTCGAGTTGTTTTTTGGTCAAAATTTAAAAAAAATTCAAGTAGTGCTTGCCAACTTGCCAGAACCACGTATACCGATCGGCCATGCATCAACGGTGGCACTTTATTTAAATAATTGCAACTTCATTATTTATTCATATTTTTCAATCGAAAAAAATTCCAACTTCACACGACTATGTATTGATTGTGTGTAAAATCCGGACCTCGTTATCCTAGTAGTCTGAACGGAAAAAGATATTATGCCCATTTGCAGATCTATTAAATAGGAAATACTATTTCAACAGTTCCTCCCCCTCTCGCGCAGTTCTACTTTTAAAACCGATCACCCATCATAGCCATGGGATAGCAAAAAACACTTCACCAAAATAAGAATAAAACGGCAGTTAGCTCGAGACGAGTATTCAAAGCTTTACTTCCGAAAGTATATAATTTTCGTTACATGACGTGTTTAAAATGTTCCGCATTAGTCGCAAAAGATTTTTCCATACGATTGCCGAACGTTGCTTCGATCAGTTGCAACTTCCCGTTTTCAAGCATTCAATTCCTAGTGACCCACCCTGTGTGTGCGTGCGTGTGTGTGTGTGTGTGTGTGTGTGTGTGCGTGCGTGCGTGTGCGTGCGTGCGTGCGTGTGTGTGTGTGTGTGTGTGTGTGTGTGTGTGTGTGTGTGTGTGTGTGTGTGTGTGTGTGTGTGTGTGTGTGTGTGTGTGTGTGTGTGTGTGTGTGTGTGTGTGTGTGTGTGTGTGTGTGTGAATACACACACACACACATGCACGCATATATTTATATGTATATACGTATCTCTTCATATGTACCTACATATATACATTAAAATAAAGGGTGTCTCAAAATGACCTGACCTTTTAAATTGCGCAGCATTTCTTTTTTGTATTGAACATAGAGTACTAATTTTTGACAACTGGCATTAGGAAGTATTGAGGTTTAGTCATTAAGAATTACACCGTCGAGCAACGCATAGAAATTGGTATTTGCTGCATTGTTACTCCATAATTATTGCAGACGAAGTTTCATCGTCATGTTAGCTCTTGCTGCGGCGATGTGAATTGGCCACCAAGATCATGCGATTTGACGCCATTGGACTTGTTTCTTTGGGATTTTCTGAAAGGAACAGTTTATGCCAATGATCAACATGCCATTCAGGAGCTTAAGGAAGCAACTGGACGCACCATTAATGGAATTAGTCCGCAATTATGCCAACATGCTATTGAAAATTCTGTAAAAAAAAGTGAACGTTTGCAAACAGGGACGAGGCGGCCATTTATCGAATATTGTATTCCACCCATACCCTCCATGTTTGTACCCAATATTAAAATAATAATATTCGTACTTTTCAAATAAATAATGTTTCATTAATCAATTAAAATATCAGGTCATTTTAAGACACCCTGTACATGTTGAGCCGCGATGCATCGTGTCGACTCGCCGATCTACCGCAATACACACACACACACACACACACACACACACACACACACACACACACACACACATCCCTCTTTGGTACCCGGGCGCTCGGGCGTTACATATGTCTACGCGCTGATTGCCTTCGATTGGTTTCAATCGAATGCTGCTGTACAGCGCACACAACGGACATATATGCCGTACCGACATCGCTTCCACAGCCACACGCACACACGACAGACGGTGCCGCACACACGCGCTAGGCGTATTTATGCCGCCTACGCGCATACTTCCAATCAAGGCGTGTACACCTGGGCGCACCACCGCATGTAAGGGATGAGTATATTACACCGCGTATCGCTTTTCTTACTTACGTGGGGTCCTTTATCACACGAGTGTCTGGAAAGGGGAAGGGGGAGAGGGGGTACATTTCGAACGTGCGTATTTACGGTTAGTCACATGCATGTACTACATTACTTAATTGAGTCGCAAGCTTATCAGCTGATCGGTTTTGCGTCATTGCCTGCCATATACGATAGGTTTCGAGTTTTCTTTGAGATTGCTTTGTATTGTGTGTCAGGTTCTTTAGTGTAGCTACTACTGTGGAAATCCTTAAGGCAGTATTGTTGTCTAGAGCGCTGTTTTGGAAGTGATTTTTACGTTGGTATAACATTAAAAAATAAATAAAAAATAAATACGCGTGTTTATTGATCCTTCAAGAATATGTAGAAATTTGAAAACAAACGAATTGATTATCATTTACTTTTGTACGTTTGTTTACAACGGTGGGCGAAAAACGCCCCCAATTTGGGACCGGTGTTGTGGACGTTGCGTTGGATGAATGTGGAAAAAACCAATCATACTCTTAACCTGAAGGAGTTTAGTATGATTGAGTATTGTGATTGTAGCAGATTCGGAAAAAAATACAAAATGGCGGCATGCTAAACTTTGATTGACGGGTTTTCCTATTTTGCTGACCATGCCTCGAAACATATGAAAAATTTTAAAATGATTTTGACTCTGTTCGACTACCAACGTTGAAAAACAGTCTACTGAAGGTGAATGCCAAATCTGAGCTCAATCGGCCAATTTGTTATCGAGATATCGTGGTTGGTGATTTGAAAAACATAGTTTTAAGAAAAAGGCGTTCAAACTTTACTCCCTTTGTACTGCGCTCTCTGAGCGTACTCCTTATCGTTTCTATAACTCGGCTAATTTTATAAAAAATATTTGTAGGATAATAAAATGAAGTTTAAAAAAAACGTTTTTTTAAATATTTAGACAACAATACTGCCTTAACGGCATAAGCTTGAGACCCAAAAAAACGTCAAACGTCAACACACACACAATCAACACCTTGCCAACTTTGAATGTTTTTTTTATGAAAAAAATATTTATATGCAATGGAGTTACTATTATTTAAAAAATTGCCGCCGTTGCTGTATGGGCAATCGGCGTAGATGGTTCTGGCAACTAGGGTGATCTAAAAAGAAAAATGTGCTTCTAGTATAACAACAACATTTTCGTTTGACCGGATACTTTGATGAAATTTAAAAAACTACAAAAACGGCAAGATGCAGAACAAAGTTCGATTTCCGAAAAAAAGAAGAACTCTAATAATCTATTATTAACACACGAATAAACATATGAAAAATCCATGGTTATAACAGATGCTCTGTTGGAATTCGAAGTTAAACGGACGAATAGATTTTGAGTTACGACTTACACCTTTCATAAAATGTAGTTTCGACAAAAATGCACTCGGTCAATTTGAATTTTTTTTATGATATCTTGATTGCAATCAAAAGTTGAGACCCTGGGGTATAAAGCTACCTAATGTAAAACGGTTTTTTGGAATGTCAACCTTATGCAGACTTCTTAAGAATGTATCGTGTACATCGGTCAGTCTTCAACACGTTCTGCTCCTCGTATTTTTGTCGCGCGTTGCAGCCAATTCTTCGGAATATTCTTTTAAGCCGCACAACCCTCGTTCCTCACGAGCACAACGCTTTCTCTCGCCCTCCATGTGCCAATGCCACAAGCGAGACGACACCTTTTTTGTTGTCCTCCGAAACCCCGTGGCCACCCTTGCTCCTCCCCTGGCTACTACAGCCCGGACATTCTTGCCTCTGGTGGGAGCCGGAATTCGAACACCCACGCATATAAACACACGCATAGGGTGCAATGATGTTCGCGGTGTGGGTGTGACACTAGTCCCGGTGGCGCATTGCCGGGACGAGGGAAGGCCACAGCCGCAGAGCAGCATGCCAGTTGTCGCCGACAGCCGCGGGGACACCGCTCTCGACACCGCGGGAACAAACATTTAGCAGCCGTAACAGCAGCCTGTCCGCCCCCACCCCCGCCCTGCGTCGCACGCTGTCCCTCTCACAGAGATTTGTAGTAGGAGCGTTAGCGTAATTGTTCTCTCTCTCTCCCTCTCTCACACACACACACACGAACACACATGCCCCACACACATTTCCCGCAACCAACGCGACACAGAATGCGGACAAAATACAACACACCATTCCGGAAGGAGTTTTCGCCCAGGGAGGCGATACAACGAAGTCGCCAAATCTTCTATCCTCGTCTCGTCGCATCTAGCAGTAGAAAGCAGGGCTTCAAAAGGAGACAGAACAGGTTGCCTATTCGATTATATTTCAGATGCAATATCGCGTGTTTTTCTTTTCACTTTTAACTTACAGAAAAACGTCTATATTCCATTGTAGGTCGCCATAGCCAAAGAAAAGGATAAAAGACCAAAACAAGGGAGAAGGATCGTTTCTGACTTTGACGAACGGCGGATTCGTCCCGTATAGCACAATCGAAATTTATATTAGTCTTAGGCTTTGAAAAAATCGAAATGTTTATTAGGCTATAGGCTTTGAAAAAAGGCTGACCCGGATTCATTTTTTCTACTTGAGTGTCGTATGTACAGGAGACCTTCTCACGACTTTCGTGTATCTTACCCAAACTTTTTTACCGCCCGAAATCTCCACTTGGAAGAGAGACTGGTCGTACGGACGAAGAAAGTTAACAATGCCGCTATCGAATCTCCGGATGTACGATACATATCTATCCGACAAAAATGTTTCCAACGGCCCAGCATTGCCGCATTTCGTCTACAAAGGAAAACTACAAGCATATTTTGGTAGTTGTTAACGGTAACGAAATTTGCATGGTTGCACCCATCGAAGTCTACGACGACTGACGAAGTCGTCTCACGACTCAAGGAGCGGCCTATAACGTTCCATCATCCGAAAAAAATCATTTCATATACAGGGTGTCCCATTTTAATCTTACACCTGAATTTTCTCGAAAAATATTGCTCAGACGAACTATTGTGTGGAACAAAACTTCTAGGGAATGAAGGGAGACGTTTGAAAAAAATTATTTGAGGAGCCAAAATTCAAAATGGCGGCGTTACAAAGGCTGACATGTTTTTTTCAAACGGAAACATAACTGTTTTTTATTGCCAAAAAAATTGTCAGCTGAAAACTAAAAACTTTTGTTGAAAAAATGTTTTGATAAAGTTCAAAGTTTTCAAGTGAGAACATCATTTTCAATTATTTCAGATGTATCCAGGATTTGTGTGTGTGTGTGTGTGTGTGTGTGTGGGCGCGCGCGCGTGTGTGTGTGTGTGTGTGCATATGCGTGCGTGTGGAACACTCACAAGGATTAGGTCTCTGCGGTTCGTAACTACCGTAGTATTTTTTTACTCCAAACCCTCCTTGTAAGTGTATTGTGATCCCTTTCTAGAGATGTTCAAATATCCCTCCATTCATGTTTAAACATGCCCGAACTCTTCTCGCGATTACGTTTTTTAATATCAAGATCTGAAAGGTAAGCGAAATTGAAGAAAACATGATTGGTACTACTGACATAGTCTGACTTTGAGGAGTTCTCTTAAGCACTTTTGTACTTTTGAGACATTACGTAGAAGGAAAATCAACATTTTTTGAAATTCAATCGTTCTTAAATCAGAAAAAAATTCTAAGATTGAGCAACAATGGCGGATTTCAGACCCAACGAAATTGTTGATATGCTCCTCATTTTAGGGAGATGTCGGGGCAATTACTTACGCGCCGAAAATTTGTATCGACGCGAATATCCTCATCGTCGTCACCCATCACCGCAGACAATCCGAACCATCGAACGGCGAGCCAGGGCAGGTCGGATGATCCGCCACCGTCGACGTTACCAAAACGTCAACGATTTTGGTGACTTGCATGAGGCTCGAAACATGGCTATTTTAGCCATGATAGCAATTGATCCTCATTTGAGTGTTCGAGCGATCTCGGAACGATTGGGGTTTGCCAGATCCACAGTGCACCGAGTATTAAGAGGTGCTAAACTTCACCCGTACCGGGTACAATTCCACCAAGACACTCCTAATCCAGATCCGTTGCGAAGGGTGGCGTTTTGTCGGTGGGCGTTAAGACAAATCGAGCGATCTAGAAACTTTTTTCGGTACGTTATGTTCACACGAATCCACATTTAACAGCCGGGGTCAAGTGAACCGTTGGAACTTCCGATACTGGTCCGATCAGAACCCACATTGGTTGAGACAGATCGATCACCAGCATCGATGGAGTTTTAACGTTTGGTGTGGTATTGTTGACGGGCAAATAATAAGTCCCCATTTCTTCGAAGGAAGTGTGAACACTGTCCGTTACCTCGATTTTTTGGAAAATAAACTGCCCCTTTTGCTAGAAGATATGGATTTGGAAACACGTCAACAGATGTGGTTCCAGCAAGATGGTGCACCCGCTCACTGATCTTACATCTTCTGATTTTTTTTTGTGGGGGTACTTAAAAGATGCCGTCTACCGTCAAGCTCCAACAACACGGGAGAATATGAAGGAGCGGATAAGAGCTGCCTGCCGTGCAATCCCGAGAGATGTTCTTCTGCACTCAGTGGACGGTTTCGCGAGAAGAGTTCAGGCATGTTTAAACATGAATGGAGGGATATTTAAACATTTATAGAAAGGGATCAGAGTACACTTACAAGGAGGGTTTGGAGTAAAAAAATACTGCGGTAGTTACGAACCGCAGAGACCTAATCCTTGTGAGTGTTCCATGCGCACGCATATGCACACACACACACACACACACACACGCACACGCCCACACACACACACACACACACACACACACACACACACACACACCCACACACACAAAACGGCCGTTCTCAGGGCCAGGAATGCTAGACAGACAACCTCCACGTGGTGTATTCTGGGTAACGCAAATGGTCTGCAACAGACTCAGCCATGCAACCTCCTACGCTTTGGCTAACGCAAATTCCGGTGGTAGGGACAATTAGACTAAATGTCTCACGGCAAGCCGCTCAATGTTGTATTTTCGAATGTATGACCACTTGAACAAAAAAAGAATCAAATTTTTGTCGTTAAATTTTTTTTTTTTTTTCAAATTTGGACGATATTTCATGAGAAAATTGTGGAGGAAAATCGATACAAAATAGTTTTTTTTCCATTTTAATAGCGTTTGTGCCATTTTCAGGCCCAAAAACGTGTTTCTTTAAATCCTTGACGAACTTTGATCACGATGGGTAAAAACACACACACACACACACACACACACACACACACAAATCCTGGATACATCTGAAATAATTGAAAATGATGTTCTCACTTGAAAACTATGAACGTTATCAAAAAATTTGTTCAACAAAAGTTTTTAGTTTTCAGCTGACAAATTTTTTGGCAATAAAAAAAAGTTATGTTTCCGTTTGAAAAAAAATGTCAACCTTTGTAACGCCGCCATTTTGAATTTTGGCTCCTCAAATAAATTTTTTTCAAACGTCCCCCTTCAATCCCTAGAAGTTTTGTTCCACACAATATTTTGTCCGAGCAATATTTTTCGAGAAAATTCAGGTGTAAGATTAAAATGGGACACCCTGTAGAACTACTGCTTGCAAAACATACTACGAATAACAGAAGCTTGAACACCAACCACTGGAGAGCCACGTAACCACAGGCAAGTCGACCGAATCAATCGAAATTTGATATCTCTGCTGAAAACACTCGCTTTGCCAACGACTGAAGAGCGGTATTAACCTGAGGCCGTGGCACAACTTATTAACTCACCTCACAGTAGGAGCCTTGGACCACGCTATTCCAACTTCATATTGGAAATGCATGAACTTAATTAAATATGCAGAGTTTTTAGCCCCCTATTGGAAGAGGCTTATAAAATCGTGTGCACAAAAACGAGACCAGCTTCAGGATACTGCAAAAACATTGAAAAATTCAAGATGATCACATCTTCCACAAACAGAAACTGGAAAATCGGTAGATACTTGGCGATTTAGAGGCGATAGAAAGAAAGCAGCGGAACCCAATTTTGAAGGTGCCTACTCAATATTTTGGTTCCTACAAAACCACGAAGGCCCAAATAAAAACATAATAATGCCATTGGAATCGATGCCAACACCGGGAGGGCCGAGTGTAGTTTATCAATCTGAGAGAGTTACTATGGTTATGCATCGTTGGCATAAGAGGAGGGATAAACATGCTCGTTCTTTTTATTTCATATCAGTTCAAGTTTCATTCTCATATAATAAAGACGTGTTCTTTGAATATCCATTTGTTTGTGGCGTATATTCTTATACAGGGTGTCCCAGAAGTAACGTACGCCCTTCTAGCATCTGGTAGGAAAAAAAATTCTGAGACGAAAGTCCTCAGTCATTTTTTGATCAGACGCATAGATAATGAATTATGAATTAAAATAAATAACCAATCAGGTGCGCGCTACAACGGAAAGGCAGCGTAGAGGGGAGGGATAGAGGAATGCGTTGTAATTGCGTGCGCCCGCACACGAACGCACACACTTGCACATACATACATACACACACACACACACGCATGCGCGCGCGCGCGCATGCACACACTCGCATACGCACACTCACACACTTGCACACGCAAACACACACGCGCGCGCGCGCACACGCACAAACACACGCACACACACACTTGCACACATGCTTTCGGAATTTTCCGTCCGCACACATTTTCAGGTGCACGCAATTACAAGGCATTCCCCTATCCCTCCCCTCTACACTGCCTTTCCGCTGTAGCGCGCACCTGATTGGCTATTTATTTTAATTCATAATTAATTATCTATGCGTCTGGTAAAAAAATGACTGAGGACTTTTCGTCTCAGAATTTTTTTTCCTACCAGATGCTAGAAGGGCGTACGTTACTTCTGGGACACCCTGTGTGGATATATATATATATATATATATATATATATATATCCAACTGTGAAGTGAATATTCTGTCCAACTTGTATATATATATATATATATATATATATATATATATATATACAAGTTGGACAGAATATTCACAGATCCTGGACCATCGAGTTCGTGCTTTATGCACCTTGAGGGGTACTTCAGGCTCCCGAAGATCTATCCAACGACCCGAGTAACCTAACAATCGAAACGTGCGCAAGGCCCCTGCAGACCATACAACCGAGTGCATTTCCTTATTCTAGTCTTGGTCGTCGTTGTCGGAGTGTGGCATAGTCGGACACATATGTATATACTCGGCGGCAAACAACAGGCTTGTGGACTTCCCCGTCCTCCAGCTCCTCCTCTTTATTTGTGACCGCCACCCATTGCTGTTCGTATAAGACCCACAGCCCCTTCCTGCCCCCGTGCTCTTCGATCCATGCTTCGGTACGAGATTGGTTCGCGCAGGATTGATGCGAAGACGAGAAAAGAACGTGTCGGAGAAGCCAGTAATACAGTGAGCATCGCTTGTAAATACACTAGTCACAAAAATTAAACGATACAAATTTCTAAACTTTCAAGTGATTTTCAAAAGGCTATAACTTGGCGAAAAATGGTCGTAGAGCAATAAAAAAAAGCAAATTCAAGCTTGAAGTTTTTATTTTTGAAATCCGGAGGTTAAATATTTTGATCGTTGACCGTTCCTGAGTAAGCTTAAAGAGATCAGCGGAAAAAAGGTTTTCCAATTTTTGCTTACCTTCCAAAAAGTCCACGGGCTTGAAAAAAAAACATTCAGTAATTTCACTTCAGAGCTCTTTTAGGTTGATTTTTCCTCTTTAGTTTGGGCGGTTCATGAGCTTTGTACGGTGATTTTTCGCTGAGTTATCGCCGTTCAAAGCAAAAATGACCTTTTCCACTTTGATAATTCATAACTTAGGAACTTACTCGGGAATCGTAAGAAAATAAAAGAAGGGTATTGAAAACTTCAAAATATCCTCTATAAGGCGTAATTATTGTTTTTTGATCAAGTAATTTTTTTTTCGACGGATGAAACTAGATTGCAAAAAGCTTAGAAGTTGCGTTTTTGAGGATTTTCGCCAAACTTGAGATAACTTTACGAATAATGGATAGACGAAGGATATTTGTGGTTTTTTCCTAACCTTATAGTTTCCCAAAGAAGCCGTTAAGCTTCGAGCTATTTTTCTTTAATTGTGTTCAGAATGATTAAATTGTCACTTTAGCTAAAAAATCAATTAAAGGATGAATTTTGCAATTTCTTTAGAATGAAAATATTTTTTGTCCGCCAAAATCAATATTTTTTTCATCAAAGAATGCCAGATATCGAAAAAAAATGCAAGAAAAAAATGTGCAAAAATTTTTTGTTTTGACTATGGTCATAATGCTACACAATCGTCAAAAACATCGTTCGTTTTTTTTGACGACGCTGTAATTTTTTTTCCACCGACATTACCGTTACCCAATGCGTACCAGGTCGAGGGTTTGCGGATGGATATACGCTGGAACCCATACTTCTCCCCGAATGACATTTCCCCGAAAACATTTCCCCGAATCGACATTTCCCCGAATGACACTTCCCCGAACGGTAGTTCCCCGAATCGACACTTCCCCGAATCGACATTTCCCCGAAAACACTTCCCCGAATGACACTTTTCCGAAAAACAGTTCCCCGAATCGACACTTCCCCGAATGCCACTTCCTCGAAAAACATTTCACCGAATGACATTTTCCCGAATGAACACTTCCACGAACAATACGTTACTTCCCCGAAAATGAGTGAAAAAGTTATCCATTTGAAGTCAAAGTCAAAATGGGTAAAAATTATTAATCGGAGGGTAAATAAGATGGCAAGAAAAAATGAGTGAAAAAGTTATTTATTTGAAGTCAAAGTCAAATTGGGTCAAAATGGGTAAATGGGTGTGAGCGCAGGGCACCTCGGATATGCGTGGGGAATAGTGGGGTCCGTGGAACACTGATGTGGGCTCAGGGCACTTCGAATGTGCGTGCGGAATATTGGGGTGCGTGAAACACTATTGTGGGCGCAGGGCACCTCGGATGTACTTGGAATAGTAGGGTGCGTGGTACCCAAACAGACCCAAACAAACTGTTTTTCGAGGAAGTGTCATTCGAGGAAATCTCGATTCGGGGAAGTGTCATTCGGGGAAATGTTTTCGGGGAAATGTACTGATACGGTTTTGGCACGAGGACGTTTGGGCGCGAGAACGTTTGAGTGCAGGGATTTTTTGGCGCGAGGACGTTTTTGCGCGAGGATGTTTAGGCGCGAGGACCCTAACAAGCCCCAACAAACACAATAAACCCCAACAAGCCCGAAGAAACACAAACAACCCGACCGAAACCAAACAAACACAACAAGCCCAAACAAACTCCAAACAAACCCAAACAAACCCCAACAATCCCAAAGAAACGCAAACAATCCAAACAAACCGCAACAAGCCGAAATACGACATGTTTTTCGGGGAAGTGTCGATTCGGGGAACTGTTTTTTGGGGAAGTGCCGTTCGGAGAAGTGTCATTCGGGGAAATGTCGATTCGGGAAACTGTTTTTCGGGGAAGTGTCGATGCGGGGAACTGTTTTTCGGGGAAGTGCCGTTCGAGGAAGTGTCATTCGGGGAAATGTCGATTAGGGGAACTGTTTTTCGGGGAAGTGCCGTTCGGGGAAATGTCGATTCGGCGAAATATTTTCGGGGAAGTGTTATTCGGGGAAGTGTTTTCGGGGAAATGTACTGATACGATATACGCTCCTTCGCGAGTGTGCGCACATGTGTGTTTGCGTGTGTACTATTTATTAAAGAAAATGAGACCCAACAGTATGTCAATTCCGCAGTATTTAAAAACTCAGAACTCATTCCGCTAGTTGTGTGTGAGAGTGTGCGTGTGCCGGCGCGCGCACGTGTGTGTGTGTGTGTGAGTGTGTGTGGGTATGTTTGTATTATGTGGGTCAACTTAAGACCGCGTATTGCCTTCATCTTCCTGATTACCGCTTCCAGGCGATCTCGCATGTTAATGCATCGCCGGATATCTTGTTGCGAGTTCCATCGCCAAACTCGGAGAAGCGGCTGGGTCAATCGTCGGTGATTGTTTAATTGCGGATAATCCCATCGCACTCGACTCCCAACCATGTCCGAATCATGCTCAATAGCGTTTTAATCGGGACCAGGGTCTTACATACAGTCTCGGCTCTCCTAGGGTGGGGATTAACTCAGATAATGAGGCAAACAGGCAGTTCTCGCTTCTGCCACCTGAAGCGCTGCGAGCTAGAAGTTAGCTAATCAGACGCAGCTCCGAACAGCTGTGCAAAGGCGCAGATTTTTTAACATAAACATAGAGTCTGTTCGGTTTAGCTACACTTTCTACAATTTCAATAGATACAGTAATAGAAAGTTCTCAGAAGGCGTAAAAAGTGTAGAAAAGTGTAGCCAAATGAATAGACCCAATATTTGTAAGAGCGGCATAAATGGAAAATGATTGAGTATTAGTAGATGTACTAGGCCGATTCTAACCCAGGGATTTCAGGGGGGAGCGGGGCGGGGGCTCCAGCGCGGAGGACCGAAGCAGACGTCACGTGGCGCGGAGGGGGAAGGCGACGCAGAAAGGGGGTCTAGCGCGAGATAGCTGAGAGTGGGGGCGTGATGATACGCGACGCTAAGCGATAAGAAAGGGGCGGGGGGGGGGGGGGGGTTTGGCCCGGGGCAGTTGACACCATAGGGCGGCGGGTAAATGTTGAAAACTCATAAAATCGTGTGATTTATTATAATCATTAAAATTATTTATATATTATCGATGCAGGCGGAGCGTTTTTATTACGTCACTGGAAGTCCGTACAAAGAAAATTTAGATATGCGGGTGCACGTGTGTGTGTGCGTGTGCGTATGCGTGTGCGTGCGTGCGTGCGTGCGTGCGTGTGTGCGTGCGTGTGTGTGTGTGTGTGTGTGTGTGTGTGTGTGTGTGTGTGTGTGTGTGTGTGTGTGTGTGTGTGTGTGTGTGTGTGTGTGTGTGTGTGTGTGTGTGTGTGTGTGTGTGTGTGTGTGTGTGTGAGAGAGAGAGAGAGAGAGAGAGAGAGAGAGAGATTGATATTGATTGATTGATATTTATTTTTATGCCTTGGTTTAGAACCTTGAGACAATATGATACATAATATGTACAGTTCATCGATAATCGATTTGTTAAATGTAAGAATAATCATAGTATAAACGGTTTTAAAATTAAAATAAAAATATTAATCGTAACATTAATCATAGTAACAATGGTGGGTGTGAACATGATAATAGTAGTGGTAGTAGTAATACGAATTAAGCAATAAAATAAGGATAAACAAGGTAATATGCAGTAAAGTGGTACAATTATAAGTGGTGAACAATAGGTTCGAGCGGAATGTATAAGAAGTAGAATATAGTGTGAATAATATAGTATAGAGTAGATTTCGCAGATTTAAGCTAATATGAGCGATTTACAGGACGGAAGCATAGAGTGGCAATGCAGATAGAGATACGCACGGATACTCATACGTGAGTGCGAGTGGAGGTTTGCTTAGTAGCTATCAACGTCACCCTCGAAGAGATGAGAGAATAATCTCGATTTAAAGATTTCTAGGGTTGGAGACGTTTTAAAAGTGAGAGGAACAGAATGCCAGAAATACATAGCAGCATAGAAATACAGCAGAGAGAGAGAGAGAGAGAGAGAGAGAGAGAGAGAGAGAGAGAGAGAGAGAGAAAGATTGATTGATTGATTGATTGATTTGTTTATTATGCCTTGGTTATACATTGAGGCAATAGGGTAAAAATACAATAATGTAATAGTAATCTTCTAATAATAATAATGTAACATAATATAAAGAATAATAGGAGTTGTAGTAATAATAGAAATAATAGTAATGATAAAGAATGATAATGATAATTATGATTAATAATATCGATAATACAAAACTAGTAAGGCCTTAAGGTGAGTAATTGTATGTAGTAATACTGGTGAGAACACATTAGAAGACGATTTCGCACGCATATGTGAGAGTTCTCATGAAAAACCAGACAGCACAGTATAATAAGATGTTGATAGAGCAACGTTACAAAAGGTTACAAGATCAGACGCTATCAATCAAGGGAAAGGAGATAAAGAGACAGACGCTGCTTGAATATTGCAAGTGACGGTGATGAAGTGACCTCAACTGATAACGAGTGCCAAAAATATACCGCCGCCAGCGCAAACGAATTGTGGAAAATTGATGTCCGATGTAAAGGAATGTGGAAAACAATAAGAGTAACTCGCCTCAAGGGACGTTGTGAGGGTGGTGCTCTTTGGAAAAGGTCCAGTAAATAAGGTGGTGCGTTGTTTCTTAACACCTTAAAGATGGTTACACCCATGAAAGAAAGCCTCCTTGATTTTACAGTCAACCAGCCAAGTCTTCGTCTATAGGGCGTTATGTAAACGTCGGGACGCAAGTTAAAAATAAAGCGAATGCCACCATTTACGAGTTTCTGCAATCTAGCATTTTGTTCATCAGTTAAGTCGTTGTACACAAGACAGCAATAGTCCAGCACCGGAAAAATGAGCGAAACAACGAGAATGGTCTTTAACTCCTGAGAAAGTGCACTTCTATGGTATCTTAGTTTGTAGAGAGCAAAATTAACCTTCCTGGAGATGTCCACTACTTGCTTCATCCACGATAAGTTTGAAGACATTGTGACCCCTAGGTTGCGTATCTCATCAACATAAGGAAGCGTTGTACCAAGAACTTTAATGGCCGGAAGGTTATTTACCTCGATTTGATTTATATATGCCCCGCTGCCAAATACAATAACTTTTGATTTCCCAATGTTGAGCTTAAGGCCATTATTTTGAGCATACGCTACGAACGTGTCAACAACTCGCGTGATTCTGGCTATAGCTGCATTTATTTCGAATGAACTACAGCTCAAATAGATTTGCAAATCGTCTGCAAAAATCAAGTAATGGGTGAACAATAGATCCGAGGCAATGTCATTTATGTATATCGAGAACAGTAAGGGACTCAGTACTGATCCTTGCGGTACTTTCGTTGATGTCAGTAGCCATTTAGAGCAACCCCCAAAGTCATCCACTACTGACTGAGATCTGTCGGTAAGATAAGAAAACAACCAATGAAGAACTCTCTCAGAAAACCCGTACTTCCGGAGCTTCGATAATAGATTGAGGTGGGGGACCGTATCAAATGCCTTGCTAAAATCGAACAGAACTTATATGGTAACTTTCCGATTGTCTACCGCTAGCCTTACATCATGACATAATCGCGACATAAGGGCCGTCTGAGTACTAAATTTTTCTCTATATCCAGATTGACGGGCATCCAGTATATCGTGGGTGGTAAGAAAGTTTGTAATTTGTTTCTGCACGACCCGTTCGAAGATTTTTGGAAACTCACATAGATTTGATATAGGGCGACAGTCAGAAGAAGAATTTGGAGGGTTTGCCTTTAGTAGAGGCCGGATGAAGGCTCGCTTCCAGGGAGAGGGAAAATAGGCAAGTTCAAAAGTCTTATTGAACAAAATCGATAGATATTGTGCTAGCGTAGGGAGAGCAATGTGTATTGCCAACAGAGAGATGCCATCCGGACCAGAGGAGAGAGACGGGGACGTGGCTGTGGTGACAATAGTTATTATCGTCGCCTCCGGTACAGGAGGCGACGATAATACAGGACGACCGAGTTTCCGTTTAATAGTCGCACCTTATTAGTTTTTTGAGTTTCGCTAACAATTGAATAGAAAATAATATTGTTTTTTTTGTGTAGCGATTGGAATTTATTTTTGCACATTTTCGGCGACCGCACTTACCCTTTTCCCCCTAGAACCCATACTTGCTTGTGTACTTGGCAATTTGTTTTTTTTTGGCTTGCGACTTTTTAGGCCACGGAGTGCCAAGAAAAGTCGTAGTTTTGTATTATTGCTTTGGCGATAAAAAAATTAATTTTGCGTTATTGCTCTGGCAATTAAAGAAAAAATTAATTTGGCATTATTGCGCGGGCAATTGAAAATTTGATTTTTGCGTTATTGCTCTGGCAATTAAAAAATTAATTTGTGCACTATTGCGCTAATAATTAAAATTTGATTTGCCGTTATTGCTCGGGCAATTAAAATAGCTTTTCTGCATTGTTGCTTTGGCAATTGGGAAGCATTTATTATCGTTTAAGGGAGTACCGCTTGAATAAAGAATACTGAGCTGATATTTTCTTTTGTGGTGAATTGAGCCTCACTTAAGATTTTTCGCATATTGTGCTATTCGTTTCTTTGTCGGAATTGATTTTTTTTTTTGGTTTTGAAATAACCTTATTGAGACCTGTATTATTTTTTTTGTGTTTTCTTTTTTTTTGCATTTGGTACTGATTGGCCATTTGTTTTTTTTTTTTTTTTTTTTTCAATTCCGAAAATTCTGGAACGAGGTTAGTACTGACACGGAGTAGGCTTGCTTGGTATTTCTGTGTATTTTGCGATGACTTTTGACATGACGGTATAAATTCCCATTTTTGTTGTTGTTTGCGCTTTATCGTTCTCCTCGCTGACCCCGCATATCCCCCCCCCCAAATTTCTTCACGCATGGGAGAAGTGCTGACCCTAGCCCCAATACTTTCGTCACGAAGCCCTGATAAAGACCGCGACGCTGAGCCCCTCGCCAACGGTCACCCCACACCCCAAACGATCCCCAAATATTTTCTATTCTTTTGTTGGCCCCCTGAATAATTTAAGGAACATTTTATTGTTTTAGCTGGGAAACAGACATCCCTTAAGGAATAATTATTCAGTTGGCGGAATAGAGTGAAGAATAGAAGACTCGACAACTCTTAAATTTTCTCGGCATTAAGGGAAATTTTTGGAGAATATTGCGTTGTCAGAGTCCGGGAAATAATACTCCCTTGGGAACTTAGAGTCAGTTTATCCAAATAAACCGAAGTAACGTTAGAGTCCCAGGGAGTAGAGTCAACAGACGAATTGTCGAGTAAGACTTTCCGTCGTTTGTTTATTGCGGAATTTTTCTTTTAAAGAAATTGAGTTATTGAAGCCATCGGGGTTTAGTTAATTTTTTTTTGGATTTTGGTTTTGACCAAAGATTTATATTCCGTTTTAACCGGGCCGCGGAGTAATCGCGAGCGGTTTGCCTTCTCAACCCCCCAAATTTTTCGTTTATTGCGTTTAACATATCCGCAACATGGCAGATACCCCGGTGACGACGAGTACAGTCACAACCCCCACCCGTACGTCCCCCGTGATGACCACTTCCCCAATAGACCACCGCCGAGGACCCACATCACCCCTCTCAGTGGATGTAGCCGACCTCTCGCTGATGGCTACGGAAGAAAGGATCGCACGACAAAAAGTCGAGCGGTTGAAGACGATGCGGGACATCCTCGCAGCCTGTGACCGAGCGGGCCTCAACACGGACGGGGAACAAAGCGAGGTACAGGACCGTCTCATCCGGCACGAAATAAGGACACGGATTCCGGGAGCCTTAATCCGTTGGGATGTCCGGAAGGATGAGCGGGGGGACGCCCCCCCATTCTCGCTTGCGGCTGCATTGGTCGACCCACTGACGGCTGCGCTATTCGGATCATCGGCCGCTGACAGCCACCAACCCCCGACATACGAGGAGTATCGGCCGACACAGAGGCGGACGATGACGCCGCCACCCCATGGGTCCCAAAACGAGGCAGCGGGTCCGGACGACCATGATAGAACGCCGACGCCATCGCCCAGGAGACTGCCGGTACAGAGGGATCGGAGATCGGCAACAGGAAGATATAGTCCGACACCCGCGCCCCAAGGGAACGTCACCGCAGCCCCCGACCGGACCGCGGTCACCTTTGCCCTTCCCCCTTCCCAGTCACCCCACCAACCATCCCAAGCCTTCCCACATCTAGTCCAACTGCCACAGGATTGTTGAGGATTAGCGGTAGCCAGGAGTGGCCACCGCATGACACGTATACCCTGTCGGCACCCACCCCCCGGAACAGTACCCGTATAGGACCCCTCCCAAAGGCTCGGTCGCGACATGCAGACCCTCCCCCTCCCCGACCCCGATCACCACAGGACTCGTCATAATATTACGACTCGCAAGGGCCACGGCATGCGAGAGGAATAGACCATTGGCAGAGTTACGGGCCCCGATTCGCGGGGAAGCCGGACGAGGATGCCGAGGAATTCTTGCGGAGGATGCACGAATACTGCATCTCAAGGAAGCTTACGGAGGAAGATCTGATGGACGCTCTCCCCGAGGCTTTCACCGGTGACGCGCTTCTATGGTTGAGAGTAGAACGAGAGGAATGGAGCTCGTACGAGGAATTCGTGTTCTACTTTCGGGAACGATTCGGCCATGGTGACCTGCAAGAACGTCTGAGAAAGGAAATAGAACTCCGCACGCAGGGGCCAGGAGAGCCTATGGCGGAGTTTATCGTGAAAATCCGGACCCTCTTCAATCACCTGAGCCCACCGTTGAGTAAAGAGACTCAACTGGATATATGCTGCGAGAATCTGCACCCGGATTATGGCGAGCACATCCAGCGGAAGGATGTGAGCAGCTTCCTCGATCTCCAGCGGCTGGGACGCAGCCGCGAGATATTTTGGGGAAAGGCGAAGGCATACAGGGCACCGCCGAAAAAGGGTCTGACGTTCGTGCCCTCGGCATCGTATGAACAGCGTGGCCGGGAGGCCCGCATGAAGATAGCTGCCCTGGAAGAACCAGAGCAATACGAACCCGCCGAGTATGAAGAGGACTACTCCACTCCCCCGCTTAACCCCCCCCATCACCGAGCCGAACCTCTCGCCAGAACCCCTCCGACTCAGCCGCGAAGACCAAGGGTCGTAGCGGCTACCCCAAGAAGGCGAAACAGCCTCAGAAACTCCTTCCCCACCTAAACCCCCATCCGCTCCTTGCTCCCCACATACCTGGAAAAACCCACCAACAAAACCCCCCGCGAATCCCCCACGAATTCCCCAAAGCCCGTCTCAAAAACAGCCTCGGCCCAGCAATCCTGAAAGCCTGGCCCGAGATGTTATAACTGCCGGCAACCGGGACACCGTTACCGGGAGTGCACGCAGTTGATGGGCCGATTCTGCAGGATCTGTGGATGGCCCGGATGCGACGTCAACTCGTGCCGGAATTGCGAACGAAAGCGTTCGGAAAACGCCCGGTCGGGAGGACAGTAAGCCCCTGTACCTCCCGACGGTCGTTAAAGAAGGAGAACCTCCTTCAGATGCCCCGACCCGAGCCGTTGCGTGACTGTGCCATGACGGGCATAGAACCAGCGCGGCAGGAAGAGTCCAACCCGCCCCCGACATAAACAGACTTGTTCCCGTGCGGACATATGGCTTCCCGAGAAGAGGAAGGTGTGGCTGACCGAGAGGAAATGTTTATCGGAGCTTTAAGTATGGATGCTCGCCACCACTTATGGATTAACGTGGGTGGCGACCTCCTATTGGCGTTGGTAGACCCCGGTTCTACGAAAACGTACCTCGGACTGGAGGTAGCAAGGAGGAGAGGACTCCTCTTGCAACCGATAGTGGAGGGCGTTCGGGTCGCCAACGGGGCAGTAGTTCCGGTAGACGGGGCAGTCACACTGACCTTCGATCTCGCAGGAAAAGTGCAATCCCTCCAGGTACGTGTAGCCGCGTTAGGCTACGAATTTATTATGGGGATTGACTTTTTGAGATTGTTCGGAATGCGTGTAGATTACAAAACGGCTACGTGGTCCCTGCACGGTGGCCCGGAGCGTAGCTTCGCGACACCGGGTGGGCCACGTTGGAGCATCCCCGCATTCCCCGAGGCTGCAGGTTTGGAACCTGCCTCGGTCTCGGCAAATAGACGTCTAGAATCCCTTCTGGACGAATTAGTATCCCCCTCGCAGGACGGACAGTTAGGACAAACGAACCTGACGCAACATTACATCGACGTGCAAGGGCACCCCCCGATCCGACAGAAGCCCCGTACAATTTCCCCGTACCTCCTCCGAATAGCCCAAGCCGAAGTCAATAGGATGGTCCAAGATGGAGTGATCGAGAGGACGAAGAGCTCTTGGTTGAGTAACCCAGTGATCGTCCCGAAGCCAGGCGGAAAGCATCGTTTCTGCATTGACTATCGCTACGTGAACCGGGTAACATTGAAGGACGCCTACCCTCTTCCCAATACGGATCGGATCTTGGATGGCCTTCGGCTAGCCCGGTTTATCTCGAAGTTGGATCTGAGCCAGGCTTATTTCCAGATCCCTGTAGACCCCCGAAGTCGTCCTGTCACCGCCTTCGCCGTTCCTGGCCGAGGACTTTTCCAGTTCAGGAGAATGCCGTTCGGGCTGACGAACGCACCAGCGACGTTTCAGCGGCTGATGGATCAGCTCATCGATCCGGCATGGGAGCCCCATGTCTTCGCGTATCTCGATGACGTGATCATCGCGACGGACACCGAAGCTGAGCACTTCGAGTATTTGAGGATCGTCCTGGAAGTCTTCCGAGCCGCGGGGCTCATCATCAACCGGGAGAAAAGCGAATTTTTCTGCCCGGAAGTAACGTATCTAGGATACGCCATCGGCCGGGACGGATTGAAGGCAGATCCGGAAAATGTTGCCCCTATCCTAGCATACCCTCCACCCAGGACCCTTCGGCAATTACGCCGTTTCCTGGGAATGGTAGGGTGGTATGCCCGATTTTTACCCACCCTTTCGCGGGATAAAATTCCCCTGACCGAGCTCCTGAAAAAGGACGTTCCCTGGAACTGTGGGACCGAACAGCAGGAAGCCTTCGAGTCTCTCCGCGAAGCCTTAAGTCAGACCCCAATCCTAGCCCGTCCCGACTTCGGCCGCCCTTTCGTCCTCCAGACAGACGCCAGCGACTCGGCCGTGGGAGCCGTCCTGACGCAGGAATTCGACGGTGAAGAGCATCCGATCGCGTTTGCCAGCAGGGTGCTGAGCAGCGCCGAACGCAAGTACACCGTCACAGAGAAGGAGTGCTTGGCGGTAATTTGGGCAGTGAGGAAGTTTCGACCGTACATCGAAGGCACTCACGTTACCGTCATCACCGACCACAGCAGTCTCCAGTGGCTACGGAATCTAAAGGACCCTTCGGGACGATTAGCCCGGTGGGCACTCTCGATGCAAGCATAGGACCTGACGATCGTCCACAGGAAAGGAACCCTTCATGTCGTCCCTGATGCCCTTTCCCGCATGTACGAGGACACCGACGCGGCCTTAGCCGCGCTCGGAGAAAGTACCGACCCCTGGTACCTGGACAAGGTACAAAACGTCCGTGAATTCCCATGGAAATACCCAAGCTGGAAACTCGAGGACAACAAACTGTACTACCATCGGCGGCATTCGATCATCGATCCGACGATTGTGGACTTGGATGCCTGGAAGCTTGTCTTGCCGGCCGAGACTAGGCCGCGAGCAATGGAGGATGCCCATCAAGGACCCCAGGCTGGCCACCTGGGTACTGATAAGACGTATCAACGGGTCATCCAGGATTTCTTCTGGCCAGGCATATTCCAAGATGTAGCACGATACGTGGCGCGTTGCCCCGTTTGTCAACTCCACAAGGTTTCGCAGTTACCCCCGTCCGGCCTGATGCGAGAGCGCACCACGGAAGGTCCATGGTGCGTAGTCGCTGCCGACGTGATGGGTCCGTTTCCCCCCAGCAAAGCTAAGAACCGTTACGTCGTTGTCTTCCAGGAAGTCTTCACGAAGTTCGTGGAGGCTAAGGCGCTCGGTAGTGCTACCGGCGCTACAATAATGAAGGCATTCGAGACTGTGATGGTCAACCGGTACGGTTGCCCACAGTACTTCCTGACCGACAACGGGACGGAATTTGTCAACACGCACGTAACGCGGTATTTGGAAGAGCTGGGAATTCACCAGACAACGGTGCCGCCTTACCACGCGCAGGCGAACCCGGTTGAGCGAGTCAACCGGACTCTAAAGACGATGATAACATCGTACGTGGGAATGGATCACCGAGACTGGGACGCACACCTGCCGGAATTATGCTTCGCGATGAACACGGCCGTGCAGTCCTCCACCCAGATGACCCCCGCATTTTTAAACTTTGGCCGATACCCCCGCCCAGTCAAAAGCCTCCGAGACGAAGCCCCTGAACCCCCCACATTAACCCCAGGAGACCCGGAAGTTTGGTCCAATCGGATGCAGCGGTTACCTCTGCTGCACGACTGGGTTCGGAAGAACCTAGAGGCCGCCGCGAAAAGGCATGCCAAATACTACAACAGAAACCGAAAAGATACGAGGTATCAGGTGGGAGATGTAGTTCTGCGGAAGAACCGAGTTCTGTCGTCAGGAGCGCAGAACTTCGCCGCCAAATTGGCGCCGCGGTATAGCGGCCCCTTTCGTATTCTGGCGGTGCACTCCCCGGTAGTATATGAATTCGACGATCCGACGAGTCGTCGCAACCCTCGGGTTCACATCAAGGATCTGAAACCCTTCCGGGACCCACAAGGAGTCCCAACCTCAGAGGAAGAGACAGCCCCTGACCCAGCGATCGCCGGCCCGAGCAGGCCGCGATCACCAGATACAGCCGCCCCGAGCCCAAAACGGCGTCGCCGTAGCGGGCTACGCCCCCAACGTTCAAAGAGGGTGGAGCTCCCCGACGCCCACCTCTTCGACCTGATCTCCCGGTTAGAACGACATGAACGGTACGATCAGGAACAGACTCGCGCTTAGTAATGCTCGCTTTGCTTTGAGTTCTAAGTTGGGTTTCGCGAGATGCATGTCCCCCATCCTGATGCCCCAAACTCCCCCTTCCCCTACCGATGTCCGACACCCAAATCCCATTCCGATGTCCCACACCCAAATCCAATCCTGATGTCCGTCTCCTGATGCCCCAAACTCCCCCTACCGCTACGGATGTCCCACAGTCCAAATCCTATCCTGATGCCCTAATCCTACCCCCACCTGGCTGTGTGAACTTGGCACCCGAGTATAACCGATCTTAATTTTTTTTATTATTTCGGATTGTTTTTGTTTGTAGTTGATTGTAGTACAAACGGTTTCGTTTGTAGTAACTCAGAAAAAAAATTAGGGCCCTTAAAAAAACAGCCCCCTTAATGAAAATATTTAAGCGGGCGGAGTTATTTTTCATTCAAAATCGTTTGGAGTTGATTGTAGTGAAATTATTTTTGTTTGTAGTTGAACCGTTTCCAAAAAAAATCGAATTTTCGAAAAAAACGATAGATAGATGTGGAAAAATGATTTTGCGACCATTTTTTTTCGTGATCGGCGGCTTATTGTAAGAAAGTAGCTTACTACAAACAATATGCGACCTGTCAAAACGTCTGTAGTTGTTTGTACTTCCCGAATCATCGTGTGTAGTTGCGCGAAAAACGAACTACAAACAAGGAAGGCACCTGAAAATGATTTTTGAACGCTTCTCGTTGGAATATCTTGTTTGTAGTGGCAAATAAGCTTACTACAAACGATATCGGACCTCTCAAAATGTTTGTAGTTGTTTGTAGTTCCCGAATTATCGTTTGTAGTTGGGCGAAAATCGAACTATAAACGAAGAAAGCGACCGAAAATAGGTTTCCGAGGCTTCTCGTTAGAATAGCTCATTTGTAATGGCAAATAAGCTTACTACAAACGATATCGGACCTCTTAAAACGTTTGTAGTTGTATGTAGTTCCCGAATTATCGTTTGTAGTTGCGCGAAAATCGAACTACGGACGGGGAAAGCACCGAAAAATGATTTTTCAAGGCTTCTCTTGGGAATCATTCGTTTGTAGTGGCAAACAAGCTTACTACAAACGATAAACGGACTCTTCAAACGTTTGTAGTTGTTTGTAGTTTGCGAATAAGCGTTTGTAGTTGCGCGAAAATCAATCTACGAACTACAAACGAGGAAAGCACCTGAAAATGAGTTCTGAACGCTTCTCGTTGGAATATCTTGTTTGGAGTGGCAAATAAGATTACTACAAACGATATCGAACCTCTCAAAACGATTGTAGTTGTTTGTAGTTTCCGAATTATCGTTTGTAGTTGCGCGAAAATCGAACTACAAACGAGGAAAGAATCTGAAAATGAGTCTCGAACGCTTCTCGTTAGGATATCTTGTTTGTAGTGGCAAATAAGCTTACTACAAACGATATCCGACCTCTCAAAACGTTTGTAGTTGTTTGTAGTTCGCGAATTATCGATTCTAGTTGCGCGAAAATCAAACTACAAACGAGGAAAGCACCTGAAAATGAGTTTCGAAAGCTGCTCGTTAGGATATCTTGTTTGTAGTGGCAAATAAGCTTACTACAAACGATATCCAACCTCTTAAAACGTTTGTAGTTGTTTGTAGTTCCCGACCTATCGTGTGTAGTTGCGCGAAAATCAATCTACAAACGAGGAAAGCATCAAAAATGATTTTTCAAAGCTTCTCTTCAAGATTATTCGTTTGTAGTGGCAAACTAGCTTATTACAAACGATACACGACCTGTCAAAACGTTTGTGGTTCCCGTATTATCGTTTGTAGTTGCGCGAAAATCAAACTACAAACGAGGAAAGCACCTGAAAATGAGTTTCGAACGCTTCTCGTTAGGATATCTTGTTTGTAGTGGCAAATAAGGTTACTACAAACGATATCCGACCTCTCAAAACGTTTGTAGTTGTTTGTAGTTCCCGAATTATCGTTTGTAGTTGCGCGAAAATCAAGCTACAAACGAGGAAAGCACCTGAAAATGAGTTTTGAACGCTTCTCGTTTGGATATCTTGTTTGTAGTGGCAAATAAGGTTACTACAAACGATATCCGACCTCTCAAAACGTTTGCAGTTGCTTGTAGTTTCCGAATTATCGTTTGTAGTTGCGCGAAAATCGAACTACAAACGAGGAAAGCACCTGAAAATGAGTTTCGAACGCTTCTCGTTAAGATATCTTGTTTGTAGTGGCAAATAAGCTTACTACAAACGATATCCAACCTCTTAAAACGTTTGTAGTTGTTTGTAGTTCCAGACCTATCGTTTGTAGTTGCGCAAAAATCGAACTACGAACGAGGAAAGCACCGACAAATGATTTTTCAAAGCCTCTCTGCGGAATTATTCGTTTGTAGTGGCAAACAAGCTCACTACAAACGATGAACGACCTCTTAAAACGTTTGTAGTTGTTTGTAGTTTGCGATTAGTCGTTTGTAGTTGCGCGAAAATCAATCTACGAACGAGGAAAGCATCAAAAATGATTTATCAAGGCTTCTCTTCAAGATTATTCGTTTGTAGTGGCAAACTAGCTTACTACAAACGATACACGACCTGTCAAAACGGTTGTGGTTGTTTGTAGTTTCCGAATTATCGTTTGTAGTTGCGCGAAAATCAAACTACAAACGAAGAAAGCACCTGAAAATGAGTTTTGAACGCTTCTCGTTGGAATATCTTGTTTGTAGTGGCAAATAAGCTTACTACAAACGATATCCAACCTCTCAAAACGTTTGCAGTTGTTCGTAGTTCGCGAATTATCGATTGTAGTTGCGCGAAAATCAAACTACAAACGAGGAAAGCACCTGAAAATGAGTTTCGAACGCTTCTCGTTAGGATATCTTGTTTGTAGTGGCAAATAAGGTTACTACAAACGATATCCGACCTCTCAAAACGTTCGTAGTTGTTTGTAGTTCCCGAATTATCGTTTGTAGTTGCGCGAAAATCGAACTACAAACGAGGAAAGCACCTGAAAATGAGTTTCGAACGCTTCTCGTTAGGATATCTTGTTTGTAGTGGCAAATAAGCTTACTACAAACGATATCCAACCTCTTACAACGTTTGTAGTTGTTTGTAGTTCCCGACCTATCGATTGTAGTTGCGTAAAAATCGAACTACGAACGAGGAAAGCACCGACAAATGATTTTTCAAGGCCTCTCTGCGGAATTATTCGATGGTAGTGGCAAACAAGCTCACTACAAACGATGAACGACCTCTTAAAACGTTTGTAGTTGTTTGTAGTTTGCGATTACTCGTTTGTAGTTGCGCGAAAATCAATCTACGAACGAGGAAAGCATCAAAAATGATTTTTGACAGCTTCTCTTCAAGATTATTCGTTTGTAGTGGCAAACTAGCCTATTACAAACGATACACGACCTGTCAAAATGTTTGTGGTTGTTTGTAGTTCCCGAATTATCGTTTGTAGTTGCGCGAAAATCAAACTACAAACGAGGAAAGCACCTGAAAATGAGTTTCGAACGCTTCTCGTTAGGATATCTTGTTTGTAGTGGCAAATAAGGTTACTACAAACAATATCCGACCTCTCAAAACGTTTGTAGTTGTTTGTAGTTCCCGAATTATCGTTTGTAGTTGCGCGAAAATCAAGCTACAAACGAGGAAAGCACCTGAAAATGAGTTTTGAACGCTTCTCGTTTGGATATCTTGTTTGTAGTGGCAAATAAGGTGACTACAAACGATATCCGACCTCTCAAAACGTTTGCAGTTGTTTGTAGTTTCCGAATTATCGGTTGTAGTTGCGCGAAAATCGAACTACAAACGAGGAAAGCACCTGAAAATGAGTTTCGAACGCTTCTCGTTAAGATATCTTGTTTGTAGTGGCAAATAAGCTTACTACAAACGATATCCAACCTCTTAAAACGTTTGTAGTTGTTTGTAGTTCCAGACCTATCGTTTGTAGTTGCGCAAAAATCGAACTACGAACGAGGAAAGCACCGACAAATGATTTTTCAAGGCCTCTCTGCGGAATTATTCGTTTGTAGTGGCAAACAAGCTCACTACAAACGATGAACGACCTCTTAAAACGTTTGTAGTTGTTTGTAGTTTGCGATTAGTCGTTTGTAGTTGCGCGAAAATCAAGCGTTTGTAGTTGCGCGAAAATCAAACTACAAACGAAGAAAGCACCTGAAAATGAGTTTTGAACGCTTCTCGTTGGAATATCTTGTTTGTAGTGGCAAATAAGCTTACTACAAACGATATCCAACCTCTCAAAACGTTTGCAGTTGTTTGTAGTTCGCGAATTATCGTTTGTAGTTGCGCGAAAATCAAACTACAAACGAGGAAAGCACCTGAAAATGAGTTTCGGACGCTTCTCGTTAGGATATCTTGTTTGTAGTGGCAAATAAGGTTACTACAAACGATATCCAACCTCTCAAAACGTTTGCAGTCGTTTGTAGTTCCCGAATTATCGTTTGTAGTTGCGCAAAAATGGAACTACGAATGAGAAATGCCCCGAAAAATTATTTTTTAAAGCTTCTCTTCGGAATTATTCATTCGTAGTGGCAAACTAGCTTACTACAAACGATATCCGACCTCTCAAAACGTTTGCAGTTGTTTGTAGTTTCCGAATTATCGTTTGTAGTTGCGCGAAAATCGAACTGCAAACGAGGAAAGCACCTGAAAATGAGTTTCAAACCCTTCTCGTTAGGATATCTTGTTTGTAGTGGCAAATAAGCTTACTACAAACGATATCCGACCTCTTAAAACGCTTGTAGTTGTTTGTAGTTCCCGAATTATCGTTTCTAGTTGCGCGAAAATCAAACTACAAACGGGGAAAGCACCTGAAAATAAGTTTCGAACGCTTCCCGTTAGGATATCTTGTCTGTAGTGGCAAATAAGGTTATTACAAACGATATCCAACCTCTCAAAACGTTTGCAGTTGTTTGTAGTTCGCGAATTATCGTTTGTAGTTGCGCGAAAATCAAACTACAAACGAGGAAAGCACCTGAAAATGAGTTTCGAAAGCTTCTCGTTAGGATATCTTGTTTGTAGTGGCAAATAAGCTTACTACAAACGATATCCAACCTCTTAAAACGTTTGTAGTTGTTTGTAGTTCCCGACCTATCGTTTGTAGTTGCGCGAAAATCGAACTACGAACGAGGAAAGCACCGACAAATGATTTTTCAAGGCCTCTCTTCGGAATTATACGTTTGTAGTGGCAAACAAGCTCACTACAAACGATGAGCGACCTCTTAAAACGTTTGTAGTTGTTTGTAGTTTGCGATTAGTCGTTTGTAGTTGCGCGAAAATCAAGCTACAAACGAGGAAAGCACCTGAAAATGAGTTTTGAACGCTTCTCGTGTGGTTATCTTGTTTGTAGTGGCAAATAAGGTTACTACAAACGATATCCGACCTCTCAAAACGTTTGCAGTTGTTTGTAGTTTCCGAATTATCGTTTGCAGTTGCGCGAAAATCGAACTACAAACGAGGAAAGCACCTGAAAATGAGTTTCGAACGCTTCTCGTTAGGATATCTTGTTTGTAGTGGCAAATAAGCTTACTACAAACGATATCCAACCTCTTAAAACGTTTGTAGTTGTTTGTAGTTCCCGACCTATCGTTTGTAGTGGCGCGAAAATCGAACTACGAACGAGGAAAGCACCGACAAATGATTTTTCAAGGCCTCTCTTCAGAATTATTCGTTTGTAGTGGCAAACAAGCTCACTACAAACGATGAACGACCTCTTAAAACGTTTGTAGTTGTTTGTAGTTTGCGATTAGTCGTTTGTAGTTGCGCGAAAATCAATCTACGAACGAGGAAAGCATCAAATATGATTTTTCAAAGCTTCTCTTCAAGATTATTCGTTTGTAGTGGCAAACTAGCTTGATACAAACGATACACGACCTGTCAAAACGTTTGTGGTTGTTCGTAGTTCCCGAATTATCGTTTGTAGTTGCGCGAAAATCAAACTTCAAACGAGGAAAGCACCTGAAAATGAGTTTTGAACGCTTCCCGTTTGGATATCTTGTTTGTAGTGGCAAATAAGGTTACTACAAACGATATCCAACCTCTCAAAACGTTTGAAGTTGTTTGTAGTTCCCGAATTATCGTTTGTAGTTGCGCAAAAATCGAACTACGAATGAAAAAAGCCCCGAAAAATTATTTTTTAAAGCTTCTCTTCGGAATTATTCATTCGTAGTGGCAAACTAGCTTACTACAAACGATATCCGACCTCTCAAAACGTTTGTAGTTGTTTGTAGTTCCCGAATTATCGTTGGTAGTTGCGCGAAAATCAAACTACAAACGAGGAAAGCACCTGAAAATGAGTTTCGAACGCTTCTCGTTTGGATATCTTGTTTGTAGTGGCAAATAAGGTAACTACAAACGATATCCGACCTCTCAAAACGTTTGCAGTTGTTTGTAGTTTCCGAATTATCGTTTGTAGTTCCGCGAAAATCGAACTGCAAACGAAGAAAGCACCTGAAAATGAGTTTCAAACGCTTCTCGTTAGGATATCTTGTTTGTAGTGGCAAATGAGCTTACTACAAACGATATCCAACCTCTCAAAACGTTTGTAGTTGTTTGTAGTTCCCGACCTATCGTTTGTAGTTGCGCGAAAATCGAACTACGAACGAGGAAAGCACCGACGAATGATTTTTCAAGGCCTCTCTTCAGAATTATTCGTTTGTAGTGGCAAACAAGCTTACTACAAACGATGAACGACCTTTTAAAACGTTTGTAGTTGTTTGTAGTTTGCGATTAGTCGTTTGTAGTTGCGCGAAAATCGAACTACGAATTAGGAGAGTACCAAAAATAATTTTTCAAGACTTTTCTTCAAGATTATTCGTTTGTAGTGGCAAACTAGCTTACTACAAACGATACACGACCTGTCAAAACGTGTGTAGTTGTTTGCAGTTTCCGAATGATTGTTTGTAGTTGCGCGAAAATCGAACTACAAGCGAGGAAAGCACCTGAAAATGAGTTTTGAACGCTTCTCGTTGGAATATCTTGTTTGTAGTGGCAAATAAGCCTACTACAAACGATGTCCGACCTCTCAAAACGTTTGTAGTTGTTTGTAGTTCCCGAATTATCGATTGTAGTTGCGCGAAAATCGAACTACAAACAAGGAAATCACTTGAAAATGAGTTTTTACCGCTTCTCGTTGGAATATCTTGTTTGTAATGGCAAATAAGGTTACTACAAACGATATCCGACCTCTCAAAACGTTCGTAGTTGTTTGTAGTTCCCGAATTATCGTTGGTAGTTGCGCAAAAATCGAACTACGAATGAGAAAAGCCCCGAAAAATTATTTTTTAAAACTTCTCTTCGGAATTATTCATTCGTAGTGGCAAACTAGCTTACTACAAACGATATCCGACCTCTCAAAACGTTTGTAGTTGTTTGTAGTTCCCGACCTATCGTTTGTAGTTGCGCGAAAATCGAACTACGAACGAGGAAAGCACCGACAAATGATTTTTCAAGGCCTCTCTTCGGAATTATTCGTTTGTAGTGGCAAACAAGCTTACTACAAACGATGAACGACCTTTTAAAACGTGTGTAGTTGTTTGTAGTTTGCGATTAGTCGTTTGTAGTTGCGCGAAAATCGAACTACGAATGAGGAGAGTACCAAAAATAATTTTTCAAGACTTTTCTTCAAGATTATTCGTTTGTAGTGGCAAACTAGCTTACTACAAACGATACACGACCTGTCAAAACGTGTGTAGTTGTTTGTAGTTTCCGAATGATTGTGTGTAGTTGCGCGAAAATCGAACTACAAGCGAGGAGAGCACCTGAAAATGAGTTTTGAACGCTTCTCGTTGGAATATCTTGTTTGTAGTGGCAAATAAGCTTACTATAAACGATATCCGACCTCTTAAAACGTTTGTAGTTGTTTGTAGTTCCCGAATTATCGTTTGTAGTTGCGCGAAAATCAAACTACAAACGAGGAAAGCACCTGAAAATAAGTTTTGAACGCTTCTCGTTGAAATATCTTGTTTGTAGTGGCAAATAAGCCTACTACAAACGATGTCCGACCTCTCAAAACGTTTGTAGTTGTTTGTAGTTCCCGAATTATCGTTTGTAGTTGCGCGAAAATCGAACTACAAATAAGGAAATCATTTGAAAATGAGTTTTTACCGCTTCTCGTTGGAATATCTTGTTTGTAATGGCAAATAAGGTTACTACAAACGATATCCAACCTCTCAAAACATTTGCAGTTCTTTGTAGTTCCCGAATTATCGTTTGTAGTTGCGCAAAAATCGAACTACGAATGACAAACGCCCCGAAAAATTATTTTTTAAAGCTTCTCTTCGGAATTATTCATTCGTAGTGGCAAACTAGCTTACTACAAACGATATCCGACCTCTCAAAACGTTTGTAGTTGTTTGTAGTTCCCGAATTATCGTTTGTAGTTGCGCGAAAATCGAACTACAAACGAGGAAAGCACCTGAAAATGAGTTTCGAACGCTTCCCGTTTGGATATCTTGTTTGTAGTGGCAAATAAGGTTACTACAAACGATATCCGACCTCTCAAAACGTTTGCAATTGTTTGTAGTTTCCGAATTTTCGTTTGTAGTTGCGCGAAAATCGAACTGCAAACGAGGAAAGCACCTGAAAATGAGTTTCAAACGCTTCTCGTTGGAATATCTTGTTTGTAGTTGCAAATAAGCTTACTACAGACGATATCCGACCTCTTAAAACGTTTGTAGTTGTTTGTACTTCCCGAATTATCGTTTGGAGTTGCGCGAAAATCAAACTACAAACGGGGAAAAAGCACCTGAAAATGAGTTTCGAACGCTTCTCGTTAGGATATCTTGTTTGTAGTGGCAAATAAGGTTACTACAAACGATATCCAACCTCTCAAAACGTTTGTAGTTGTTTGTAGTTCCCGACCTATCGTTTGTAGTTGCGCGAAAATCGAACTACGAACGAGGAAAGCACCGACAAATGATTTTTCAAGGCCTCTCTTCGGAATTATTCGTTTGTAGTGGCAAACAAGCTCACTACGAACGATGAACGACCTCTTAAAACGTTTGTAGTTGTTTGTAATTTGCGATTAGTCGTTTGTAGTTGCGCGAAAATCAAACTACAAACGAGGAAAGCACCTTAAAATGAGTTTCGAAAGCTTCTCGTTAGGATATCTTGTTTGTAGTGGCAAATAAGCTTACTACAAACGATATCCAACCTCTTAAAACGTTTGTAGTTGTTTGTAGTTCCCGACCTATCGTTTGTAGTGGCGCGAAAATCGAACTACGAACGAGGAAAGCACCGACAAATGATTTTTCAAGGCCTCTCTTCGGAATTATTCGTTTGTAGTGGCAAACAAGCTCACTACAAACGATGAACGACCTCTTAAAACGTTTGTAGTTGTTTGTAGTTTGCGATTAGTCGTTTGTAGTTGCGCGAAAATCAATCTACGAACGAGGAAAGCATCAAATATGATTTTTCAAAGCTTCTCTTCAAGATTATTCGTTTGTAGTGGCAAACTAGCTTGATACAAACGATACACGACCTGTCAAAACGTTTGTGGTTGTTCGTAGTTCCCGAATTATCGTTTGTAGTTGCGCGAAAATCAAACTTCAAACGAGGAAAGCACCTGAAAATGAGTTTTGAACGCTTCCCGTTTGGATATCTTGTTTGTAGTGGCAAATAAGGTTACTACAAACGATATCCAACCTCTCAAAACGTTTGAAGTTGTTTGTAGTTCCCGAATTATCGTGTGTAGTTGCGCAAAAATCGAACTACGAATGAAAAAAGCCCCGAAAAATTATTTTTTAAAGCTTCTCTTCGGAATTATTCATTCGTAGTGGCAAACTAGCTTACTACAAACGATATCCGACCTCCCAAAACGTTTGTAGTTGTTTGTAGTTCCCGAATTATCGTTTGTAGTTGCGCGAAAATCAAACTACAAACGAGGAAAGCGCCTGAAAATGAGTTTCGAACGCTTCTCGTTTGGATATCTTGTTTGTAGTGGCAAATAAGGTTACTACAAACGATATCCGACCTCTCAAAACGTTTGCAGTTGTTTGTAGTTTCCGAATTATCGTTTGTAGTTCCGCGAAAATCGAACTGCAAACGAAGAAAGCACCTGAAAATGAGTTTCAAACGCTTCTCGTTAGGATATCTTGTTTGTAGTGGCAAATGAGCTTACTACAAACGATATCCAACCTCTCAAAACGTTTGTAGTTGTTTGTAGTTCCCGACCTATCGTTTGTAGTTGCGCGAAAATCGAACTACGAACGAGGAAAGCACCGACGAATGATTTTTCAAGGCCTCTCTTCAGAATTATTCGTTTGTAGTGGCAAACAAGCTTACTACAAACGATGAACGACCTTTTAAAACGTTTGTAGTTGTTTGTAGTTTGCGATTAGTCGTTTGTAGTTGCGCGAAAATCGAACTACGAATTAGGAGAGTACCAAAAATAATTTTTCAAGACTTTTCTTCAAGATTATTCGTTTGTAGTGGCAAACTAGCTTACTACAAACGATACACGACCTGTCAAAACGTGTGTAGTTGTTTGCAGTTTCCGAATGATTGTTTGTAGTTGCGCGAAAATCGAACTACAAGCGAGGAAAGCACCTGAAAATGAGTTTTGAACGCTTCTCGTTGGAATATCTTGTTTGTAGTGGCAAATAAGCCTACTACAAACGATGTCCGACCTCTCAAAACGTTTGTAGTTGTTTGTAGTTCCCGAATTATCGTTTGTAGTTGCGCGAAAATCGAACTACAAACAAGGAAATCACTTGAAAATGAGTTTTTACCGCTTCTCGTTGGAATATCTTGTTTGTAATGGCAAATAAGGTTACTACAAACGATATCCGACCTCTCAAAACGTTCGTAGTTGTTTGTAGTTCCCGAATTATCGTTTGTAGTTGCGCAAAAATCGAACTACGAATGAGAAAAGCCCCGAAAAATTATTTTTTAAAACTTCTCTTCGGAATTATTCATTCGTAGTGGCAAACTAGCTTACTACAAACGATATCCGACCTCTCAAAACGTTTGTAGTTGTTTGTAGTTCCCGACCTATCGTTTGTAGGTGCGCGAAAATCGAACTACGAACGAGGAAAGCACCGACAAATGATTTTTCAAGGCCTCTCTTCGGAATTATTCGTTTGTAGTGGCAAACAAGCTTACTACAAACGATGAACGACCTTTTAAAACGTGTGTAGTTGTTTGTAGTTTGCGATTAGTCGTTTGTAGTTGCGCGAAAATCGAACTACGAATGAGGAGAGTACCAAAAATAATTTTTCACGACTTTTCTTCAAGATTATTCGTTTGTAGTGGCAAACTAGCTTACTACAAACGATACACGACCTGTCAAAACGTGTGTAGTTGTTTGTAGTTTCCGAATGATTGTGTGTAGTTGCGCGAAAATCGAACTACAAGCGAGGAGAGCACCTGAAAATGAGTTTTGAACGCTTCTCGTTGGAATATCTTGTTTGTAGTGGCAAATAAGCTTACTATAAACGATATCCGACCTCTTAAAACGTTTGTAGTTGTTTGTAGTTCCCGAATTATCGTTTGTAGTTGCGCGAAAATCAAACTACAAACGAGGAAAGCACCTGAAAATAAGTTTTGAACGCTTCTCGTTGAAATATCTTGTTTGTAGTGGCAAATAAGCCTACTACAAACGATGTCCGACCTCTCAAAACGTTTGTAGTTGTTTGTAGTTCCCGAATTATCGTTTGTAGTTGCGCGAAAATCGAACTACAAATAAGGAAATCACTTGAAAATGAGTTTTTACCGCTTCTCGTTGGAATATCTTGTTTGTAATGGCAAATAAGGTTACTACAAACGATATCCAACCTCTCAAAACATTTGCAGTTCTTTGTAGTTCCCGAATTATCGTTTGTAGTTGCGCAAAAATCGAACTACGAATGAGAAACGCCCCGAAAAATTATTTTTTAAAGCTTCTCTTCGGAATTATTCATTCGTAGTGGCAAACTAGCTTACTACAAACGATATCCGACCTCTCAAAACGTTTGTAGTTGTTTGTAGTTCCCGAATTATCGTTTGTAGTTGCGCGAAAATCGAACTACAAACGAGGAAAGCACCTGAAAATGAGTTTCGAACGCTTCCCGTTTGGATATCTTGTTTGTAGTGGCAAATAAGGTTACTACAAACGATATCCGACCTCTCAAAACGTTTGCAATTGTTTGTAGTTTCCGAATTTTCGTTTGTAGTTGCGCGAAAATCGAACTGCAAACGAGGAAAGCACCTGAAAATGAGTTTCAAACGCTTCTCGTTGGAATATCTTGTTTGTAGTTGCAAATAAGCTTACTACAAACGATATCCGACCTCTTAAAACGTTTGTAGTTGTTTGTACTTCCCGAATTATCGTTTGGAGTTGCGCGAAAATCAAACTACAAACGGGGAAAAAGCACCTGAAAATGAGTTTCGAACGCTTCTCGTTAGGATATCTTGTTTGTAGTGGCAAATAAGGTTACTACAAACGATATCCAACCTCTCAAAACGTTTGTAGTTGTTTGTAGTTCCCGACCTATCGTTTGTAGTTGCGCGAAAATCGAACTACGAACGAGGAAAGCACCGACAAATGATTTTTCAAGGCCTCTCTTCGGAATTATTCGTTTGTAGTGGCAAACAAGCTCACTACGAACGATGAACGACCTCTTAAAACGTTTGTAGTTGTTTGTAATTTGCGATTAGTCGTTTGTAGTTGCGCGAAAATCAAACTACAAACGAGGAAAGCACCTGAAAATGAGTTTCGAAAGCTTCTCGTTAGGATATCTTGTTTGTAGTGGCAAATAAGCTTACTACAAACGATATCCAACCTCTTAAAACGTTTGTAGTTGTTTGTAGTTCCCGACCTATCGTTTGTAGTTGCGCGAAAATCGAACTACGAACGAGGAAAGCACCGACAAATGATTTTTTAAGGCCTCTCTTCGGAATTATTCGTTTGTAGTGGCAAACAAGCTCACTACAAACGATGAACGACCTCTTAAAACGTTTGTAGTTGTTTGTAGTTTGCGATTAGTCGTTTGTAGTTGCGCGACAATCAATCTACGAACGAGAAAAGCATCAAAAATGATTTTTCAAAGCTTCTCTTCAAGTTTATTCGTTTGTAGTGGCAAACTAGCTTATTACAAACGATACACGACCTGTCAAAACGTTTGTGGTTGTTTGTAGTTCCCGAATTATCGTTTGTAGTTGTGCGAAAATCAAACTACAAACGAGGAAAGCACCTCAAAATGAGTTTCGAACGCTTCTCGTTAGGATATCTTGTTTGTAGTGGCAAATAAGGTTACTACAAACGATATCCGACCTCTCAAAACGTTTGTAGTTGTTTGTAGTTCCCGAATTATCGTTTGTAGTTGCGCGAAAATCAAACTACAAACGAGGAAAGCACCTGAAAATGAGTTTTGAACGCTTCTCGTTGGAATATCTTGTTTGTAGTGGCAAATAAGCTTACTACAAACGATATCCAACCTCTCAAAACGTTTGCAGTTGTTTGTAGTTCACGAATTTTCGTTTGTAGTTGCGCGAAAATCAAACTACAAACGAGGAAAGCACCTGAAAATGAGTTTCGAACGCTTCTCGTTAGGATATCTTGTTTGTAGTGGCAAATAAGGTTACTACAAACGATATCCGACCTCTCAAAACGTTCGTAGTTGTTTGTAGTTCCCGAATTATCGTTTGTAGTTGCGCGAAAATCGAACTACAAACGAGGAAAGCACCTGAAAATGAGTTTCGAACGCTTCTCGTTAGGATATCTTGTTTGTAGTGGCAAATAAGCTTACTACAAACGATATCCAACCTCTTAAAACGTTTGTAGTTGTTTGTAGTTCCCGACCTATCGATTGTAGTTGCGTAAAAATCGAACTACGAACGAGGAAAGCACCGACAAATGATTTTTCAAGGCCTCTCTGCGGAATTATTCGATGGTAGTGGCAAACAAGCTCACTACAAACGATGAATGACCTCTTAAAACGTTTGTAGTTGTTTGTAGTTTGCGATTAGTCGTTTTCAGTTGCGCGAAAATCAATCTACGAACGAGGAAAGCATCAAAAATGATTTTTGACAGCTTCTCTTCAAGATTATTCGTTTGTAGTGGCAAACTAGCCTATTACAAACGATACACGACCTGTCAAAATGTTTGTGGTTGTTTGTAGTTCCCGAATTATCCTTTGTAGTTGCGCGAAAATCAAACTACAAACGAGGAAAGCACCTGAAAATGAGTTTCGAACGCTTCTCGTTAGGATATCTTGTTTGTAGTGGCAAATAAGGTTACTACAAACAATATCCGACCTCTCAAAACGTTTGTAGTTGTTTGTAGTTCCCGAATTATCGTTTGTAGTTGCGCGAAAATCAAGCTACAAACGAGGAAAGCACGTGAAAATGAGTTTTGAACGCTTCTCGTTTGGATATCTTGTTTGTAGTGGCAAATAAGGTGACTACAAACGATATCCGACCTCTCAAAACGTTTGCAGTTGTTTGTAGTTTCCGAATTATCGTTTGTAGTTGCGCGAAAATCGAACTACAAACGAGGAAAGCACCTGAAAATGAGTTTCGAACGCTTCTCGTTAAGATATCTTGTTTGTAGTGGCAAATAAGCTTACTACAAACGATATCCAACCTCTTAAAACGTTTGTAGTTGTTTGTAGTTCCAGACCTATCGTTTGTAGTTGCGCAAAAATCGAACTACGAACGAGGAAAGCACCGACAAATGATTTTTCAAGGCCTCTCTGCGGAATTATTCGTTTGTAGTGGCAAGCAAGCTCACTACAAACGATGAACGACCTCTTAAAACGTTTGTAGTTGTTTGTAGTTTGCGATTAGTCGTTTGTAGTTGCGCGAAAATCAAGCGTTTGTAGTTGCGCGAAAATCAAACTACAAACGAAGAAAGCACCTGAAAATGAGTTTTGAACGCTTCTCGTTGGAATATCTTGTTTGTAGTGGCAAATAAGCTTACTACAAACGATATCCAACCTCTCAAAACGTTTGCAGTTGTTTGTAGTTCGCGAATTATCGTTTGTAGTTGCGCGAAAATCTAACTACAAACGAGGAAAGCACCTGAAAATGAGTTTCGGACGCTTCTCGTTAGGATATCTTGTTTGTAGTGGCAAATAAGGTTACTACAAACGATATCCAACGTCTCAAAACGTTTGCAGTCGTTTGTAGTTCCCGAATTATCGTTTGTAGTTGCGCAAAAATGGAACTACGAATGAGAAATGCCCCGAAAAATTATTTTTTAAAGCTTCTCTTCGGAATTATTCATTCGTAGTGGCAAACTAGCTTACTACAAACGATATCCGACCTCTCAAAACGTTTGCAGTTGTTTGTAGTTTCCGAATTATCGTTTGTAGTTGCGCGAAAATCGAACTGCAAACGAGGAAAGCACCTGAAAATGAGTTTCAAACGCTTCTCGTTAGGATATCTTGTTTGTAGTGGCAAATAAGCTTACTACAAACGATATCCGACCTCTTAAAACGCTTGCAGTTGTTTGTAGTTCCCGAAGTATCGTTTCTAGTTGCGCGAAAATCAAACTACAAACGGGGAAAGCACCTGAAAATAAGTTTCGAACGCTTCCCGTTAGGATATCTTGTTTGTAGTGGCAAATAAGGTTATTACAAACGATATCCAACCTCTCAAAACGTTTGCAGTTGTTTGTAGTTCGCGAATTATCGTTTGTAGTTGCGCGAAAATCAAACTACAAACGAGGAAAGCACCTGAAAATGAGTTTCGAAAGCTTCTCGTTAGGATATCTTGTTTGTAGTGGCAAATAAGCTTACTACAAACGATATCCAACCTCTTAAAACGTTTGTAGTT
Source organism: Ophion ellenae (assembly GCA_963210295.1). Classification (NCBI taxonomy): domain Eukaryota; kingdom Metazoa; phylum Arthropoda; class Insecta; order Hymenoptera; family Ichneumonidae; genus Ophion; species Ophion ellenae. The sequence continues at coordinate 11,575,837 of OY723395.1, read as the reverse complement.
GTTTGTAGTTCCCGACGTATCGTTTGTAGTTGCGCGAAAATCGAACTACGAACGAGGAAAGCACCGACAAATGATTTTTCAAGGCCTCTCTTCGGAATTATTCGTTTGTAGTGGCAAACAAGCTCACTACAAACGATGAGCGACCTCTTAAAACGTTTGTAGTTGTTTGTAGTTTGCGATTAGTCGTTTGTAGTTGCGCGAAAATCAAGCTACAAACGAGGAAAGCACCTGAAAATGAGTTTTGAACGCTTCTCGTGTGGATATCTTGTTTGTAGTGGCAAATAAGGTTACTACAAACGATATCCGACCTCTCAAAACGTTTGCAGTTGTTTGTAGTTTCCGAATTATCGTTTGTAGTTGCGCGAAAATCGAACTACAAACGAGGAAAGCACCTGAAAATGAGTTTCGAACGCTTCTCGTTAGGATATCTTGTTTGTAGTGGCAAATAAGCTTACTACAAACGATATCCAACCTCTTAAAACGTTTGTCGTTGTTTGTAGTTCCCGACCTATCGTTTGTAGTGGCGCGAAAATCGAACTACGAACGAGGAAAGCACCGACAAATGATTTTTCAAGGCCTCTCTTCGGAATTATTCGTTTGTAGTGGCAAACAAGCTCACTACAAACGATGAACGACCTCTTAAAACGTTTGTAGTTGTTTGTAGTTTGCGATTAGTCGTTTGTAGTTGCGCGAAAATCAATCTACGAACGAGGAAAGCATCAAATATGATTTTTCAAAGCTTCTCTTCAAGATTATTCGTTTGTAGTGGCAAACTAGCTTGATACAAACGATACACGACCTGTCAAAACGTTTGTGGTTGTTCGTAGTTCCCGAATTATCGTTTGTAGTTGCGCGAAAATCAAACTTCAAACGAGGAAAGCACCTGAAAATGAGTTTTGAACGCTTCCCGTTTGGATATCTTGTTTGTAGTGGCAAATAAGGTTACTACAAACGATATCCAACCTCTCAAAACGTTTGAAGTTGTTTGTAGTTCCCGAATTATCGTTTGTAGTTGCGCAAAAATCGAACTACGAATGAGAAAAGCCCCGAAAAATTATTTTTTAAAGCTTCTCTTCGGAATTATTCATTCGTAGTGGCAAACTAGCTTACTACAAACGATATCCGACCTCTCAAAACGTTTGTAGTTGTTTGTAGTTCCCGAATTATCGTTTGTAGTTGCGCGAAAATCAAACTACAAACGAGGAAAGCACCTGAAAATGAGTTTCGAACGCTTCTCGTTTGGATATCTTGTCTGTAGTGGCTAATAAGGTTACTACAAACGATATCCGACCTCTCAAAACGTTTGCAGTTGTTTGTAGTTTCCGAATTATCGTTTGTAGTTCCGCGAAAATCGAGCTGCAAACGAAGAAAGCACCTGAAAATGAGTTTCAAACGCTTCTCGTTAGGATATCTTGTTTGTAGTGGCAAATGAGCTTACTACAAACGATATCCAACCTCTCAAAACGTTTGTAGTTGTTTGTAGTTCCCGACCTATCGTTTGTAGTTGCGCGAAAATCGAACTACGAACGAGGAAAGCACCGACAAATGATTTTTCAAGGCCTCTCTTCAGAATTATTCGTTTGTAGTGGCAAACAAGCTTACTACAAACGATGAACGACCTTTTAAAACGTTTGTAGTTGTTTGTAGTTTGCGATTAGTCGTTTGTAGTTGCGCGAAAATCGAACTACGAATTAGGAGAGTACCAAAAATAATTTTTCAAGACTTTTCTTCAAGATTATTCGTTTGTAGTGGCAAACTAGCTTACTACAAACGATACACGACCTGTCAAAACGTGTGTAGTTGTTTGCAGTTTCCGAATGATTGTTTGTAGTTGCGCGAAAATCGAACTACAAGCGAGAAAAGCACCTGAAAATGAGTTTTGAACGCTTCTCGTTGGAATATCTTGTTTGTAGTGGCAAATAAGCCTACTACAAACGATGTCCGACCTCTCAAAACGTTTGTAGTTGTTTGTAGTTCCCGAATTATCGTTTGTAGTTGCGCGAAAATCGAACTACAAACAAGGAAATCACTTGAAAATGAGTTTTTACCGCTTCTCGTTGGAATATCTTGTTTGTAATGGCAAATAAGGTTACTACAAACGATATCCGACCTCTCAAAACGTTCGTAGTTGTTTGTAGTTCCCGAATTATCGTTTGTAGTTGCGCAAAAATCGAACTACGAATGAGAAAAGCCCCGAAAAATTATTTTTTAAAACTTCTCTTCGGAATTATTCATTCGTAGTGGCAAACTAGCTTACTACAAACGATATCCGACCTCTCAAAACGTTTGTAGTTGTTTGTAGTTCCCGACCTATCGTTTGTAGTTGCGCGAAAATCGATCTACGAACGAGGAAAGCACCGACAAATGATTTTTCAAGGCCTCTCTTCGGAATTATTCGTTTGTAGTGGCAAACAAGCTTACTACAAACGATGAACGACCTTTTAAAACGTGTGTAGTTGTTTGTAGTTTGCGATTAGTCGTTTGTAGTTGCGCGAAAATCGAACTACGAATGAGGAGAGTACCAAAAATAATTTTTCAAGACTTTTCTTCAAGATTATTCGTTTGTAGTGGCAAACTAGCTTACTACAAACGATACACAACCAGTCAAAACGTGTGTAGTTGTTTGTAGTTTCCGAATGATTGTGTGTAGTTGCGCGAAAATCGAACTACAAGCGAGGAGAGCACCTGAAAATGAGTTTTGAACGCTTCTCGTTGGAATATCTTGTTTGTAGTGGCAAATAAGCTTACTATAAACGATATCCGACCTCTTAAAACGTTTGTAGTTGTTTGTAGTTCCCGAATTATCGTTTGTAGTTGCGCGAAAATCAAACTACAAACGAGGAAAGCACCTGAAAATAAGTTTTGAACGCTTCTCGTTGAAATATCTTGTTTTTAGTGGCAAATAAGCCTACTACAAACGATGTCCGACCTCTCAAAACGTTTGTAGTTGTTTGTAGTTCCCGAATTATTCTATGTAGTTGCGCGAAAATCGAACTACAAATAAGGAAATCACTTGAAAATGAGTTTTTACCGCTTCTCGTTGGAATATCTTGTTTGTAATGGCAAATAAGGTTACTACAAACGATATCCAACCTCTCAAAACATTTGCAGTTCTTTGTAGTTCCCGAATTATCGTTTGTAGTTGCGCAAAAATCGAACTACGAATGAGAAACGCCCCGAAAAATTATTTTTTAAAGCTTCTCTTCGGAATTATTCATTCGTAGTGGCAAACTAGCTTACTACAAACGATATCCGACCTCTCAAAACGTTTGTACTTGTTTGTAGTTCCCGAATTATCGTTTGTAGTTGCGCGAAAATCGAACTACAAACGAGGAAAGCACCTGAAAATGAGTTTCGAACGCTTCCCGTTTGGATATCTTGTTTGTAGTGGCAAATAAGGTTACTACAAACGATATCCGACCTCTCAAAACGTTTGCAATTGTTTGTAGTTTCCGAATTTTCGTTTGTAGTTGCGCGAAAATCGAACTGCAAACGAGGAAAGCACCTGAAAATGAGTTTCAAACGCTTCTCGTTGGAATATCTTGTTTGTAGTTGCAAATAAGCTTACTACAAACGATATCCGACCTCTTAAAACGTTTGTAGTTGTTTGTACTTCCCGAATTATCGTTTGTAGTTGCGCGAAAATCAAACTACAAACGGGGAAAAAGCGCCTGAAAATGAGTTTCGAACGCTTCTCGTTAGGATATCTTGTTTGTAGTGGCAAATAAGGTTACTACAAACGATATCCAACCTCTCAAAACGTTTGTAGTTGTTTGTAGTTCCCGACCTATCGTTTGTAGTTGCGCGAAAATCGAACTACGAACGAGGAAAGCACCGACAAATGATTTTTCAAGGCCTCTCTTCGGAATTATTCGTTTGTAGTGGCAAACAAGCTCACTACGAACGATGAACGACCTCTTAAAACGTTTGTAGTTGTTTGTAATTTGCGATTAGTCGTTTGTAGTTGCGCGAAAATCAAACTACAAACGAGGAAAGCACCTGAAAATGAGTTTCGAAAGCTTCTCGTTAGGATATCTTGTTTGTAGTGGCAAATAAGCTTACTACAAACGATATCCAACCTCTTAAAACGTTTGTAGTTGTTTGTAGTTCCCGACCTATCGTTTGTAGTTGCGCGAAAATCGAACTACGAACGAGGAAAGCACCGACTAATGATTTTTTAAGGCCTCTCTTCGGAATTATTCGTTTGTAGTGGCAAACAAGCTCACTACAAACGATGAACGACCTCTTAAAACGTTTGTAGTTGTTTGTAGTTTGCGATTAGTCGTTTGTAGTTGCGCGACAATCAATCTACGAACGAGAAAAGCATCAAAAATGATTTTTCAAAGCTTCTCTTCAAGTTTATTCGTTTGTAGTGGCAAACTAGCTTATTACAAACGATACACGACCTGTCAAAACGTTTGTGGTTGTTTGTAGTTCCCGAATTATCGTTTGTAGTTGCGCGAAAATCAAACTACAAACGAGGAAAGCACCTGAAAATGAGTTTCGAACGCTTCTCGTTAGGATATCTTGTTTGTAGTGGCAAATAAGGTTACTACAAACGATTTCCGACCTCTCAAAACGTTTGTAGTTGTTTGTTGTTTTCGAATTATCGTTTGTAGTTGCGCGAAAATCAAACTACAAACGAGGAAAGCACCTGAAAATGAGTTTTGAACGCTTCTCGTTTGGATATCTTGTTTGTAGTGGCAAGAAAGGTTACTACAAACGATATCCAACCTCTCAAAACGTTTGCAGTTGTTTGTAGTTCACGAATTTTCGTTTGTAGTTGCGCAAAAATCGAACTACGAATGAGAAAAGCCCCGAAAAATTATTTTTTATAGCTTCTCTTCGGAATTATTCATTCGTAGTGGCAAACTAGCTTACTACAATCGATATCCGACCTCTCAAAACGGTTGTAGTTGTTTGTAGTTCCCGAATTATCGTTTGTAGTTGCGCGAAAATCAAACTACAAACGAGGAAAGCACCTGAAAATGAGTTTCGAACGCTTCTCGTTTGGATATCTTGTTTGTAGTGGCAAATAAGGTTACTACAAACTATATCCGACCTCTCAAAACGTTTGCAGTTGTTTGTAGTTTCCGAATTATCGTTTGTAGTAGCGCGAAAATCGAACTGCAAACGAGGAAAGCACCTGAAAATGAGTTTCAAACGCTTCTCGTTAGGATATCTTGTGTGTAGTGGCAAATAAGCGTACTACAAACGATATCCAACCTCTCAAAACGTTTGTAGTTCCCGACCTATCGTTTGTAGTTGCGCGAAAATCGAACTACGAACGAGGAAAGCACCGACAAATGATTTTTCAAGGCCTCTCTTCGGAATTATTCGTTTGTAGTGGCAAACAAGCTTACTACAAACGATGAACGACCTTTTAAAACGTTTGTAGTTGTTTGTAGTTCGCGATTAGTCGTTTGTAGTTGCGCGAAAATCGAACTACGAATGAGGAGAGTACCAAAAATAATTTTTCAAGACTTTTCTTCAAGATTATTCGTTTGTAGTGGCAAACTAGCTTACTACAAACGATACACGACCTGTCAAAACGTGTGTAGTTGTTTGTAGTTTCCGAATGATTGTTTGTAGTTGCGCGAAAATCGAACTACAAGCGAGGAAAGCACCTGAAAATGAGTTTTGAACGCTTCTCGTTGGAATATCTTGTTTGTAGTGGCAAATAAGCTTACTACAAACGATATCCGACCTCTTAAAACGTTTGTAGTTGTTTGTAGTTCCTTAATTATCGTCTGTAGTTGCGCGAAAATCAAACTACAAACGAGGAAAGCACCTGAAAATAAGTTTTGAACGCTTCTCGTTGAAATATCTTGTTTGTAGTGGCAAATACGCCTACTACAAACGATGTCCGACCTCTCAAAACGTTTGTAGTTGTTTCTAGTTCCCGAATTATCGTTTGTAGTTGCGCGAAAATCGAACTACAAACAAGGAAATCACCTGAAAATGAGTTTTTAACGCTTCTCGTTGGAATATTTTGTTTGTAATGGCAAATAAGGTTACTACAAACGATATCCAACCTCTCAAAACGTTTGCAGTTGTTTGTAGTTCCCGAATTATCGTTTGTAGTTGCCCAAAAATCGAACTACGAATGAGAAAAGCCCCGAAAAATTATTTTTTAAAGCTTCTCTTCGGAATTATTCATTCGTAGTGGCAAACTAGCTTACTACAAACGATATCCGACCTCTTGAAACATTTGTTGTTGTTAATAGTTTTCGAATTATCGTTTGTAGTACTGCGAAAAACGAACTATAATCGGGGAGCCCATCTGAAAGCGGATTTTTAATTCTTCTAGAAATCGGGCGTTTGTAGTAGTAAACTACCTTACTACAAACGATGTGCAACCTTTTAAGTCGTTTGTAGTATATTGTAGGTGCCGAATTATCTTTTATAGTAGCGTGAATATCGAACTACAAGCTTGGAAAGCACCTGATTGACAATAATCCATACCAATAAATTACGTTTTTCAGTCGAAAGTAATAGGATTCGAAAAAAAAAACGACGCAAAATTGTTTATTTTCGTCTATTTCAGAACAGAAAATAGAAGAACAGTTGCACCGACTTAAAAAAATTATCCCCAATTTTTGTCGTTTTTTGTTGATAACTTTGTTATTTTCGATTTTTCGAATCAATGGCAGGCGGAAAATTTGTAGAGTATTGAATTTCCTACATAAAACAACGATATAACTTTTTTGCGCGGTGGATAGTTCAAAAGTTATAAAGGAAAACCCATTTCAACCCTTTTTTTACATGGCGGATTTTCCTCAACGTTTGCAACCCGCCAAATTCGAAGTTAAGCTTTTTATACCCCTCCCCTATGCATCAGAATAATGAAATTTCTGACGTCGATAAATGCAGGGTAGGGGGACAAAAAATGCAACATTTTAATGGACTACTGCGCTAACGTGTAACCTATCGCGGTAGGATCGATGACTGCTGTGACAACAACCTTACTGTGCAAGTACAGGTTTTTAAGATAGTGACGTAGACGAACCATATAGTAGCATCCTTATAGTGACACTTCAGCTATAGACGAGAGTATTACCGACTTTTGCTGAAACCTCTCGTTACGAATCTTGATTATAAGTTATTAATCTCGAGTTACTTCTTGAAAAAGATTCTTCCGGCATCGCCACCCATTTGCCTCACGATATTTCTTACCACTCTGCTGCTGGTTGTCCTTATTTGGCGCGTATCACGATTTTAAGTTTTTAGCTACATCGATCTATTTTATTCGCTAGTGTTTCCTATCCTGATTTACTGATCTTAATACTTCTGGACTTATTTTCGTACACTTCTCGGAATCATATCGAGTCTAGGCGCAACCGGTTCTTCGTACTCGTAAGCGCATAAGAAGGTATTGTCGAATGTCGTTTGTATACAACGGTATTCTGGAAATGTAACATCCTCATATTCGTGTAATCGTCCGCGACAAGATCAGTGGCCGAAAAGTGAAGCAGCATTCCTATAATAATAATTTAGGCGATGGGCTTGCATTGATCACTTTTATCGAAGCATTCTGGGGAACTCGTGTTGAGCTAACTTTCGAAATGCCTCGAGCGGCAGCGAATTCGCCACATATTATTTATGAAGCTTTGAAAGATCTACGGTACATCGATGATGAAGGCCGTCTTTTGCCGTGGAGTAACGACGTTTGGCAAATAGCGACTAACGCGATGAACAGTAAGATGTCGAAAGACTATCTTTACCTTTATTTATCCCAAAACAGAAATGATGTTTTCAATAAAATTCACGGCGCTACAACATCGGATTCAATGGAATGCAACAGTTATGTTGACAACACAGCTGATGATTCAAAGCAAGATCCGAATTGGTCTATGGGCGAAACACAATGCGTGTTGCCTGCTTTGCGGAACGCCATCGATATATCGAAAAGTGAATGGGCTCTTCTCCAGTCTCGTATCCTGGAGTACAAGAATCGTGAATACGAGGTTCTCGTTATCGGTTGGGCGGACGCTCTCTATGATATTTTATGGACTCACATGAAATTGCCTTGCCCTTTCTCGTTTAAAAACGCGAAAATTAATCGGAATCCAGGGGAGACGTTTTTGACGGTTAAAGGCAATTGTTCAGAATGCGGATCAAAAATCCACATCTATTGTCCGAATGAGCCAACCGACGATGGGGCGACGTTCCATGTTTCCACTTTCGACTCTCGCGGAGTAGTACACCAAAAAAAACGAGCGGTAAGTGGAGAAAGACGATTGCAAATCGGCAAAGAATTGCAAGGCAAATCGACGTACGCTTGGCGACGAGATGAGGCGAATAGGTTGATGGAGTTTGGAGATGTGATTCCGGCTAACATACCTTCAGAAGAAGTTGTCCGTAAGGCAAAGCAGGAAGCTCATGACAAGGAGTTAGGTTTATTCAAAATCAAATCAGCTCTTGTGTCTGTGTGGGACATGAAGTACGGATCGGAGTTTATCGGATGCATTCACGAGATTGGTCTCGATAAATTCTTTTTGATGTGCTGGACTCCAACACAGTTATATATGTACAACAAGTTTATGAGGGAGGACTACATTGGAAGCATTAGTATCGACGCAACGGGCAGCTTGGTGAAGCAAATAACAAAGCCGGATGGCTCAAAGCGGACTGTTTACTAATACCAAGCTGTTTGTGGCTATCGTCAAAAGATATTGCCATTGTTTCAATTAATATCTGAGAAGCACGACACAAATACTTTGACGTATTGGATTCGGGAGTGGTTGCGTTCTGTAGGCTCGTGTCCGAAACAAGTAGTTACAGACTACTCACTGGCACTCCTTAACGCTACTTCTCTCGCGTTTAATAACACTGATCTCAAAACATAAATTGCAGCATGTATTGTCTTTGACACGAACCGTTCGTCCGTGCGGGTGAACCCGCCACGCTGTCGAGTTCGACTCGACATTTCGCACTTCGTAAACATGGTGGCGCGTTGGAGCTGTTTCAACCACGAGAGTCCTGAAAAGAAGGACTTTTATCTCCGATGCGTCGGTCTGCTAACTACGTGTACGAAAATAGAAGATTTCATCCGGGTGTGTACTGACGTACTCACCATTGCTTTTGAGACGCATGAAGACATCGACGACAAACAGAGTCACTGTTTCGCAGCACAGAACCGAGTTTTGCAGCACCTGAAATCGTACAGTCTTCCCAATGATGCTGACAAACTCGACAACGATCAGGACGGAATGGAAACTTTGTTGCAGCAGTTCAACGATATCGATGAAGAGACCGGACTAAATTCAAGTGCTGCAATCGAAGCTGTGTTTAATAAAATCGAGTCAGATTGTAGAAGTGACCTTAAGCACGGACGATTAAACCCTTATCACTGCCATGCATTTGGTTCTCGACTGTTGAAATTGGTGAGACAGTTTGTTCTGTGGACTGCTGTTATGACTGTCGATGATCCAAAAAGCTCAACGCTCGTAAAGATTGACAACGACCCAGGATCCGTTTCCAGTTCAGCTCGCAGCGAAGAATATTTTCGAGAATTGAAACATCTGGTCTTTAAAAAAGGAAAGTCGATTAGGATGGACAAGTTCCTCGTTATCCACCTAAGGAACCTAGCAGGCACTAATATTCTGTTAAATGCCGACAAAGGGGAAAATAAAAAAACACAGCCCAAAGCAATACATTCGACACCTCGAGTAGCTCATCCGATTGACGAAAAATCCACCATCCTAGAAAACTTGAATTTCTCAATACCAGATGAGTTGGCAAAAGAGCGAGGAGGTGAAGGCAATTTTGAAGGTGAGTTTGATCATGAAAATCATAGTGGAGGTAAAAGTGGATTCGATCATAAACGTGTATATGAAGATGACAGTGACGGTAAGAGTGAACACGATCTGAAACCTAAACACGACAAGTTGGACGGTACGTCTCTTATGAATTCATTGGATGATGGATCGATTGAACCGGAACAATCTTTAATGACTTTTCTTAACGAAAATGAAGATTGGCGTGGCCTTAGAAAAAAGACTGAACCTATCCCACCGAGAATGTAAGGACGACCCAAGAAACGGGGAAAATATCTAACAGCGTGCCCTGATATACAAGTGATACGCCAGCGGTCAAAATTCAGTTTGACTTTGCCTCTACTCGTGAATGGCAACAGTTTGGGTCCTGCAAAAATTGGCAAACGAATTGTTGCTGTGCGGAACACGTGTGCATTCGACTCAATCGTGCAGAGTATGCTAGCCGCGTACCACGACTTCACTTCGTATTACGAAGAGATCACTGAGTCCAAGATTGCTGTACATGATTTTGTAAAGACGATGTCGAAATCTGGCGTATCTTCGAAACTGTACAACGAACGAGGTGAAATTTTAAAACACAAAACAGAGATAAAAAATGGCGTGTTGGATTGTGAGATCAACGTCGCTACTTTAATAGAGTCACATATTCTACCGAAAACTCCGTCCCTAGATATAAAAATCCATTGCAGGGATTGTAAGTTAGAAAAAACGAGTTGCATCCCAGTCCTCGATCTCAATCCAGACCCCATTTTCAGAGAAGCAATGAAGGGCCTGCAGGAAGCTGTAAGTAAATCCGCTGAATACTACGTTTCGAAAACTGGGAATGAGTGTTACTTTTGCAAAGGAACTAACGTTACTAAGACGTTTGCTGGAGGAAGCCATATTTTCCTCAATCTCGAAGCTGCGGAAATTGAATTGCTTGCCGCACGGCGTGGTCTAGCGAATTGCAGGAAACAATTCACTCTTTCGGAACTCCCTGGAAAATTAAGCTACTGCGATGGTCAGTACAGATTGGTTTCAGCGGTCATTTTCGTTACTGGGCATTATTACGCTTGTATAAAACGAGCGTCTGGTAGATGGGAAGAATATAACGACCTGTGTTCGTCGAAAAGAGTAATGGCGATTAGCAATCGGGAAATGCTGAAACAACGTCGAATCCCACTACTGTTCTACGTCCGAATTTAAAGGTCAATTTAAGTTTCATGCAGAATTAACGTAGACAAAGGAACCACGAACACGCTTTACGCCTATTGAATTAAATATTAATAGTTCTAAGGTGACAGTTACAAGCATGGGCCAAAAACAATCGAAAGACGAACAATAAATGAAGATGAGTATTTAAAAAAAGATATAAAAGAAATATCAAAAAAGGACAAGGCAACCACGAACACACTTCACGCATATTGAGTTAAATATTAATAGTTATAAGGGGATAGTTATAAGCATGAGTTAAAAAATAGTGCTAAGCATACAAATAGAATAGAATAAGAGAATAGAATAGTTATAAGTATGTGTTAAAAAAAAAATTTTAAACCACCAAGAAAGTGGAAAAAATGGAGAAAAATATAAAAAAAAGATATAAAACAAATATAAAAAAAAAATAAAGTCAAAGGAACCACGAACAGATTTAACGCATATTGAATTAAATATTAATAGTTATACGGTGATAGTTATAAGCATGAGTTAAAAAATAGTGAATAAGCATGCAAATAGAATAGAATAATCAAGTAGAACAGTTAAAAGCAAGGGTTGAAAAAAATAAAAAAATTCAAAAAAAATATTTTAAAAATAAAAAAAATATAAAAAAATAATAAAAAAATGAAACCGGTTTTCCGCCACGTCCTCGTCGTCGGTTTTGGGTGATGCCAAGAGCGGAATGATCGCTACGACAATATGAATAGCTACATACAGATAAAAATTTATTACAACAAATTGAAAACGAAACGAAATTACAAATAGTTGGAAAAAACCCACAGTGTGTTTCAGTAACAACACCTACCGACAATTCGGAACGATGATGACTCGCCATTCGATGTTTTTCGATGAGAATAAAGTTAAACTTATTCGTAGAATGTTTCTCACGTTCAAAGTTATTTCTAGTAGCGTTTATTTTGATTGGAGTAACTTTTTTCATACTTGCGGTTGAATAATCCTCTATTACGAACCCTTACGAACCTTTCTATGTCAATTGTACAGTTTTTAGTAATCGTTTAGACCTTCAAATATATAGTACACTGTCAAAATTGCTCCGAAACAAATTTAACTCGCCTGGATTGCTTCGGATCCATTATTTTTACTAATATCAAAAATTTGTCCACCACAAGCCCCTACGAACCTTCCTCAGTCCATTCTACAGTTTATAATAACCGTGTATCCTTTGGAACGAGAAATATTCAGTCGATGTTGCTCCGAAACAAGTTAGATTAGAATTGATAACTTCTAATCAATTATTTTCCTACTATCAAAAGGTCATCCACTACAAACCGAAAATCCAACTACAATCGAGGAAAACAGGTTTTCAATGCTTCTCCTTGGAATTGGTCGTTTGTAGTAAGAAATAAGCTTACTACAAACGGTATGCGACCGTTTACAACATTTGTAAATGTTTGTAGTTCCCGAATTATCGTTTGTAGTAGCGCGGATATTAAACTACAACCAAGAAAAGCACCTGGAAATGAGTTTTAAATGCTTCTCGTTAAAATAGCTCGTTTGCAGCAGTTAACTAGTTTACTACAAACGATATCCGACCTTTCAAAACGTTTGTGGTTGTTTGTAGTTCTCGAATGATCGTCTGTAGTTGCGTGAAAATCGAACTACAAACAAGAAAAGCCCCCGAAAATGGGTTTTTAACGGTTTTCCTCAGAAATGCTCGCCTGTAGTGGTAAACTAGATTGAAAAATCATTTTTCGGCGCTTTCCTCGTTTGTGGTTCGATTTTCGCGCAACTTCAAGCGATAATTCGGGAACTACAAACTACTGCAAATGTTTGAAGAGGTCGGATATCGTTTGTAGTAAACTTATTTTCCATTACAAACAAGATATTCTAACGAGAAGGGTTCAAAGGCTATTTTCAGATGCTATCCTCGTTCAGAGTTCGACTTTCGCGCCACTACAAACGATAACTCAGGAACTACAAACAACTACAAACGTTTTAAGAGGTCTAATATCGTTTGTAGTAAGCTTGTTTGCCATTACAAATGAGCTATTCTAACGAAAAGCATCGAAAACCCATTTTCGGTCGCTTTCCTCGTTTGTAGTTCGATTTTCGCCCGATTACGAACGATAATTCGGGAACTACAAACAACTACAAACGTTTTAAGAGGTCCGATATCGTTTGTAGTAAGATTACATGCCACTACAAACAAGGCATTTTAACGAGAAGCGTTCGAAACTCATTTTCAGGTGCTTTCCTCGTTTGTAGTTCAATTTTCGCGCAACTACAAACGATAATTCGGGAACTACAAACGGTTCAAGAGGTCGGATATCGTTAGTAGTAAGCTTATTTATCACTACGAACAACATATTCAGAAAACAAGCGATCAAAACTCAATTTCAGGTGCTTTCCTCGTTTGTAGTTCGATTTTCGCGCAACTACAAACGATAATTTAGCAACTACAAACAACTACACACGTTTTGACAGGTCGCGTATCGTTTGTAGTAAGCTAGTTTACCACTACGAACGAATAATCTTGATGAGAAGCCTTGAAAAGTCATTTTTGGTGCTTTCCTCATTCGTAGATTGATTTTCGCCAAACTACAAACGATTATTCACAAGCTACAAACATCGACAAACGTTTTAAGAGGTCGTTCATCGTTTGTAGTGAGCTTGTTTGCCACTACAAACGAATAATTCCGAAGAGAGGCCTTGAAAAATCATTTGTCGGTGCTTTCCTCGTTCGTAGTTCGATTTTCGCGCAACTACAAACGATAGGTCGGGAACTACAAACAACTACAAACGTTTTAAGAGGTTGGATATCGTTTGTAGCAAGCTTATTTGCCACTACAAACAAGATATCCTAACGAGAAGCTTTCGAAACTCATTTTCAGGTGCTTTCCTCGTTTGTAGTTTGATTTTCGCGCAACTACAAACGATAATTCGCGAACTACAAACAACTGCAAACGTTTTGAAAGGTTGGATATCGTTTGTAGTAACCTTATTTGCCACTACAAACAAGATATCCTAAGGAGAAGCGTTCGAAACTCATTTTCAGGTGCTTTCCCCGTTTGTAGTTCGATTTTCGCGCAACTACAAACGATAATTCGGGAACTACAAACAACCACAAACGTTTTGACAGGTCGTGTATCGTTTGTAATAAGCTAGTTTGCCACTACAAACGAATAATCTTGAAGAGAAGCTTTGAAAAATCATTTTTGATGCTTTCCTCGTTCGTAGATTGATTTTCGCGCAACTACAAACGACTAATCGCAAACTACAAACAACTACAAACGTTTTAAGAGGTCGTTCATCGTTTGTAGTGAGCTTGTTTGCCACTACAAACGAATAATTCCGCAGAGACGCCTTGAAAAATCATTTGTCGGTGCTTTCCTCGTTCGTAGTTCAATTTTCGCGCAACTACAAACGATAGGTCGGGAACTACAAACAACTACAAACGTTTTGAGAGGTTGGATATCGTTTGTAGTAAGCTTATTTGCCACTACAAACAAGATATCCTAACGAGAAGCTTTCGAAACTCATTTTCAGGTGCTTTCCTCGTTTGTAGTTTGATTTTCGCGCAACTACAATCGATAATTCGCGAACTACAAACAACTACAAACGTTTTGAGAGGTCGGATATCGTTTGTAGTAAGCTTATTTGCCACTACAAACAAGATATCCTAACGAGAAGCGTTCGAGACTCATTTTCAGATTCTTTCCTCGTTTGTAGTTCGATTTTCGCGCAACTACAAACGATAATTCGGAAACTATAAACAACTACAATCGTTTTGAGAGGTTCGATATCGTTTGTAGTAAACTTATTTGCCACTCCAAACAAGATATTCCAACGAGAAGCGTTCAGACCTCATTTTCAGGTGCTTTCCTCGTTTGTAGTTCGATTTTCGCGCAACTACAAACGATAATCCGGGAACTACAAACAACTACAAACGTTTTGACAGGTCGTCTATCTTTTTTAGTAAGCTAGTTTGCCACTACAAACGAATAATCTTGAAGAAAAGCCTCGAAAAATTATTTTTGGTACTACCCTCGTTCGTAGATTGATTTTCGCGCAACTACAAACGCTTAATCGCAAACTACAAACAACTACAAACGTTTGAAGAGTCCGTTTATCGTTTGTAGTAAGCTTGTTTGCCACTACAAACGAATGATTCCCAAGAGAAGCCTTGAAAAATCATTTTCCGGTGCTTTCCCCGTCCGTAGTTCGATTTTCGCGCAACTGCAAACGATAATTCGGGAACTACAAACAACTACAAACGTTTTAAGAGGTCCGATATCGTTTGTAGTAAGCTTATTCGCCATTACAAATGAGCTATTCTAACGAGAAGCCTCGGAAACCTATTTTCGGTCGCTTTCTTCGTTTATAGTTCGATTTTCGCCCAACTACAAACGATAATTCGGGAACTACAAACAACTTCAAACATTTTGAGAGGTCCGATATCGTTTGTAGTAAGCTTATTTGCCACTACAAACAAGATATTCCAACGAGAAGTGTTCAAAAATCATTTTCAGGTGCCTTCCTCGTTTGTAGTTCGTTTTTCGCGCAACTACACACGATGATTCGGGAACTACAAACAACTACAGACGTTTTGACAGGTCGCATATTGTTTGTAGTAAGCTACTTTCTTACAATAAGCCGCCGATCGCGAAAAAAAATGGTCGCAAAATCATTTTTCCACATCTATCTATCGTTTTTTTCGAAAATTCGATTTTTTTCGGAAACGGTTCAACTACAAACAAAAATAATTTCACTACAATCAACTACAAACGATTTTGAATGAAAAATAACTCCGTCTGCTTAAATATTTTCATTAAGGGGGCTGACTTTTTTTTTAAGGGCCCTAATTTTTTTTCTGAGTTACTACAAACGAAATCGTTTGTACTACAATCAACTACAAACAAAAACAATCCGAAATAATAAAAAAAAATTAAGATCGGTCATACTCGGGTGCCAAGTTCACACAGCCCCCCCCCCCCCCCCACCTACTGTTGTCCCAAACACGTCAACCTACACCCCAATGCCTGGCTCTGGAACAGCTTCACGAACGGCCAAGGGAGCCGTGACGAAGAAGAATCCAGCGACCAGCGAGTCAACGTAGTCAACTAGAGATTAGCTACGGTGAAAGGCCAAGGAAGCCTCGCCGGAGGTCCCAGCGAGCATCGAGATACTCATCCGATGGCGAAGCTACAGAACGACTGACGACAGTACCTGAGTATGCGACGAACGACTACCAGTAGGGCAAAGTCATCGGAAAGATTAATAAATTAAGGTAACCAGTCTGTGATTTAATTATAGGAGATTTATCACTTCAGTATTACGGGTAACTTCAGCCAACGGAGATCATGAGTAAATGCCGCCAGTCTAGTACTCAAGTACACCGTTCCTTAAAATACCCATCCCGACCTCCTCCCCTGAAGTAAAGAAAGTATAACTGAATAACCGCTCTTGCAGGAAAAGAGGGGAGTACTCCAGTTTAAGCAGGGGGGAGTTGTGACGTTGCATCACAAGGGAGATAGAGAAAAAGCCCGCGTGACCACGCTCGGGCTCAGTCTCCGCCACGCACCTTTGTTCGGAAAAAAATCACATGTTAATTTTAAGTTATTTCTAAGTTATTTTATTGTATAGAAGCCGCGACACAATCCCCCCCGTCCTTCCCGCACGCCCTTATCACGATCGCGACGCGACCACGCGGACTGTCGACTGGGGCCACGTCGGCCCGGCCATCGACTCGGAGAGCCATCAACGCCATCTCCCAACGACGCGGACGGTGGACTGGCCGTCCGAGGGCCTCCTGCCGCCATCTCCCGAGTCTCCGGCCTACCGCGCGTCAGGAGAGACTGCAGCTCTCGCGCGGTATGGCTGGCGAGCGCCGTACCGACTAGGGCGCTCGGCGACTCGGGAGAGAGAAGAGTCACGGCGAGGATCGAGCGACAGGGCGAGCACGTGGCTCGCGATCCGAAAATCGATAGGAGGTCCGTCATCTATTACGGGATTGGGCGAGACGAGGAAGCCGGCCGGCGTGGACCGCCACTTAGTCCTGGAGCGTGGTCGAGCGAGGATACCGTAAGAGCGAAAAAGCCCAGAGCCACAATCGAGAGAATAGGAGAAAAAGATATATCGAGTCGATCAAGGAGAGAGTCTCCGCGCAAATCGTAAGCCCTTCCTTTTTCTCTTTCGCAAGAGCGGCCAGCGTGCGCCGCTAAAATCAGTTCGGGAAATTTGGTCGCACGGCCGACCGTTAAAATTCGTTCCCTTTACCCCTCCCCTATCATTCCCGATCGTCGTCCCAACTCCGTGCGCGTCGCAATAAATGAAGTCTAAACTAGATTAAAGTAATTAAAATCAGTGCGTGCGATTAGAGTCATTAGCCGAAAAATCCAGTGTGAAAAGGTGCTCGTGGCGGATCCCCGGTGTCCCTCGCGTGAATTTCCCTCGCGCGCGCGTAACCGCGGCCGCCTCGTGTAACACGACCGTCGGCCGACTCGAGCAATCAGCCGTGAGAGTAAATCGCGGCGCGATAAAATCGCGCAATTAGTATCCCGAAACTTTTGGTTTTTTCTTTGCGTACTATTAAGTCGAGTCACATACAATAACGTTTCAAATAGTCGTGGTCCAAGAAGTGGCCATTGTGTTCGAGAACCCCGTCCGTCCTCAGATACCCTGAGACGTCCCCATTTTAATTTGTATAGAGTCTCTCGCTCGCCGGCCGAAGGCCGCGCGTGTTTTGGTTTTTTGTTTAGCTTATTCCGAGATTGAGTACGCGTTTAGAGCGTTGCCCTAGAAAGGCTGGCGCCCAATATAACTTATTGAATTTGTCTAATATAAAGTATTACACGGGTTGAGAAATAGCGGTGGGACTTCGCGTGTCCAGTAACCCGTCAAATAATTCGAGTCCACATTATTATCGTTGCAGAATTGTTTAAATTATATCGAGTCATCTTTTAGTACTGATTTTTGTAATTTATCCCTTAATTTTTTTTGATTATATCGAGCTTCCAATTCTTTATTTTTGTACAATAAATTCTATTTGAATCTTCCCAGTTGTCGACCCAACAATAATTTTTCCTTCCCCCTCCCCCCGCCTACAGTAACACGCAATACCCGTCATAATATATAGTGTATATTTGTCTTTGTGCTGTGATTGTCGAGAAAGAAACTTCAGACACAAATGTCCACATTCAATCGTATCATATTCCTGATATCTAGTATAATTATAATTAACGCTTCTGACATGGAAAGATCTCATGAGTTCGGATGGTGGTGGAAGATTGCCGAAACTGCCAAAGTACATGACTTTCGATCCAGTCTTTTTGTAAGCGACCCAGTGCGTTTCAGGACCAACATTTACATCCAAATTTGCAATTGCTGCTTCACATTTGAGGGGTCCGCTTGCTGGCAATGTATCGCGCATGTAAACTCCACAAACATGTGGAATCTTTAGGATTTTTGCATATTTGAGTAGGCGCAGTCGTTGAGGGGTCGGTGTGGTAGAGTTACTTCTAGTTTTTTGACTTGATATGACGACCCAATCCCTGCTTATATGGTGTCAGCTGTAGACCCTTACCTAATGCAATTGCTTCAATTGTTCGATTATGGCGCTTACTTTCATCCAATTCACGTTTAGCTGCTTGGACAGCATTTACAGCTTTAACTACACTAGCCGCACCACCTGACAAAGCATCCGCAGCGCAAATACCAGCAAAAATGGGCACGAGGAACGGTAATAAACCACCAATTTTATGGGATACAGGTAGAACCCGAGGTGCGCGGACTTTACCACCTTGCAACTTTACGGCTGCACGAGCACCCTTTAGAGCTGATTTGATAATCTTATGCGGATCATTACTTTGAATCATTGTCTTTTTGCAGCGCCAATTATTTTCTTCAAACAAACGCCACCCTTGGGGGCCTTCGTTCCCATGCCAAATTTTCTCTTTGTCTTCATAATATTTTTCACACCACAAGCACTGGCTTTATCGCCGATAGTAGTGTCTCTCACGGTTACACGTTGCCTAGCCTGTTCAGCCAACACTTTATCCGCCAAATGTCTTGCCTCAAGATTATCTGGATTTTTGGAATGGTTAGAGATTTGAGAACATTTAGTTGTATTCTAAATCGCTCAAGCAGCCAAAGTATAAGTTGCTCGAACAATTACTCGAACCTGTGAGTGGAGTTGAATATCATCCATTCGAGGCGCATGAACAAGTGATAGCTCCAAGTGTAGTACGATCCAACTCTATATTCATCTTCGATGAAATAGCAAGCGACAAGCAGGACAATGTTCGAGCCTTCTTTTCCATGGGGCGACATGAGATTGTTGACAGTTTTTATCTTTGTCAGACGTACACTTGTATTCCCAAACATCTGGTGAGGCATAATGCAAATTTCGTGATGCTTTTCAAGCAGGATGATGTGAGTCTCAAACACGTGTACAATGGCCATGTTAATACGGATATGAGTTATACGTGCTTTAAAAATATGTGTATGAAATGCTGGAATTCCAGCAAGTATACATTTATCACGATTGATAAGGATAGCGATATTAATAAAGGTCGATATAGACAAGGGTTTGGTTATTTTCTGACCATTGATAAATGCCCTCGCTGGTGGTTGAAGAGACAGTATTGTGCACGCCTTTATAGCGACAACATGAAGAGCGAACAATTGTTGCGTGAAAAGGATGTATTGCGTGAAATTGCCAAGGCGAGCGATGCAATCAGCCGAAAGCATCGGATTATGAAAATTGGAAAAGATAGCGATGAGCAGAGAATGCAGGATGTCTTTAAGCCTATAGTGGGGCCATTGGAGAAATGGGTGTCGTATAAAAACGGTGAGGTGGTGAAGGAGGAAATTAAGGATGAAAAAGTGGGTGATAATGTTGCAGAAGAAAAAGAAGCTGCGTTAAATAGTATGAAACATCAAAATGAGGCACATGATTCCTTGAAGAGTGAAACACAAGATCAGCGAATATCTCTTGCTATTACAAACAAATAGAAAGGCAGGCTTGGATGTATTATATGGTGTACGGAATCTCGCAAACAACAAATTAATGATTGGTAATTCTCCGATAATTTTCGACTCTCAACATATTCGTGTGGGAGATGTGAGTTATGCGAAATCTGTTCGATTAACGGAGCTGCTGTTTAAAAAAGTGCCCAATATCGAAACTCTCACACCGGACGATTTGAAAAACTATGCAAAGATTGTCACCTTGACGAATGCACACAAAAAATTTTATAAGCCTAGTGAGGCTATACGACGTTGCACCAGCCACGAATTTAGCACATATATTACAAATATAGTTGATCATCATGTGGGAAAGGGTATGCCAAAGTATAAGCTAGCTAGAAAAAACACACAATCGGACTATATTTATTGGGATTGTCGTATCCCCGGCTCGAGAACCCGGGATAGATATTTTTGGGATCGTTGCGAAATTAAGAGTTGGAACTCAAGTTCGTTGAATAGGAATATAAGTTCATTACTGGGCTGGGCTTATAATTGAATTTACACTGTGTCGATCGTACCTGAGGACCGAACCGTTCAGAAGCCAACCAAGGACTGTCTGTTCCCTGGTGTCTTCTCTTAATTGTCGACTCTGATTGTCGTAATTTGCCCCAGATCAAGCATCATAAGATGCTTGGTCAGGACGTGTCGCAAAGTGTCTTTTTGACGTTTGCATTTTGGCGAAAGTGTCACTCTCGCAAGGAGGGCAATAAAGTGTCACTCTCGCAAGGAGGGCAACAAAGTGGAACTCCCGCAGTTGCGCAAACACTTTTGTATTGCACAAGTTTGCGGACACAACATCCCTCCCCCTTAAAAGATCAAATCCATCCTGCGATTTGTTTTGCATCAATGGTCGGTCCTTCGGTTTACAAATCTCTATATCCATTTTCCCGTGTGATTATCCCATATATATTGAGACGGAAAAGACCGTCTCATAAACAAACCAAGAAACTATCGCCCCAAGCGTATTTAGGAGTCAACCGATTTCGGGGAAAGGAAGGGGTGAAGAGAAAAACATACCCAGCGACCCGCCATGTTGGTCGAACCAGCGCTAATTAAATTAAGGGCGGACAATAAGAGAGGGAGACTAACCGTCGTACATGAGAAATTTATTTAGACGTTACACTAATCGAATTAAGGGGAAAAACCGGCAGAAACCGGATAAAACCAACTAATTGAATTAAGGGAAGATGAAGAAGGGGATTTGAAACGCGGTAAAACCCGTGTATAAAAGAACGAGCAATTTGGAGGAAAGGCACTCTTTGAGTCCCTTGGGGATCGACAAGTACGATTGGACAAAGTACATCCCTCGAGGATCGGAAACGTCTGGTACATGGAACGTTGAAAAACAAGAGAAACACGGAGTCGCGCCTAAAAAGCATTAGAAAGATCGCTTCTTTCAGTCCTCGTGGATCGACAAGTACGATTGGACAAAGTACATCCCTCGAGGATCGAAAACGTCTGGTACATGGAACGTTGAAAAACAAGGAAAAAACGGAGTCGCGCCTAAAAGGCTTTAGAAAGCTCCCTTCATTTTTTTTTTTGAAGATAACAAGTACTGCTGGACCTAGTACATCCCTCACGGATCGGAAACGTCTAGAACAAGGAACGTTAAGGAACAAAAAAAACGAAGAAGAATTAAAATTATTTTACAAGAAAATATCAGAAAATCAAAGAAAAATAAAAAGAGCAATAAGGAAGGTTAATAAATTAAAGATAGCAAACAATTAGCGCTAAATAGGTAGGACAGGTATATCAGGAGAAAATAGGAAGCGAGAAGGTATCAGAACGAGCGAGCGTACGAATAGATATAAGGAAAAATATTAAATTGGGAAAATACACGAAATATTATATTAGGAAATAAGGAAGAGTACGCTATAGTCATACGAGACACATACACACACCCATACACACACACACAGACACACAACTACACACACACCGTGATCATCAAGTTATATGGATCAGGACAACAGAAAGGACAAGGAGGTATTCCTAAATTACGAGAGCGCCGAAATCTATACAAAAAAGGGTCAGTCGAGTGCTCGCGGCACATTGCTCGAGTAGACTATCCTAGACCAGTCGGTGGCGACATCGCATGCCAAGATCAAGGACCGAGCATTTAATTATCGACGCGCGATAAGCGATCGGGAGAGAGCATCGATCACCGCGGCGCGAAGGGCCGAGCTATAGTAGGGAAATAGATCGCGGCGCGTGACGAGAGAGAGCGCGCGCGCACGGCCCGTAGATCGCGAGTCGCGAAACAGGGAATAATCAATTTCGATCCATGATAACTGACCACGCCGAACCAAATGTACCATGCGAATAAAGAGTAATTGATCGACCGAGAAGAACATTGCGGAAAATACAAAGACAACATAAACAACACACTACACTTATACATAGCGTTATTATTATTATTATTATTATTATTATTTTTACATTATATAGAGCCATAAAAACTTGAATAAATCGCACTTTTTGTTAAAATACCCCAAAACACCTGAGTTTCAATTAATTTCTTCCCTGTTCGAGTTCCCGAACCTATAAATTTATCTGTAACGAATTAACACCCGTTACAATATGTATATATATATATTTCTTTCTTAAAATAATTCTCGCATAATTATAATATTTTTGTTTTCAATACATTTTTCGTAGGTTCATTTTACACGGAACTCATCGTTGATGTGTTTCGCTTGATTTTTAGTCTCAATCTGGGCACGGGCAGCTTCCTTTTTGCTGACTGTTTTTTGCTTGGTTGCGCCGGCTCGGCGCTGTTTCCGTCCTCGTCGTGGACAGGTTTCCTTGCGTGCTTTATGCGGTAATAGGATATACAGGCTATTCCAAGTATTATCGGCGTGATTGTGCTTGGTGAATAGATACCGATTATATGTCTATATGTAATTAAATCGCTTGACTCTTTGTTTAA
The DNA here is from genome assembly GCA_963210295.1 of Ophion ellenae. Classification (NCBI taxonomy): domain Eukaryota; kingdom Metazoa; phylum Arthropoda; class Insecta; order Hymenoptera; family Ichneumonidae; genus Ophion; species Ophion ellenae. Next base: position 11,552,947 of record OY723395.1, on the reverse strand, counting down.
TTTAATTTTTGTTTTTTAAACCTTCGCTGATCCTGTTTAATTATTTTGGATCGTTTATGATTTCGTGCGGTAATACAATTTTTGTCGATGTGTGATCGAGTATGTTCATATCTGTAGACAAGAATGATAAATTATACTGCGGTAGGAAATCGGCGTATACGATCTGTCTTATTTCGCCGACGGTTTCTAGTCTAAAACTAGGGGCGGTGAGGGAACATTTTCCGTCCAAAGCCAGAGTCCCTGCACCCGTAAGGGTCGCGTACGCGGTTGGTTGTTTTCCGCAATGGATGAGAAGCATTTCGGGCCTCGGTGCAACGTATAGCCACCTACCATGGCGTACTAATGTAATAACTAGAGTGCTATTTATCTGAGCAACTCTTTGGTCGCAATTCGCGTAGTTATCTTTAGGTGCAATGTACAATGTCACCTCGCACGATGAGTAAATATGAGCGGGACGCGCTGCTTGCTTTGGCCGGCAATAATAATGTGACGCTATAGTTTCACAATTTTCTAAATTATTTTTTATTATATGTAAGAACGATTCTCTTGTGGCTTCTACCGCGACAAGGTCATTTTTTATTTCTACAAATTGATACCTATGATTTTTTTATTTTGGCAGGCAGAGGATAGGCTTTGCTGATTTTATATTCATCAGTGCCAATTAACGGTATTTTTATTACAAGTACAATGTACGTTTTCGTACTATACGCGCCTACTTCTGACAAGTTCAATAATTTTGGCATTTGCGCGTAGTTTATCGCGGTAGGGAACGTATGCCCTATTGGCAAATTGGGTAAAGCGTCAGTCAAATAGTTTGTCAATTGTCTTGGAGATAATATGCTTGGGCTCACCATTCCTCTCGTGAGTCCTATTAAAACATTAACTATTTGTCGTACGTCACTCAGTAATGATTCTACAATGAGGCTTACAGCCGCTATTCGTTCATCCAATTCTTGCCGGTTGTTTTGGTCGTTGTACTGGTTGACCACCCGTTGTTCGATCTGTTGCACGAGAGCTTGTAGCACCTTCTGATTTTCTTCCAAATGGATTGATGATCGATTACAAAGATGGATTGTTGAATTCAAAATTTGCACCTTTCCCTTTAAGACGTCATCTACTGTTTTTTGCTTTTTATTTATTTCGTTTATTCCGTTGCTAATTTCGGATGCGTCTTCTGCATCCATATTTCCTGTGATTGCTTTTATTATTCCCCCCAATCCGTCTATCAAACCTCGTCGATAACGATTTTTTAAATTCCTGTTATGTCTTATGCGGCTTGTAGTTCGCTGTTAATTTTATCAACCATGCGAATCGTTGTTTTTGTCGCCATATGACAGAGCAAGTTGGCCCGCAGGTCTTGAGCGCATAGGTCTACTATTTTCTTCATGGCTTCGGTGATCTGCGCTTCCTGTTCCGCTATTCCATTTAGATCCATTTTTACTGCCAGTTTCCACATGTCCCGGGTTATTGACATGGTCCCGATTTCCTCATAAAAAATTCCGGGTGAAACCGTAAACTTTTCTATCCGGTATGGTTTTTCCGGCGTATCAGCCTCACCTGGGTCCAACCCTAGGGCCAGAGGTTAAATCCTTCGGACCTGTCGTTTTTTTTTAAATAGGGGAATTTATATATGTATATAGATATACACAAAGATTTATGGGTTTATCTTTAGAATTTTAATTCTTTTTCATTGATGACTTTTAACTCGGGCTCGTTGCTGAGTCCTGAGTTTATTGTTCCTTCCTTTCTTCATAGAAGCTTTTTTTTCTCTGCAAAGATCGCGTTTTTGTGCTTCGACTAGGTCGCTCGTTCGATGCTTGAACGACGACGTTTTCATTATTACTTCGACTTTCGACGGGAATCAACTATTTATCGGTAAGTTTAATACTTCCCTTCTCTCTTTGCATACATTTTTGCACATTTTCTTTATTATAATTTTATTTTTCTTCCCCTTTCTTCCAGAAAATTATAACGGATTTTTCTCGGTATAAAGGCGATACTGTGTTCTTCGGAGCTGATGAGGACTCCTTGGAGCTTGTGGTAAATTTTGGCGTACTCCTTATGTTGAAAATATGGAAAAATGTTGTAACAATATATTCTGTTTTTTTTTTCTTTCGAACTTGTTTATTCGTGTATTTTCTTTTCCGTTTCCTTATTTGAGGGCGCCTTTCGGGAAAGCCTTTGTGGCCTCCCTTAATAATAAAATTAAACATTTTTTTTTCTCTTTTTTTTTTATTGATGCGCGTTCTCGTCTTCCGCACTTCCTGTGCGATGTATATATATATATGTGTTTTCTTTTCATGTTACTTTTCCTCTCTTCTCTCTCTCTCTCTCTCTCTCTCTCTCTCTCTTTTTTATGACGGAGCTCCGTGCAGTCGAGCTGCGGGTCGACCTTTCTCCACGCCCACGCCCACCCGCTGGTCATCGAGACGGCTAGTGGGTGATATATTTTTTTAGGCGATTCGCGTGTACGCGTATTCCCTTGCGTCCGCAGCCGATACGGTAGGTTTGGCCTGCCTCTCGCCTTCGGACCGTGTAAGGCCCTACCCATTTCGGGGTGAGCTTGGCCGATCTGCCCCTCCTCACGGTCTCGTCGTAGAGGAGGACTTGATCACCCGGGCGGTACTGTACTTTACCGGCCGTGTGATCGTTATGATGCTTCGATTTCTCCTTTCCTTTTTTCAGCTTTTCTTATGCCTGTTGCCATGACGCCCTCAGGCGTTCACGTAATTCTGCTGCGTAATCGTCGTATGAATATGTTGCTCTCGGTATTTCTCGCAGAGCGGTCGGTAATTTAGCCTCTTTACCGAATACCAATTCATACCGCGTAATATCTGTAGCCGTGTGTGGCGTGGTATTATATGTAAACATGGCGTATGGTATCCATTCGTCCCAGTCCCTTTGATCCTCACGTACAAAATTTTTCAGGTATTCTGCAAGGGTCCTATGGGATCTTTCCAGGGCGCCATTCGATTGCGGATGGTATGCCGTGGTTTGCAACTTTTTTATTTGTAGGAGATCACACATTTCTTTAAAGATATTGCTTAGAAAATGTGTGCCTTGATCCGAAAGGATTTAGGACGGGGCACCAAATTCACATATGATTTCCGTTACAAGGGCCTTTGCTACAGTTTTAGCTTCTTGGTTTTCTAACGCAATTGCTGCGCTATATTGTGTTAACAAAATCCTGGAAAGTCAGAATGTATTTGTTGCCTTTTTCCGTGACAGTCAAGGGACCTACAATATCGACAGCACATTTTTCGAACGCTCGACCCGGGGTGTCTGTGATGACCATCGGTACCTTCGTATTTTTTCCCGATTTATTTCGCTGACATTTGTCACACTCTTGTATGTAATCGGTGACGTCTCGTTTCATTCCCGACTACACATACTGTTGACGTGTTTGCTGCAGCGTCCGTGTGATGCCTTGGTGCCCACCTAGAGGGGCATCGTGATATTCTTGCATTATTAAATCTTCGCTCGGTCTTCCTTAGTGGATACGCCAATGCTGCAGTTTTCTTCGTCGCTCGCGCTCGTGCTCGAGCATCGCGACTCTTTTAACTTACGGGGAGATTCCCCCTGTGCCGCGCTTTCCCAGGCGGCCGCTTCTCTACGTGCTGCCTCGTTAGCACGGTGAGTCGTATTCTCGGCCTCTCCTCTTTCTGCGGACATTCGTAGCGCTATCCTGCTTTTCGTGCTCCCTCTCGCGGGCGCTCTCGCTCGTGTTATTCCATGGACCAATGGAAGGGTCGCTGATCGCCAGACTACTTTAAATGAATAGTCGAAAGGGTATGCTGAATTGACAAATACTCGTTTATTACACAAGGAGAATTGGCTCGTTACAGAAATATGTCGATATAATTTGGAGAATAGAACTTGGTGTACGTTTCAAGGGGAGTAAACTCTACGGTAACGATACGCGCTCCTACTCTACTATTCACAGCGGTTCGCAGGCGTAGAGTTACACACGCGTGTCTCGGTCCCAAAACCTTCCGTCTTCGCGGTCCTTTCCTGACTGCTTCATTTCTTCTCACCAAGGTGTTCCTCGCCTCCCCTTGAACCCCCTTCCACGTGAGTGGTCCTCCGATTATCGCGGGGTAGTTTTCCACCACTTCGATCGGGAAGGCGGAAAAGCGATACCCTGTATTTTTCCATTAGCGATACTGACAAACCGGGCCGAGGCTCAGGTTATCGCTTCGGCTATGGGAAAAATACATAGAGCGGATAAGGAGTAGCGGAGATCCCGGGCCTCTATCAGGATACGCGCTTCGGGGCTTAGCGCTGTTTGCGCTAGATTCCTTCGGAGCGGCATGTTTCGTGAGAAGAGGGTGCCGAGACCCCACGACCCACGCCTCGCCATGTGGCGACGTCTACCAGCACGACCGAGGGTCCCGCGTCCTGGCTAACACCCCCGCCAGTAGACCGAGGTACGTCCGGGTTCCTCGATTTCAGGGTGCGGGAGAGCAACTTCTGGTTGGTCCTCTGGAGCTTGGCCAACCGTCTTTCGGCCTTGACCTGCTGCATAGCTGTTTTCCTACAACAAACTTGATACGACCATGTTACCAATTCGAATTTCCACACCGCGGTCAACAGTCCTCCGATGAGACACAGTGACGCAATCCCTTGGAGGGATGGAAGGGCTATTCCCTTTATCCTAGCCCAGGAATTGTGTACCAACATCTTGATCCGGTGGTCTTCCAAGATTCCTCTCATTTCCTTGCAGCTTTTGCTGTATTCGTTTAAGGAGTCCAACTTTATTAGCCGGTTGAAGGTTGCGATCGGCAGTCCGTCAGGGAAGGTTAGATTGAACCCCAAGATGTTGAGGTGATTTCCGTGGCGACTGTTTCCCTCAATTCCGTAAGCAGAACGACCCGCGAATAGGTCGTCAGTATTTCGCAGCTGTCAGTCGTTCGCAGGAGAGATGGTTCCGTGATACTATAAGTTTCAGTCTCGGTTCCACAATGAAGAGTGATCGGGAACTCCTTCCCGGCTTCAGGTGGTATAATGATCTGCGCGGCCTTGGTGTTTATCAGCCCGAGTTCCATCAACCGGAAGACAGTTAAATGGCAGTCGTCGGCGTCCTCGTGTCGGATAAAGGCAGCTTCCGATTCGCAGAGCGCGTAGGAGTCTGCTTCGTGCCCTATCCCTTCGTAAGGGGCTACGTTGACTCCAGAGGACGATCTCATGGCTCCTTTGTTAAATTTTCGGACCATGGTTTTTGTTCCAATCGTTCTCGTGATTCGCTCAGCGAACGTAGGGTTAAAGGTCACGTAGGTGTCTTTGACAGCCATGGGAACCGGTGTGTTCGCTACTATTTTCCAGGGCTTTTCGTCGACGAACGGGATTTTGACAACATAGATCGGCTGTTCGTCCCGAGTCATAATCGACACTTTCGACAAGTCAATTATCATCTGGTAGTCAGTTTTCTGGCCTTGGAGGGGGTTCCACCCGCGAATGTCCTCGAATTTGTTCGTACCCCTATCGAGGTCCATAGGGGTTAACAGGGTGGGTTGGACGATACCGTGTTTCCCCATTTTGAGAGCCATCATTATGGTCCGGAGAACGTAGTCCAGTTCTCGTATCTCCGGTTCCAAACGGTGCGCTATCTCGATGACGTACAGTTCTCCAGCGATGTCGTCGACGGCCGTGCGTACGTTATTGAACGCATACTCGATTTTCTCGAGCCGTTCTTTGAGTTCTTTTTCGATCTTGAAGATGGAGGCGATGGTTTTCTCCATTATGTATGCTTGCTTCTTCACTACTTTGTTAATTTCGTTGGTGGCGTTGATGACGTTGGCGTTGGTGTTTATCGTCTGAAGGTCGGTATCGTCGAGGGTTCCCCACAAGAATTTGTGAGTGGTCCCAACAATGTTAAGGATTCCCCTCGTTTTCCGCGGTATCGACGGTGGGCGGTTGAATATGGTGCCAAAAATTTCGATGTCCCTTTTCAAGGCGTAATACCTTTCAATTGTTGCGGCGTATAACGCGTCGGTTGCCGGTGACACGTGCACGGCCTTAGGGATGTATCCCGATGGGGTGTGAGTCCCAGCGATCAACCCATTGGTCCGGGGAATTATGGTGGAGAGAGCCTCGAACGCCAAGGACAGTCGGGAGATGACGATTGCCAAGTCTCGGAATAGAGGTATACTTCTCTGAGTTCTTCCTGTATTAAACTCGAGTGTAGTGGTTAGAGGTCCGTTTTTCCGTCTGTACTTCATCTGGAAGGGCAACCAACAATATTTAGGTCAAGTTTTGGGCTGGGCCTACCCTTGAACATCTCGGGGATGTTTTCCGGACAAGTCGATTGTTTTTATAAGCCGCGGCCTTTCGTCGCTTGCACTATCACCCTGAAAATGTCTTCGGAATGGTTTCGTATTCTCGGTGTGTGCCATCATTACTCACGACCCGGACTCGGTGGGGTACCAATAGACCACGTGATTTTTTTCGTGGTTCACGCTGATTACCTGGTGCGGTCCGAGCGACTTGGCCGATAGTCCGTGTGACGGTGCTTTGTCCAGGACAGAATCCAATCCTTTTCCTCGTATAGGGGCATCGGGTTGCGCCTGGCACTATACACGTACTTTCGATTCTTTTCTCGTGCGACCATCAAGTGGTGCCTAGCTTGGTACCGTTGATTCTTCCAGTGCTTCTGATTCAGTTCGTCGAACCTCTGCTGGAGATTTGATGTGTTCAGTTGTTCGATTGCGCTCGGGTAATTGGATTAGTGAATGAACATGATGTTGAATGGGGTATCTTGTATCGAGGTATGGAAACTATCGTTATACGTAAAGGCAATTGCATTCATCTTCGTATCCCAGCTCGTGAGGTTGTTCGTGCACAACGTTTGGATTAAATCCTTCAGGACCCCGTGCATTCTTTCGAACGGTCCATTCCCTTGCTGGTGGTAAACCATCGTTCGTATTCCTTTGATCCCCATAACCTCGTCGAAGTATGTCATTAGATTGTTATTAAACTCCTTTCCGTTATCGCTAAGAACTACCTTCGGTGCTCCAAAAATGCAAATCCATTCGTTGAATAAGGCAGTGAGGATTGTCGATGCCTTTTTGATGGAGACAGGAATGAGTCTCACGAATTTCGTCAGCGTGCATTGGATAGAGAGGACCTACTCGTTTCTCCTCCTTGTCATCGTTAGGGGTCCGACAATATCAATAGCTGTTTTCTCATTCCGTTCGCTTACTGTATCCATCAGGACTGCTGAGGGGACTGGTGGGTTCCTGTCAGTCTTATATTGTTGACACATAGGGCAATTAGCTACGAATTCCCGCACCGATTCTTCCATATTAGTCCAATAGCTTCTGCGTTGCAATTTCTCGAGAGTTTTCGTCACTCCGAGGTGTCCCACTTGGTCGTTGTGTACTTCTCGTATTCGTTTATCGTACTCCTCGGGCTCTGGCTCGGGAATTCCCGACCGACAGAGCTGGAAGTCTGCGTCGGTGAATTCCGCAGCAAGTTCGCGGATTTCCCTCTCGATATCATCAAGCTGCGTCATTGAGAACTGCTTCGGGGAGGCAAGAAACTTAAAATGTTTCCTTCCTTGTTGTATGTGGCCTTGGATTAGCTGGTATAGCCCCCGCTTCCACGCGTCCTCCTGATATTGAAAAAGCGTTCCGTGCCTTTGTCTCCTTCCTTTCGTCACGCGTTTGTCCCGTGTTGGTGCTTCGGGCTCTTGCTTAGTGAGAACAATCCATCGGGATTTATCCTTGGGATAGTTTGGTCGTATGGTCAGCACGTTTGTCCTCCCTTGGTGCAAGCCTAGATTTTTAATTCGTTGCGTGATATCTTCTAGGTCGTCGAGTTTAACTCGAGGGCCTCGTCTCCATTTTTTTTTGTTTCGGGGCCTGTTTCATCAGAGTTCCGACGCACCAAAGGATTTGGCGTATCGCCGGTCCTCCCTCTTCTTTTGAGCACGATATTCGCGCGGTATTCGCGATGGCGCGTCAGCCGCTTGATTTTCACATCCCTTTTTATATTGGATGTCGAAGTCGAACTCTTCTAGGCGGAGTCTCCATCTGAGGATTCGGGAAGACGGATCCTTTATGTCGGCCATCCAGACGAGAGCTCGGTGATCGGTCTGGATCAGGAACTTGTACCCTAGGAGCTATTGGCGTAGTCGTTGTACTGACCAGACTATCTCTTTTTCGGAGGTTCGGTAATTCTTCTCCGCGGGGTTTAGAGCACGAGAGATATAGTATACTGGGTGTCCTTCCTATGAAAGGACCGCTCCTAACCCCTGATCCGAGACGTCGGTTGTGAGCGTGAACATCTTCGTGAAGTCCGGGCGTCGAAGCGTCGGTGATGTAATTAGGTGCGACTTCAGTTCTTCGAATGCTTTCTGGCATTTGTTGGTCCAGTTGAATCGGGCGTCCTTCTTCGTGAGGTCGACCATAGGTCGAGCAATGTGCGCGAAGTCCTTGATGAACCGTCGGTAGTACCCTGCGAGTCCCACGAATGATTTGACCTCTGTTGGGTTGGTTGGTACCGGGAAATCTCTGATGGCTTCGATTTTCGCGGGGTTTGGTTGGACTCCGTCTGCTGTGATTATGTGTCCTAGATATTCGACCTCCGGTAGGAGATACTTGCACTTTTCCGGCTCCAGTATCAGCCACATTTTCGAAGTCTCTCGAAGACGGCAACCAGATTCCGATTGTGTTCTTCGATCGTTTCCCCGAAAATGACGATGTTGTCCATGTAGACCCAACAGATTTTGTTATTCAATCCGACTAGGCACTGATCTATCATCCTCTGGAACGTAGCTGGCGCGTTTTTCAGACCGAATGGCATTCGTTCATATTCAAAGTGTCCTTCCAAGGTTGAAAATCCTGTATATTTTTTCGAGTCCTCGTCGAATCCAGCCTTTAGGTCGAAGGCGCTGAAGAATTTGGCGTTCCCGAGTGAGTCGAAGATATTCTCTATCCGGGGCATGGGGTAGGCGTCTAATACCGTATTTTTATTTAGTTTCCGGAAGTCGATGACGATGCGCCACTTCTTTTCTTCGCCCGGCCCAGGTTTCTTTGGGACGACCCAGACGGGTGAGTTGAATGGCGAATCGGACTCCCGGTTGATACCCTTTTTCAGCATGTCGGCTACCTGAGTCTTTATTTCTTCGCGGTGGGTGTGAGCTGTTTCGAAGTTGCCAATGTTGATCGGTGTATGATTAATTGGTATCATCTTATGCTTCACGTGCGGTGCGGCGGGTAAGTCTTGACCTGAAGATGTAAATATGTCTTGGTAGCTCAGGATAATACCACTGATAATTTCCTTTTGCTCTGGTTCGAGATGGTCGAGTTTCGAGGCTTCTAGCAAAAATGTGTGTTTTTGTTCCGGGCTAAGGCAGGTATTATCCGTTTCTCCCCCTTCCATCTTTACATTCATAACCCTGATCTGGTTTTCGTCGAAGAGCATGACCTTGTCCGTCGGGTTTTCAAACAAAACTTCTGTACGGCCGTTTTTGATCTCGTTCACGTTCGAAACTTTGAATGTGTATTCCTCCCCGTTTTGAACTGTTCTGTCATGGTCGCCCGTGGTAATTAAGCACTCGCGGTCTGGGCCGTCGACTGCTAGTGTCATTATCACGGCCGTATGAGGTGGTACCGTAATTTCGTCGGTGTTTAGGGTATGACTTTTTTGCTTCAGGACAAGGTGTTTGTTTGACAGATTATAGTCCCTTTGCTTCATAAATTCCAACCCCATGAACCCGTCCTCGGGAATGATTGAATCATCGGGTAGCACGTAGAAGATGCTAGTGACTCCGAGATATATTAATCTGATCTTTTCGATAGACACGAATCGACTGGTCCCCATGGTGAAACTTCTCTTCTCTACAATTGTAACAGATGGACTCGGCATCGGCTACGGCGGCGTTCACGGCAATCGGTGTTTGTCGAGTGCCTTTGCGTGCGTTCAGTGCACGGTATAGTCTCCATGGAGGCTGACTGTGCTTCAGCTGCTGCTGGGCCGAGTAGGCTGGCATTTCACCCTTTCAACGTTTGCTTCCCGGTAGGCAATGTTGGCTTCTTCGATCGCCTGAGCAGCTTGCTGTGCGGCTGCGAGGTTCGAATACGTGGTGATGTTGACCTTCAAGCTATCTAAAACGTCCTTTCTGCATCCATGGATGAACATCGAGATGGCCTGATCGTAGACCAACGGCATGTGGTCCAGGGAGCCCTTACCTTGCTCCCTCTGATCAGCTTCCTTCACGGCGTGCAGGGCGTGGTTGAAGTTCGCGATGTACTCGAGCATGATTCCGGCCTCACTTGACGAAGTTTATCCATGCAGATTTGGAAACCAAGGTAGGTAGCCAAGGTGAGTCTTAACGAACTCGACGAGACCAGACTCGGTTACGATGAGCCCGGTCGCGATATTTTCTGGACGAAGACCATCGAGACAAATGTTGCCTTTTGGGAACTCCACACGAAACGGCCAGCGAATTTAAATTGCTTGATCCTATCTAGTATTGGCGTCGATCTTTCCAGTTTGGGGACCAACAGGAGGCACTCGGTAGCCTTCATCCCCCCCCCCCCCCCCTCCGAGTGATGTTCGGTTGGGTTACTCTCGAGCCGTGGATTGTAGGGATCGTCCGGCGGATTTGGTGGTCCACCGAATGGGTCGCCGTTCCCCCGGTTAACGAAAGGGTTTTTCCCTATCCTCTTGGAGATTCTTCCTGTGGGGCCGGGCCTTGGTGGGCCTGTAGGTCCACCTGGTCGTTCTGGGTGTCCTGAACCAGCTGGGCCTTCTGATCTCCATTCGCTCGGGGCGTTTCTGGTTATCCCCATGCTGGTCTTCAGCTGGTAATTTTCGTCCGCCCATTGCTTAGCTCGGCTGATCCGAAGTTGTTCTTCTAGGCGGCTGATTGCGTGAGGTGGTTCCGCTTCTCGGCCGGGCCACGATGCTGCCTCCTCTGATTGCCCCCACCTCCGGTGGACACGCTCGAGCCGGGTCGCAAGCGGGTTCGGTGAGGGATTTTTTTCTTCCTTCCGTATTTCCTTGACGGATTTCAACGACATCTTGCTGCGTTGATTTCGATGAGCCTCCTCGAGTAACAACATTTGCTCCTCTAGCTCTCAGGCCGATTGTCTTGAAATCAAGTCGAGCCGCCGGATCTCCGCACGAAGATTTTCTTCTCTCTGGGCTTCCCTTATGGACAGTTTGACCACTCGATCGTAATCGTCCTGAGTTACATCAAACCCCGGTGTGTCGATCTCCCAATTCTCCATTTTCCCGGGGGTCGGATCCAGGAGAACGACCAATAACCCCGCCCCGTGGGTCGATACGTGGTGATTCCTCAGGCGATGCATTTCCTTTAACATCCCTTCTTGTTTTATTTCGGCTTCGCGGAGCTTCCTTCAGAGCGCCTCAGTTTCAGCGTCCCTTTCCTCGAGGGCACGGAGCTGGTTGGCCAGGCGTTCGTTTTCTTGGTCTGCCGTTTCTACAATACTCACGAGGCGTTTGCGCTCTCGCTGGATCTCCTGATGCCGTTTCCCTCGAGCTTCTGCCTCAGCGGTGGCCTTGTCGACTACTTCCCGGTAGGTGGAAAGTTGTTCCTGGGCATGCGTAAATGTTTGGGTCGCCTGGAGTTTGCTTAGTTCAACTCTGGCGATTACTTCTTCGTCCGTCATTTCCAAGTAACTAGACGGTGTGATTCGAGGTAGGACGGTGGGGCTCGCACTTGGCGCGGATTTGGGTCGGCGCCGGGCAGGTCGGTTTGACCCGTTGTCGATGCAGAGATGGGTGGGATCCGGTCATCCGGGGCCACGGTTTGTGGATCCATTTGCCGCGTCTCGACCGCGAACATTCTTTCCTCCTCTTCGTTTATTTGTTCTGCCACAGGTCGATCTTGCTCAAGTTGTCGCGCTCGGGCAAGCTCGTCGACCCGGAGCTGCTCCGTCAGCTCACGAGCTCTTTGTCATCGGATATCGACGGCTACGTCATCGCTAATGTCGTCGAGGTCGATTTCTAGCTCTAAAAGGGCATCTTGTGCACCTGGTAGGCCTTCTAACATGCTCCGGATCGCGGACCGTTCTACTAACAGTCTCTTGACTGTTTCTTCTAAAGTTTGTCTCTCGACAGGTGTGTGTTCCCTCAGTAATTCGGCGTCAGGCTCCGAATTTCTGCTCTTAGTTGGACATATCGCTCGGTATATTTTGCGATTTCGTTTGCGTTCATCTTGACTTTATATTTTGACTTTATATATATATCGTGACGCGACTTAGTCTTTATCTCAACGCAAACTGCGTTTCACGCTTATGTTCTCGAATTACGATAGTGAAAGATATACTGAGATATTATTCGGACTCACAGTAAGGAGAACAGAAGGAGTAGAGAAGTGACGTTGATGATCATTCCGCGTACTTCCTTCGATCACGTGCTGGTCACGTCGAATCTTGGAATATTCTCTGACAAGACGGTCCCAGCGGATCTGGACCTGCCACGTGGCTCCGATTCTTCGGACTTCAGTATCGTAGATTTCGCTTCGGTCACCGTGTGACTCACGGACACTATTACACTATTCAAAGCAGGCGTGATGGTACTACCGTTATAGCACTGATTCACTTGCGGGCTTAAAATGTTCTTGGGAGACGCTAACTTTCGAGATTTTCGGCGCGGAGGACGAATTTCGAATAGTCGATCGTTTCCGAGACACGCACGTTAACCAAGGTACCGTTCTTTTTTTTTTTATGCAAAGGACTCGTTGCAGAAGGCTCCAAGTTCAGACGATCGATATAGTCAGTCGGACTCCTGCAGAGAGCAGTCGCTCAACTATATCCTGGCAGGATCGCCAATTTATTCCATGGGACCAATGGATGAGTTGCGGATCGCCAGACTACTTTAAATGAATAGTCGAAAGGGTATGCTGAATTGACAAATATTCGTTTATTACACAAGGAGAATTGGCTCGTTACAGAAATATGTCGATATAATTTGGAGAATAGAACTTGGTGTACGTTTCAAGGGGAGTAAACTCTACGCTAACGATACGCGCTCCTACTCCACTATTCACAGCGGTTCGCAAGCGTAGAGTTACACACGCGTGTCTCGGCCCCAAAACCTTCCGTCTTCGCGGTCCTTTCCTGGCTGCCTCATTTTTTCTCACCAAGGTGTTCCTCGCCTCCCCTTGGACCCCTTCCACGTGGGTGTTCCTCCGATTATCGCGGGGTAGTTTTCCACCACTTCGATCGGGAAGGCGGAAAAGCGATACCCTGTATTTTTCCATTAGCGATACTGATAAACCGGGCCGAGGCTCAGGTTATCGCTTCGGCTATGGGAAAAATACATAGAGCGGATAAGGAGTAGCGGAGATCCCGGGCCTCTATCAGGATACGCGCTTCGGAGCTTAGCGCTATTTGCGCTAGATTTCTTCGGAGCGGCATGTCTCGTGAGAAGAGGGTGCCGAGACCCCTCGACCCATGCCTCGCGATGCGGCGACGTCTACCAGCACGACTGAGGGACCTGCGTCCTGGCTAACAGTGTTGCCACTGTCCGAGTCCATATTGTCGGACTCGGTCTCTTTCCTCTCACTTGCATAACGGCTGGCGGCCATACTGTCTTCCTTTATTTTCTCTCTCGCGCTGCCGCGCGGAATCTTCTTTCTTTCTCTATTTAATTTTTCTTGCTCGCATTTGCCTGTTGCTATCGCTCTTTCTTCACCTTCTTTCTCTGTCGCGCTACCGCATTTCCTTATAATTTTTCCTTTATTATTTTCTTATATTGGATTTTATAGTTATATTCTTCCAATTTTATTCGTCATCTCATTAGCCTTGATCCTGGATCCTTTACGCTGAATAACCATGTCAATGGTTTGTGATCCGTAATTATGGTGAACTTTTTGCCATAAATATACGGTCGAAATTGATGTCCTGCCCATACGATTGCAAGCAGTTCCTTCTCTGTAGTCGAATGATTGGTTTCGGCTTTGTTGAGAGTTCGGCTTGCATAACATATGGGCAAATCCTCTCCAATTTTCCCTTGAGACAGGATTGCACCAATTGCCTTATCCGAGGCATCCGTTGTCACGATAAACGGTCTCGTGAAATCAGGATACTGGAGTATGGGCGCCGTGATCAGGGCTTCCCTTAAATGGTCAAATGAGTTTTGGCATAATTCGGACCATTCGAATTTGACACCCTTTTTGATCAAATTCGTCATTGGTTTTGCGAGCTTTAATGAATCTGCGGTAGTACCCGGCTAATCCCAGGAGTGATTGAATTTCTTTTACATTTCTCGGTATTGGGAAATTTTTTACCGCTTTTAGTTTTTCGGGGTCAGGTTTCACACCGACTTCTGTTATAATATGACCGAAATATTGCGTTTCCTTTCGCATGAATTCGCATTTCTTGGGTTGTATTTTAAAATTAGCCTCTCTTAGCCGCGTCAGTACTTCACGTATCCGCTTGTCGTGCTCGGCGAGTGAGGCTCCGTGTATGACAATATCGTCCAAATATACGTAGCATTTTAAGCCTTGCAAACCGGCCAATACTGCGTCCATTAATCTTTGGAACGTAGAAGGTGCATTTTTTAAACCAAATGGCATTCGATTATACTTGTAATGCCCTAACGGCGTTGAAAAAGCCGCTTTCGGTTTGTCTTCCTCCGCCATTGGGATTTGATGAAATCCGGAAGCGAGGTCGAGGGTCGTGAAGTATTTTGCCTTTTCCAACTGGTCCAATATCTCTGCGATTTTGGGCAGTGGGTAAGAGTCGCCTTCTGTAGCCTCGTTTAACTTCCGAAAGTCAACGACCACCCTTTTTTGGATTATTCCATCCGCATCTGGTTTTTTTCGGCACTACGAGCAATGGGGCATTCCATGGGGTCGTGCTTGGGCGGATTATATCCTCATCTAGCATTTTTTGTGCCTGTCGTTGAATTTCCTTTTTGTGCTCCTCCGGCAGTCGATAAGGTCGCCCCTTTATCGGCATTGTCCCGTCCTTGAGCAGTATCCGATGCTCGACTGCTTTCGTACAACCAAGTAGTTCTCCTTCGAGATGAAATACGTCGGGGAATTACTCGCAAAATTGCTTCTTCTTCTGCGTTCAAATGCGAGTTCCCCTTAATCTCGCGTCATAATTTTTCCATCCTTTTCTTTCGTATTTCCGCGGTTTTTTCGGCGTCTACATGAGTTTCTGTCACGTCGCTAGAAAACGCGTGCGACACCCTATGACCAACGATCTTTGTCTTCGAAAGGTTTTACGAAGAACGAGATTAGGCGCATACGCTTCGGCAAGGCGTCCAAACGATCCAAGTACCCACTCGAGCAACAGGGAGGACGAGATCGACCGACGCTCTCAAATTTCAACAAGAACATCGGTCAGAGCAAAAATTCTACGAAATGCCGCAGCTCCAATCATCAAACAGGAACTGACTCCAAAACTTTACGCTGGCTATCCGCATGGATACAAAAAAAAGTCTGCATGATTCGACCCGGTAACCAGAGCGGAGCATCAAGACATCCGGGCCGTCTGAATCGAAAGGTCGCCGCGCTATCGCGAACGACTTAACGCGAATTTCGGCTACACACCTCATGCGCATTCCGTTAACAAAGCGAATTGGCCCCTTCCACCAGCGCCAATATTTTCTAAGAAGAGGAACCGAAGATTACCTCCCACTCACTCTAAAAATTCGCATGCCAACCAGGAACGGCAGTGTGCAAAAAAAGGTCGAGTCGGTCTCTCGACTACGTCCATTATTCAGAGCAATTTCCCGTCGACTACCGTTCAATCAAGTTCTCTTAAAGAGTTGTAATCCAGCAGTATAAGGAATACCTCCAATTAACTCTCATGTGAATTGGTCTTCCATCGATCCATATACCAACAGTCTTCATTACTCGGGTCTCCGAAGTTATTGTGCGATTGTACAATTTCTATCATCGGTCCGTAAAGATTGGTAACCCTTCGACTTCGCGCCTAGTTCGTATTTCTGTCTACGCATAGTGCCGTTGTAGTAAACAGATCGAGTATACACTCGACCAGCGTAAAATCTTCCGAGCGTCTTACCAGCGATGACACCAGCGAGAACTCCGGCCCAAGAGCGAAGGCCCTTGTAATCCGAGCGACAACAAACCACTCACGCGAGTGAGCGAGCGAGCGACCGTGCGTCAACCACCACCAATGTAAGCAACTTTACTTTTTCGTTTTGTATCTTTCACCGTAGCCCTATTCATTTTAACCGGGCTAATAATCTCATAATAAATAACCTAGTGTCAATCGAACACAAATCTGTGGAATTATTCCTCAGTACCCAAAACTCGCGTCAATTCCTTAACTTTATCCTTTCCCACGCACTACCCCTTTATACCCTCATCCCGTGCGATTGCGCTAGGCGTAGGCAACAAAGAGGGAAACAAAAATATTATGCTGTCATCCCTTCCGGATGTGACATATTAATTTTGGGGGCTCGTCCGGAATTTTAAAAAGGGAATGTGCTAATGAGTCCAATGTCTGGAGACGAATCAACAACGAGCTCATTAAATCTAAACGTCACTGAAGAGCCAACAGAACAGTCGGGATATTCAACTAGAAGTTCCAACGCTAAATTAGTGTCTGGTCTCGAACCTTCACAAAAAGACCGGTAAAAACTAGATCTATCTATTCGAAACTATTCGAAAATACGAAAACCAAATCCAGTAACCATGTCGCTAGAAACAAATCAGTTAATATTCCTAAAAGACACCATTAGTTGCGTTCCGGAGTTCGACGGTAAAAATATCCCTCTATCAGAATTCATAGCGGGATCTGAAGACGCATAAGACACGCTTCGTCCCGAAGCGGAAAAACACATTACAAAATTGATAAGAAACAAATTAGAAAATCAAGCCCGAGAAGCCATTCACGGGTCAACATTTGAAACGGTAGTAGAACTCGTAAATTTCCTTAAAAAAATATACGCGCCCAACAAATCTGAAATGCAATTGTTGGGAGAGCTCAGTAACATATTTCAAGCAAGTAGCGATAGCGTCATAGACTTATCCGCAAAAATTAGGAAGAAGGCAAGAGAAATAGTTGAAGCGCGAAAATTAACGAACAACGCAACGGAAGACGAGGCGATCAAGAACACAATAGACAGTTATTTCCTCACGTGCTTCAAACGCGGCCTAAAGGAAGAAATCGAACACCGACTTCCTCCGTGCGGCAACGTTACAGCCGATCGACCACGCTATACAAATTGAACGCGAAATCGCGTCGCGGAAACAGTTGCACTCAGTTAAACCCGTAAAACCCGTTCCGATCAAGTCAGTAGCGATCTGTACCACTTGCAAAAAAGAAAATCACCCCGCGACCCTTACGTGCCAAATCTGCAAGGGTCAAGGTCACAGTGCCAATGAGTGCAGAAAAAAACCAAACGAGCAAGGCTCGGTCATCTGCCAAATTTGCAATGAACCCGGTCACACCGCCGACAGGTGCTACACAGATCAGAACTGTCGCGCCACAACCTGCCAATTGTGTAGAAACTCTGGGCCCACAGCCGACAAATGTCCTTCGCGAGGCCGGCCCACGAATTTCCCAACCGACTGGCAACGTCAGTCCGCCGGCCCACAAAGCCAGATTTGCAAAAAGATCGGACATACGGCAGAAAAATGTTTCCAACTAAAACATGAAGCACCTAACTCTAACCAATCCATTTGTCAGTAGTAGAGCTAGGCCGGTTCTAACTCAAGGGGAGGTGGTGTGTCAAAAGTGGTGAAGCCAAGGTGGCGCCACCGTCGTGGGGAGGTCGCCGGGCGCGTGTGACGTCACAGAGAGGCCTATGTGGAGGGGGGAGGGGTCATGTGGTCCGTGCAGCGACTGGGGGGGGGGGGTTAATGGGTATTTTGTGTGTATGTGCGTGCGTGCATGCGTGCGTGCGTGCGTGCGTGCATGCCTGTAGGAAAGCCAAGGTGGCGCTGCAGTCGTGGGGAGGTCGGCGTGTGTGCGTGCGTGCGTGCGTGTAGGGAAGCCAAGGTGGCGCTACGGTCGTGGGGAGGTCGGCGTGCGTGCATGCCTGCGTGTAGGGAAGCCAAGGTGGCGCTACGGTCGTGGGGAGGTCGGCGTGTGTGCGTGCGTGCGTGTAGGGAAGCCAAGGTGACGCTACGGTCGTGGGGAGGTAGGCGTGTGTGCGTGCGTGCGTGCGTGCGTGCGTGCGTGCATGCGTGCGTGCGTGCGTGCGAGCGTGCGTGCGTGCGTGTGTGTGTGTGTAACGTTGTCTCTTAAGAAGTCACGTAGAGGGCTAAGAAAAGGTGCATGAATTTATCCAGATGTTCTTTTTTTCAACTATCTCGACGGAGGCTCATGTCCGAGACGCTGTTATACACGGCAACGTTTCAACCACCTCGTCCGAAAGTCTCAAATTTTACGACTCTTTTTTTTCTTACGTCGAGCGCCAGGGACCGTCATACCCTATCGCTTCGCATGTGCAACTTGAGCCTCATCATTCCATAGGTCCACACTTGAAAACCCATAAAATTTTACGACAGCATGTGACGAAGACAGTGATCCGGGGGAAAAAAATGCATTTCCATTGTACCGGGCTTTAGCTTTTCATCTCTGAATGATAATATATACAAGGAGTGCAACGTCAAGCCTTGATGCCGACACTTGAGATCATGCAGGTCTGGACAAGTTAGCCCCATGGTTAAACTAATCATCGTCATCATCGGCGATATCAATAACGTCTCCGTCTACCCCAACTTCCACTTCGTCGTCATGGACGATATTCACGACAACCTCCATCTCATCATCGACGAGATCGATCACTTCAATTTGGTTCGACATTTTTCTTAACTGATTTTCCGTTTTCCGACTCTTCCACAAGGACACCTCGGAGGTTGACGACTGGAATGGCGAAAACTGCTGTTCCGATCCTTCTTCGGATTTCGATTTTTGGATCCTCATAGGCTTATAGTAGGGTGGGGACTTATTGTAGAAAAAAACCTTCCAAGATAGTGAATCCTGGCCAGGGGATAAACGAAAGTTTTTTTTCTTTAACTATCCCTGTAGGGGTAGGCATCTGCTGTCCAGAAAAGTGTGCACTCATAGAGGTGAAAGCTGGCCAGGCTCGCCAATCATTGACTTTCGCGATCTCTACAGAACCGCGTCTAGGTCATGGAGACTGAACTCGCGTATTATAAAGAGCATCTTCGAGTTTTTAATATATATTGCCACGTGTTCCAGTATGTATGAAGTCCAGCCTGTCACGAATCATAGCGCTCTCCGCAGAGCAACATCAAACCTATTCAAGTGACACTTGAGGCTATACAGTTTTTACCAAATCAGTCATATTATAAAGACAATTTTTTTTCTTCGTCGACGTTCAATGCTAGCCTCCGAGCATAGGGAACATTTTGAAAAAATAACATTCCGCTCAAGTAATGTCTTGGCTATCCAAAACACATACGAAAACGAGGTATTTATTACAAAACGATCAACTTTGTGGATCTATGGCCGGAGATTTTTTTTTTTAGGCTTCTACCACTGATCCCACTGCATGCACCGTTTGAGCATAGATGCACTCGCGGTCTGGAATACTCACAAAAATACTTTTATTTTTGCTCCCGTTGAACCCCGATCGGCTCGTTCTGCGTGTGTATTTATTTTTCATGCTTTCCATGTTAAAAGATATCAGCGTGATATTGAAAAACTCTGGTGGAGGTGATTCTATTACATTTTCCGAGCTAGAAGGGAACGACAAAAATATTTTCTGATGGGAGACCATTTTTAATCGTCGGCAGCGCTCAAAAGTGGCCACACTTTGAATGAAGCAGTGAGTTCACATATCTCTCTGGCAAGACTTTTCAACTCGTTAATATGGAGAACAACAATGAACCATCAGAAGAAATCTTGCACAACCAAGCCACGCTCTTAAGTTCGATCGACGACTTTGCTGTGTGGGAGATACAGATCGTCGAGTTCATCAAAGTACTGAAATCGCAAAGCCGAATTAAGCGCCACCGATTATCAACTAAACATCAATAGTCATTGATAGGCCAAATACCGAATCTGGAAGGATTGAAGTATTTCATGTACAGGCATTCTATATGCATGGGTGCAGGACACAACGGTGATGAGTTAATGTGGCGAGAACTCGACTTGAACGCCTGATGGTCTATACTTTAAGTTCTGCTCGATGAATTTCAACAACGTGGAAGTGGTTGAGCTTTACAAAAGATACGTAATCTTACAATAAATGTAAATAAGTATAAATCAATACGCGTTAAATGTTATATCTCATTGCCACGGGAAATAATGAATATGAGGGCTGCGATTAATGTGCAATCAAGAGATAATGCACGTTTCGCATGGGTCACAGTTACAGCTTTATACCCAGCTGAACGAAACAGTGACCACGGATCTTCTTACATGCATTATTCAACGGTATTGAATCTATCGAATATTGAATTCCCAATAACTATAGCTCAAATTAAAAAAAAAAAAATTTTGCTTCAAAATAATTTATCCATTAATGTGTGTACCACCGAAGAAGACATTGCTCCGATACGCATGGCTCAACATAAAAAGAAGAAAAGCATATCAATTTGCTGTACATACAAGATACCGAAGATAACAATGTATGGCATATCACATAGATAAAGAACCTGTCAAGCCTCGTGAGCGCAGAACAGAGACAACCATTAAAAAATATATATATGCCATCGGTGTATGAAGTTAACACAATTACTATATCGTCATATGTGCTAGACGAATTAAACAACAATCTATTATTTCGCTGGTGTCGGCATTACTTTAGATCAACTTTAATAAACTGCAATCACATGAGATCGATTATGGAGCAATAAAGCACTGCGCCATCCGACTATCAAATGATACTAATAAGTGGCTTCAAATCATCAACTCCAATTGGAAAGCAACACATCCATTCACTGTAAATGCCTACTTGGAGTGTTTTTTAACTAATTATAGAGAGAAGATGAGAGTGTGCAAAGACGTAGCGAAGAACGTAGCAGAGGATATGTATCAATATCATGAAGTATTTACTATTGATTACCACATGTGTTTTTCATATGATGAATCACTATCATAGAATCGATCACATCACAGCGCCGATTTCATATCATAGTTTGTGACAGAACTGGAAAAACTAGTGCTGTACATAAAATATATTTTCTACGAAAATTAATGCTCGTCATGAGTTAATTCTAATACCTTCACGCGATGGCAATAATTGTGCATTCAGTCATCATCAACTACTAGAGGTAGAAGTTGAATTACTCAAGATACAATGGCGTATGCCCCACATAATATTAGATGAGATCAATAAATTATCATTACATCGACTATTGGAAAGTGGGCGATACTTGAATGTGGGTTTTCGCTCTTGGGATCTATATGACTGTTCATCGCTTCAAAGCACAACGAAACATTCATGGACCGTAAAAGCTGCCTCCCAACTAGAGAAATCAAAATATGTAATTGGTGCGGTGCAGACTGGTAAAAAAGATAATGTATGGCAAAGGACATTATATTATTCACCGACTGCAAACTCACAAGTGCTGAACTTTATCTCAATTCAGGATTCTTTTCTCAAGATGACTCGAATATGGACTTCAAAAAAGTTTCGACATTTTGTTCAATAGGTACTCTCGATTTTGTAAATACCATTATGACTGCAATAGTGATCGTTCTTTACTAACCATCGCTGAGTCTTAATGTAACGACCGTCTCACGGTTAATGATTGATCGCATCAGAAATATGTAATTGGTGGCTGAATCATAAAGATTCATGCAAATAAAATAAATGTAACATTATGTACTTTTTATTCTCCTCACCCCGTACTTAGTTATGTCAGCATCACCAGCTATCGGATTGTGCAACTGAAAACAATATTACTTTCGAATGTGAAACTCTTTTTTTTTGTATGGAATTTGATTGAAAATAAATTAATATAATCGCCCAATGATAATCGACGACATTCATCGGTATACGTTCGTTAGACGTTTGTGAGCCGTTTGTTGGAAGTTTGCGAGGCATTCGAAGATTTTCGATAGTCGTTCATGAAACGTTCCAGAGACTTCCGAAGACATTCATACGATGTTCGGAGCCATTTAAGAGACGTTCGAAAACATTCATAAGGCGTTTGAAGACACGCATGAGGGGTTCAAAAAGTTTCAAGAGCCTTTCTACGACGTTCATGAGACGTTTGATGATGTTCGTGAGACATTCAAGAGACTTTCGACAACGTTCATAAGACGTTTGAAGACATTCATGAGAGGTGCGAAGACTTTCGGAGACTTTCGAAGACGTTCAAGAGAACTGTGACGATATTTATAATACGTTTAAAGACATTGGTGAGGGGTTCGAAGTCGTTTGAGAGACTTTAAAAGACATTTACAAGGGGACTGAAGACGTTCAAGAAACTTTCGAATACGTTCAAGAGACTTTCGACGACATTCATAATACGTTTGAAGACATTCATGAGGGGTTCGAAGACGCTTAAGAGAGGCTTTCAAAGACATTCACGAGGGGTTTGTCCAAAGACATTCGTAATACGTTTGAAGACATTCAAGAGACTTTCGACGACATTCATAAGACGTTTGAAGAGGTGCATGAGTCCTTCAAAGAGTTTCAAGAGACTTTCTACGACGATCATGAGACGTTTGAAGATGTTCGTGAGTTATTCAAAAAACTTTCGAAAACGTTCATAAGAAGTTTGAAGACATTCATGAGAGGTGCGAAGACCTTCAGTGACGTTCGAAGACATTCAAGAGATCTTTAACGATATTCATGATACGTTTGAGACATCGATGAGGGGGTTCGACGACGTTTTAGGGACTTTCAAAGACATTCACGAGGGGTTTGAAGACGTTCAAGAAACTTTCGAATACGTTCAAGAGACTTTCGACGACATTCATAATACATTTGATTATATTCATGAGGGATTCGAAGACGCTTGAGAGACTTTCAAAGACGTTTACGAGGGGTTCGAAGACGTTCAAGAGACTTTCGACGGCGTACATAATATGTTTGAAGACATTCATGTGGGGTTCGAAGATGCTTAAGAGACTTTCAAAGACATTCACGAGAGGTGTGAAGACATTCAGAAACTTTCGAAGACATTCAAGAGTTCTTTGACAATATTCATAATACGTTTGAAGACATCGGTGAGAGAATTGACGATGTTTTAGAGACTTTCAAAGACATTCACGGAGGGTTTGGAGACGGTCAAGAAACTTTCGAATACGTTCAAGAGACTTTCGACGACATTCATAATACGTTTGATTACATTCATGAGGGATTCGAAGACGCTTGAGAGACTTTCAAAGACGTTTACGAGGGGTTCGAAGACGTTTAAGAGACTTTCGACGGCGTACATAATATGTTTGAAGACATTCATGTGGGGTTCGAAGATGCTTAAGAGACTTTCAAAGACATTCACGAGAGGTGTGAAGACATTCAGAAACTTTCGAAGACATTCAAGAGTTCTTTGACAATATTCATAATACGTTTGAAGACATCGGTGAGAGAATTGACGATGTTTTAGAGACTTTCAAAGACATTCACGGAGGGTTTGGAGACGGTCAAGAAACTTTCGAATATGTTCAAGAGACTTTCGACGACATTCATAATACGTTTGATTACATTCATGAGGGATTCGAAGACGCTTGAGAGACTTTCAAAGACGTTCACGAGGGGTTCGAAGACGCTTAAGAGACTTTTAAAGACATTCACGAGAGGTGCGAAGACATTCAGAAACTTTCGAAGACATTCAAGAGTTCTTTGACAATATTCATAATACGTTTGAAGACATCGATGAGAGGATCGACGATGTTTTAGAGACTTTCGAAGACATTCATGAAGGGTTTGAAGGCGTTCGAGAAACTTTCGAATACGTTCGAGAGACTTTCGGCCACATTCATAATACGCTTGAAGACATTCATGATGGGTTCGAAGACGCTTGAGAGACTTTCAAAGACCTTCACGAGAGGTTCGAAGACGTTCAAGAGACTTTCGACGACATTCATGAGTTCTTTGACAATATTCATAATACGTTTGAAGACATCGGTGAGAGAATTGACGATGTTTTAGAGACTTTCAAAGACATTCACGGAGGGTTTGAAGACGTTCAAGAAACTTTCGAATACGTTCAAGAGACTTTCGACGACATTCATAATACGTTTGATTACATTCATGAGGGATTCGAAGACGCTTGAGAGACTTTCAAAGACGTTCACGAGGGGTTCGAAGACGTTGAAGAGACTTTCGACGGCGTACATAATATGTTTGAAGACATTCATGTGGGGTTTGAAGACGCTTAAGATACTTTTAAAGACATTCACGAGAGGTGCGAAGACATTCAGAAACTTTCGAAGACATTCAAGAGTTCTTTGACAATATTCATAATACGTTTGAAGACATCGATGAGAGGATCGACGATGTTTTAGAGACTTTCAAAGACATTCACGATGGGTTTGAAGGCGTTCGAGAACCTTTCGAATACGTTCGGGAGACTTTCGGCCACATTCATAATACGTTTGATGAGATTCATGAGGGGTTCGAAGACGCTTGAGAGACTTTCAAAGACCTTCACGAGAGGTTCGAAGACGTTCAAGAGACTTTCGACGACATTCATGATACGTTTGAAGACATTCATGTGGGGTTCGAAGACGCTTAAGAGACTTTCAAATACATTCACGGGAGGTTTGAAGACGTTCAAGAGGCTTTCGAAGACGTTCAGAAATCTTCGACGTCATGCATAATACGATCTTCGACGACATCCATAAACCGAAGACATTCATGACGTTTGAGTTTGTAATGTATGACAGCGAATTGTTGTGAATGTATGACAGCGAAACTCAAACGTCATGAATGTCTTCGGTTTATGGATGTCGTCGAAGATCGTATTATGCATGACGTCGAAGATTTCTGAACGTCTTCGAAAGCCTCTTGAACGTCTTCAAACCTCCCGTGAATGTATTTGAAAGTCTCTTAAGCGTCTTCGAACCCCACATAAATGTCTTCAAACGTATCATGAATGTCGTCGAAAGTCTCTTGAACGTCTTCGAACCTCTCGTGAAGGTCTTTGAAAGTCTCTCAAGCGTCTTCGAACCCCTCATGAATGTCATCAAACGTATTATGAATGTGGCCGAAAGTCTCCCGAACGTATTCCAAAGGTTTCTCGAACGCCTTCAACCCCATCGTGAATGTCTTTGAAAGTCTCTAAAACATCGTCGATCCTCTCATCGATGTCTTCAAACGTATTATGAATATTGTCAAAGAACTCTTGAATGTCTTCGAAAGTTTCTGAATGTCTTCGCACCTCTCGTGAATGTCTTTAAAAGTCTCTTAAGCGTCTTCAAACCCCACATGAATGTCTTCAAACATATTATGTACGCCGTCGAAAGTCTCTTAAACGTCTTCGAAACCCTCGTGAACGTCTTTGAAAGTCTCTCAAGCGTCTTCGAATCCCTCATGAATGTAATCAAACGTATTATGAATGTCGTCGAAAGTCTCTTGAACGTATTCGAAAGTTTCTTGAACGTCTTCAAACCCTCCGTGAATGTCTTTGAAAGTCTCTAAAACATCGTCAATTCTCTCACCGATGTCTTCAAACGTATTATGAATATTGTCAAAGAACTCATGAATGTCGTCGAAAGTCTCTTGAACGTCTTCGAACCTCTCGTGAAGGTCTTTGAAAGTCTCTCAAGCGTCTTCGAACCCATCATGAATGTCTTCAAGCGTATTATGAATGTGGCCGAAAGTCTCTCGAACGTATTCGAAAGTTTCTCGAACGCCTTCAAACCCTTCGTGAATGTCTTCGAAAGTCTCTAAAACATCGTCGATCCTCTCATCGATGTCTTCAAACGTATTATGAATATTGTCAAAGAACTCTTGAATGTCTTCGAAAGTTTCTGAATGTCTTCGCACCTCTCGTGAATGTCTTTAAAAGTCTCTTAAGCGTCTTCGAACCCCTCGTGAACGTCTTTGAAAGTCTCTCAAGCGTCTTCGAATCCCTCATGAATGTAATCAAACGTATTATGAATGTCGTCGAAAGTCTCTTGAACGTATTCGAAAGTTTCTTGACCGTCTCCAAACCCTCCGTGAATGTCTTTGAAAGTCTCTAAAACATCGTCAATTCTCTCACCGATGTCTTCAAACGTATTATGAATATTGTCAAAGAACTCTTGAATGTCTTCGAAAGTTTCTGAATGTCTTCACACCTCTCGTGAATGTCTTTGAAAGTCTCTTAAGCATCTTCGAACCCCACATGAATGTCTTCAAACATATTATGTACGCCGTCGAAAGTCTCTTAAACGTCTTCGAACCCCTCGTAAACGTCTTTGAAAGTCTCTCAAGCGTCTTCGAATCCCTCATGAATGTAATCAAACGTATTATGAATGTCGTCGAAAGTCTCTTGAACGTATTCGAAAGTTTCTTGACCGTCTCCAAACCCTCCGTGAATGTCTTTGAAAGTCTCTAAAACATCGTCAATTCTCTCACCGATGTCTTCAAACGTATTATGAATATTGTCAAAGAACTCTTGAATGTCTTCGAAAGTTTCTGAATGTCTTCACACCTCTCGTGAATGTCTTTGAAAGTCTCTTAAGCATCTTCGAACCCCACATGAATGTCTTCAAACATATTATGTACGCCGTCGAAAGTCTCTTAAACGTCTTCGAACCCCTCGTAAACGTCTTTGAAAGTCTCTCAAGCGTCTTCGAATCCCTCATGAATATAATCAAATGTATTATGAATGTCGTCGAAAGTCTCTTGAACGTATTCGAAAGTTTCTTGAACGTCTTCAAACCCCTCGTGAATGTCTTTGAAAGTCCCTAAAACGTCGTCGAACCCCCTCATCGATGTCTCAAACGTATCATGAATATCGTTAAAGATCTCTTGAATGTCTTCGAACGTCACTGAAGGTCTTCGCACCTCTCATGAATGTCTTCAAACTTCTTATGAACGTTTTCGAAAGTTTTTTGGATAACTCACGAACATCTTCAAACGTCACATGATCGTCGTAGAAAGTCTCTTGAAACTCTTTGAAGGCCTCATGCACCTCTTCAAACGTCTTATGAATGTCGTCGAAAGTCTCTTGAATGTCTTCAAACGTATTACGAATGTCTTTGGACAAACCCCTCGTGAATGTCTTTGAAAGCCTCTCTTAAGCGTCTTTGAACCCCTCATGAATGTCTTCAAACGTATTATGAATGTCGTCGAAAGTCTCTTGAACGTATTCGAAAGTTTCTTGAACGTCTCCAATCCCCTTGTAAATGTCTTTTAAAGTCTCTCAAACGACTTCGAACCCCTCACCAATGTCTTTAAACGTATTATAAATATCGTCACAGTTCTCTTGAACGTCTTCGAAAGTCTCCGAAGGTCTTCGCACCTCTCATGAATGTCTTCAAACGTCTTATGAACGTTTTCGAAAGTCTCTTGAATGTCTCACGAACATCATCAAACGTCTCATGAACGTCGTAGAAAGGCTCTTGAAACTTTTTGAACCCCTCATGCGTGTCTTCAAACGCCTTATGAATGTTTTCGAACGTCTCTTAAATGGCTCCGAACATCGTATGAATGTCTTCGGAAGTCTCTGGAACGTTTCATGAACGACTATCGAAAATCTTCGAATGCCTCACAAACTTCCAACAAACGGCTCACAAACGTCTAACGAACGTATACCGATGAATGTCTTCGATTATCATTGGGCGATTATATTAATTTATTTTCAATCAAATTCCATACAAAAAAAAAGAGTTTCACATTCGAAAGTAATATTGTTTTCAGTTGCACAATCCGATAGCTGGTGATGCTGACATAACTAAGTACGGGGTGAGGAGAATAAAAAGTACATAATGTTACATTTATTTTATTTGCATGAATCTTTATGATTCAGCCACCAATTACATATTTCTGATGCGATCAATCATTAACCGTGAGACGGTCGTTACATTAAGACTCAGCGATGGTTAGTAAAGAACGATCACTATTGCAGTCATAATGGTATTTACAAAATCGAGAGTACCTATTGAACAAAATGTCGAAACTTTTTTGAAGTCCATATTCGAGTCATCTTGAGAAAAGAATCCTGAATTGAGATAAAGTTCAGCACTTGTGAGTTTGCAGTCGGTGAATAATATAATGTCCTTTGCCATACATTATCTTTTTTACCAGTCTGCACCGCACCAATTACATATTTTGATTTCTCTAGTTGGGAGGCAGCTTTTACGGTCCATGAATGTTTCGTTGTGCTTTGAAGCGATGAACAGTCGTATAGATCCCAAGAGCGAAAACCCACATTCAAGTATCGCCCACTTTCCAATAGTCGATGTAATGATAAATTATTGATCTCATCTAATATTATGTGGGGCATACGCCATTGTATCTTGAGTAATTCAACTTCTACCTCTAGTAGTTGATGATGACTGAATGCACAATTATTGCCATCGCGTGAAGGTATTAGAATTAACTCATGACGAGCATTAATTTTCGTAGAAAATATATTTTATGTACAGCACTAGTTTTTCCAGTTCTGTCACAAACTATGATATGAAATCGGCGCTGTGATGTGATCGATTCTATGATAGTGATTCATCATATGAAAAACACATGTGGTAATCAATAGTAAATACTTCATGATATTGATACATATCCTCTGCTACGTTCTTCGCATCAGTCTTTGCACACTCTCATCTTCTCTCTATAATTAGTTAAAAAACACTCCAAGTAGGCATTCACAGTGAATGGATGTGTTGCTTTCCAATTGGAGTTGATGATTTGAAGCCACTTATTAGTATCATTTGATAGTCGGATGGCGCAGTGCTTTATTGCTCCATAATCGATCTCATGTGATTGCAGTTTATCCGTTGATCTAAAGTAATGCCGACACCAGCGAAATAATAGATTGTTGTTTAATTCGTCTAGCACATATGACGATATAGTAATTGTGTTAACTTCATACACCGATGGCATATATATATTTTTTAATGGATGTCTCTCTTCTGCGCTCACGAGGCTTGACAGGTTCTTTATCTATGTGATATGCCATACATTGTTATCTTCGGTATCTTGTATGTACAGCAAATTGATATGCTTTTCTTCTTTTTATGTTGAGCCATGCGTATCGGAGCAATGTCTTCTTCGGTGGTACACACATTAATGGATAAATTATTTTGAAGCAAAATTTTTTTTTTTTTTAATTTGACCTATAGTTATTGGGAATGCAATATTCGATAGATTCAATACCGTTGAATAATGTATGTAAGAAGATCCGTGGTCACTGTTTCGTTCAGCTGGGTATAAAGCTGTAACTGTGACCCATGCGAAACGTGCATTATCTCTTGATTGCACATTAATCGCAGCCCTCATAATCATTATTTCCCGTGGCAATGAGATATAACATTTAACGCGTATTGATTTATACTTATTTACATTTATTGTAAGATCACGTATCTTTTGTAAAGCTCAACCACTTCCACGTTGTTGAAATTCATCGAGCAGAACTTAAAGTATAGACCATCAGGCGTTCAAGTCGAGTTCTCGCCACATTAACTCATCACCGTTGTGTCCTGCACCCATGCATATAGAATGCCTGTACACGAAATACTTCAATCCTTCCAGATTCGGTATTTGGCCTATCAATGACTATTGATGTTTAGTTGATAATCAGTGGCGCTTTATTCGGCTTTGCGATTTCAGTACTTTGATGAACTCGACGATCTGTATCTCCCACACAGCAAAGTCGTCGATCGAACTTAAGAGCGTGGCTTGGTTGTGCAAGATTTCTTCTGATGGTTCATTGTTGTTCTCCATATTAACGAGTTGAAAAGTCTTGCCAGCGAGATATGTGAACTCACTGCTTCATTCAAAGTGTGGCCACTTTTGAGCGCTGCCGACGATTAAAAATGGTCTCCCATCAGAAAATATTTTTGTCGTTCCCTTCTAGCTCGGAAAATGTAATAGAATCACCTCCACCAGAGTTTTTCAATATCACGCTGATATCTTTTAACATGGAAAGCATGAAAAATAAATACACACGCAGAACGAGCCGATCGGGGTTCAACGGGAGCAAAAAATAAAAGTATTTTTGTGAGTATTCCAGACCGCGAGTGCATCTATGCTCAAACGGTGCATGCAGTGGGATCAGTGGTAGAAGCCTAAAAAAAAAAATCTCCGGCCATAGATCCACAAAGTTGATCGTTTTGTAATAAATACCTCGTTTTCGTATGTGTTTTGGATAGCCAAGACATTACTTGAGCGGAATGTTATTTTTTCAAAATGTTCCCTATGCTCGGAGGCTGGCATTGAACGTCGACGAAGAAAAAAAATTGTCTTTATAATATGACTGATTTGGTAAAAACTGTATAGCCTCAAGTGTCACTTGAATAGGTTTGATGTTGCTCTGCGGAGAGCGCTATGATTCGTGACAGGCTGGACTTCATACATACTGGAACACGTGGCAATATATATTAAAAACTCGAAGATGCTCTTTATAATACGCGAGTTCAGTCTCCATGACCTAGACGCGGTTCTGTAGAGATCGCGAAAGTCAATGATTGGCGAGCCTGGCCAGCTTTCACCTCTATGAGTGCACACTTTTCTGGACAGCAGATGCCTACCCCTACAGGGATAGTTAAAGAAAAAAAACTTTCGTTTATCCCCTGGCCAGGATTCACTATCTTGCAAGGTTTTTTTCTACAATAAGTCCCCACCCTACTATAAGCCTATGAGGATCCAAAAATCGAAATCCGAAGAAGGATCGGAACAGCAGTTTTCGCCATTCCAGTCGTCAACCTCCGAGGTGTCCTTGTGGAAGAGTCGGAAAACGGAAAATCAGTTAGGAAAAATGTCGAACCAAATTGAAGTGATCGATCTCGTCGATGATGAGATGGAGGTTGTCGTGAATATCGCCCATGACGACGAAGTGGAAGTTGGGGTAGACGGAGACGTTATTGATATCGCCGATGATGACGATGATTAGTTAAACCATGGGGCTAACTTGTCCAGACCTGCATGATCTCAAGTGTCGGCATCAAGGCTTGACGTTGCACTCCTTGTATATATTATCATTCAGAGATGAAAGACTAAAGCCCTGTACAATGGAAATGCATTTTTTTCCCCCGGATCACTGTCTTCGTCACATGCTGTCGTAAAATTTTATGGGTTTTCAAGTGTGGACCTATGGAATGATGAGGCTCAAGTTGCACATGCGAAGCGATAGGGTATGACGGTCCCTGGCGCTCGACGTAAGAAAAAAAAGAGTCGTAAAATTTGAGACTTTCGAACGAGGTGGTTGAAACGTTGCCGTGTATAACAGCGTCTCGGACATGAGCCTCCGTCGAGATAGTTGAAAAAAAGAACATCTGGATAAATTCATGCACCTTTTCTTAGCCCTCTACGTGACTTCTTAAGAGACAACGTTACACACACACACACACGCACGCACGCACGCATGCACGCACGCACGCACGCACGCACGCACGCACGCACTCACGCACGCACGCACGCACGCACGCACGCACGCACGCACGCACGCACGCACGCACGCACGCACGCACGCACACACGCCTACCTCCCCACGACCGTAGCGCCACCTTGGCTTCCCTACACGCACGCACGCACACACGCCGACCTCCCCACGACCGTAGCGCCACCTTGGCTTCCCTACACGCAGGCATGCACGCACGCCGACCTCCCCACGACCGTAGCGCCACCTTGGCTTCCCTACACGCAGGCATGCACGCACGCCGACCTCCCCACGACCGTAGCGCCACCTTGGCTTCCCTACACGCACGCACGCACGCACACACGCCGACCTCCCCACGACCGCAGCGCCACCTTGGCTTTCCTACACGCATGCACGCACGCACGCACGCACGCATGCACGCACGCACGCACATACACACAAAATACCCATCAACCCCCCCCCCCCCCCAGTCGCTGCACGGACCACATGACCCCCCCCTCCACATAGGTCTCTCTGTGACGTCACACGCGCCCGGCGACCTCCCCACGACGGTGGCGCCACCTTGGCTTCACCACTTTTGACACACCACCTCCCCTTGAGTTAGAACCGGCCTAGCTCTACTACTCACAAATCATCCATGTTTGAGACGTGTGAGTTCAGCATTCGTAAGCAAACGATGTTGAACTTTCGTGCCTCATTTTGGTCGCACACTGCCCAGGAAATCGAGGATTTTGAGGGGTAATGACAATGACCATGGATCATCCAAAAATATGCTATCTGCGATTTTTCACGAATGAATACCGAGGTATTCCTGCGAAGAGAAAACAAACTTGAGTTTCTTGCATCGGAGCCGTTGGCTGTTTGACACATCGGCGAGCGGGAAATCAATCCGAAGGAAGATCGTGGCAAATGACAAAGTGCGTAAATTGAGGTTATGAGACAGGCCATATTTATTACTCTTACGTCAACATAAATTCCAGTGCTATCGTGCTATCAAAATTCGAGGATACACGATAATATCCATATGATCGCGGGTACGGGAAAATTGCGTCGATGTTAAAGAATTCGTGAACTTCGCGTGCCGCCGTTGTCGCATCGAAGTGACACTTAGCATCATCGTCGGTAAAAACAAAAAAAAAACACTTTTCGAGTCTCACTTTCACTGTAAGCAAATTCCCTCATTAATTTTCGTCAATGTTGCTCTTCGGAGACGCCGAGAAATTTCAAGTGTAGAAGAACAATGTAAATCAATCTGGCGCGACAAAACACCGGGGTTCCGATCCACACAACTGCACGGTGGTACGATAAAGGGGGGGGGGGGGGGGGCGTCGTGCCAGGGCCTTTACACACGGTGTATTCGATTCGATGTAGTGTATTCGGTCGAATATTATGAGATCTCATCGTTGAGTAGACGGATCGAAAAATGGTCCAAACAAAATCGATCAAACACAATTATATTTCATTGGTCAAATGTCATTAAATTTTCGATTCGTCACCGCGTTTTCACGTAATTTCAAACAGGGCCTTTACGCACGGGCTATTTTCTAAGCACGTAGGTAAACACCGTGTGCACATAGTCTCAGCGTTACGACGCGAGGCTGCTCGAGCGTCTATATCTATATCTATGGAAAAAGGTGTTAAGTGATACATTAAAGGACGTATGTAGTGTATGTTATGATACAACCGAGGGACTGTATTTGATTCAACAAATCAACAAATCGACGACTGTGGAGTAATTTTCGTGGCCAAAAAATCGTTCGGAAATTCGGGCGAATATTACGAGATCTCCAGATTAAGTAGACGGATCGAAAAATTATCTTAATAAAATCGATAGGAAAAATACCATATTTCATTGGTCAAATGTCATTAAATTTTCGATCCTTCACCGCGTTTTCGCGTAATATCGAATCAAAGTTAAAACGCCGTCTGCTAAAGCCCATTTTACTGTATAAAGAGTCGTAGCGCGTTCGTCAGTCGGTCAGTGGCATTGAGATCGGTGGCATCGATCAGTGGCGTCGATTTTTTTTTTAATTACATGGCGTCAAGACGCTGCCGCGTCTCTTGATATATAACATTATATAATATAGACCTCGCTTAACAATTTGGATATACAGTCGATATTTCTTGATGCACTAAAAGTTACATAGCTTCGTAAAAAAAAGATAACCAAATTTACCGAACGGCGTTTTGAAGGAAACAAATTCAGCCTTATTTTGCTTTTTTGAAATATTTTTTATAATTTTTTTTTTTTGACCCGGTACCCACTTCGGTACGTGACTGTTTTTCAGCTTTTTCGACCATCGAGAATTAGGCGCATTATGCAAAAAAAAAAAAATGTCACGTTTATTCATGATTCACTTGACCGGGCTAGCAGGAGCTACATTTTGGTTTTTTAAAAAAGTTTCGTACAATTTTTTTTGCAAAGTTATTTCATTTTTGTCTAAAAAAAGACTAATTCTAGATAATGCAATGTAACTCAAGAACTAGAGGGTTTGAGAAGAAATGTCAGGGATGTAAAAAGTTGCGTAAGTTCATACTGGATAGCCTGGCATTTTTTAAGAATTTTCCTGAGATTTTTTCTCACAGGAAAATGTGTCACGTTTATCTATGATAAACTTGAACGGGGTAGCAGGAGCTCCATTTCCGTTTTTCTTTTAAGTTTCGTACAATTTTGTCGCAAAGTTATTTCATTTTTGCTAAAAAAGACTAATTCTAGATAATGCAAGGTAACTCAAGAACTAGAGGGTTTAAGAAGAAATGTCAAGGATGTAAAAAGTCGCGTAAGTTTATACTGGATAGCCTGGCATTTTTTAAGATGCCCATTAATCCGATAGAAGTGGAGTAACACTGTATATACGAACATTATTTTATGAATCGCCTATAAAATAATAATAAATCGATATTGAGCAAATGTGATTGTTTTCGCATATTAATATTGCACTAATAATTTGATAAAGTGACGATGTATTTTTATTAATTATGTAGTATTTATTCATCATCTGCTAATGCATATTTACCTGCACCGTTCTTCGGGCGATAAACAGGGAAAACGTATTATTTGCGTCATCGCAATTTACGTTTACGCGTTTACACCAAATTTATATATAGTTTCACCAAGTTTGATTTTGTTATTGAAAACATTCATAAATAATGAAGTTATTATTTTTTAAACAATTCACCGCCGTTGCTGCATGACCTATCGATGTTGGTGGTATGACCAGATACTATCTCGAAATTTAAAAAATGATGGAAAAGTTTGACTTGCTATACAAAAAATGAACTACAATAATGTTTTTATTAAGAAATAGATGGAAGAATTTTAAAAAATCATTCGGTCATATAATACAAAGTATTATAAGCTACGCCATATCAGAATTTGAACCCAGTCCACAGTGGGACAGAAACCCAAATAGATGGCCAAAAGTCTAAAAATAAAGTATCGATTTCGGGGATCTGCAGTGGTGGGTTAGATATAGTAATAGTCCAAGGGTCGAGTTCCAGACTCGAGAGGGGACGATCCTTTACACCTGCTATTGTGTCCCAGTTCAAAAGTGCCCTTCGCTTAAACCAGACGCGTCGCGCTTTGTGCCTGATTTTCAGTGCACTCTTGAAAACGTCGCCAGTTACAGAAAAATAAACCGATTGACGATTTTCAAAATGGATTCGAAAGGGGAAAGTAAGTAGAATATCATCATGTATTGAAAAAATTGTAATAATGATGTATGCGATATCAGTTAACGAATGATTTTTCCGAAAATTAACGTAGAATTGCTACTGAATATTGTAAACACGTAGAGAAAAGTTGAATTGTAAAGCGTTGTAAATCGGCCAGACTTATTCGAGGTTGTAGATTATTCTATTGTTTAATGGAAACAGCAAAAAAAATTGCGCATTATTGCGCCACCGCTATTGGTACAAGGTTTTATGATAAAAAATGCATTTTTCTCGATTTCGTACAATTAAAACACAAAATATGGAGAAGTGATTCAGATAAAAGTTGTATGGTTTCAAATTATCTCTTCAGGGGTGTACTCACATTGTGGGCCCAGTGAGGCCCAAGATTTTTAGCCCATAGATTTTTTATCATTACCCTCAGTTTTTATAGCGGATTTAGATTTCACGCTTCAAAATTGAAATATTTTTTATCATGTCACTTTCTGCTAGGCTTCTTCCAAAAGGCCGAAAATCTTAGCAAAAAATAACCTCTGAAAAAATGTATAATTTGAAGAGTTTAATCGAAATCGATGATGAAAAATTAGGATTTTTTTTTAATTTCCTTATGGTTTTCATAGCATTTCCCAATATCATAGTCATCTATAATATTGTGGAATGAGTAATAGTGAGTAAGGCTGAATATGTTATTACTTATTCATATGTATTATACTTTAACATTTTAGAATCTGCCGACGATAATCCTGCAGCACCTGGATTAACGAGAAAAGATATTTCCGCACTCATGAAAAATAATTTGAATCGTGGTGCAGCTTCAGCATATCTGAAAATTGAAAAGTTTATGTCAGAATAACTACAACGACCTTTTACTTTGTCGGATGACGCAAAACTTGCAATACGCGCATTATAACGTCCCAATTTAATGAAAAGTGGAAGCAAGCTTCCAGGCTCGAAGACAGATTTTTCGACAAATTTTTCACATGGCTAGGTGTGTTTGTTCCCCTAGAAAAAATCCAAGAAGCTTTAATACAGTCGAGCAGCATGGGTCGGCCTCCTTTAGAGTTTGCTGAAGCTAGTGTGTGCTCAGTGCAACTAGAAGTACCGAAAAACTGTCTTATGCGGCTTAAATGAGCCTTCGAGCAGCTGGTAGATTTGATGCCGCAAAAGTTGTTCAAGATGTGACGCTGGGAAGCCCATCAAGAGCTCAAAAGTATAGAGAATCGTTGGAATCGATTTCAGAAAATCCTTATATTCCTGATAAAGCCCTATCGCTTGTAGTTAAACTTAATATGTCAAAATCTGACTATCAGAAACTTCGGAATTCAACCAGAGAACAGTGCTGTAAGTTATTTCCGTCGTATAATGTCATACATCAAGCGAAGCTTCAATGTTATCCACCGAAATCAGACATTAGCGTTACAGAATGTAGTGCTGAAGTGAAACTGCAGTCTTTGCTGGATCACACAATTCAGAGAATCTTTTTGATTCAAGACGAAGTTATTAAAAGCTTATGTAAAGAAAGTGTTCGCAACTTGAATTTAATTTGAAAGTGGGGTTGCGATGACACTTCTAGCCAAAATGCATATAACCAAAGATTTACCGATGATGATGGAAGTAAGTCTGATGCTAACATATTCTTCACGTCGCTTGTTCCATTGCAGTTGATATCAGTTGACCAAGAAACAAAGATACCCTTGTTGTATGGAAAAATCCTAGGCCATCATCTACCCGTTTTTGTCGGCCAATTAGAATTCAACTTTCGCATGAAAATACTGAATCCACAGTGAGCGACATGGAGTTTATTAAACAGCAGGGAAGTAACCTTGTCCTTTACGAGACTGTCATTGACGGAAAACACATAACCGTTCCTTTCAAACTTGCATTCACCATGATATATGGTAAAGTTTGCAATGCAATCACGAGTAATGCTTCTGCTCAACGTTGCTATTTATGTCAAGCAATATCAAAAGACTTCAACGATATCGATGCGATGTTGAAAAGAAAAATCAATGAAGATTTTCTACAGTTCGGGTTATCGACGCTGCATGCGTGGATTTGCTTCTTCGAATGTTGTTTGCATGTAGGGTATAAACTTGAAATTGAAAAGTAGCAAGTACATACTGCAAATGATAAAGGAATTGTAAAAAACCGAAAAGAAAGTATACAAAAAGGTTTCCGCATACGATTGGGTCTTATAGTTGATCAACCAAAGCCCAGATTTGGTAGCTCCAATGACGGGAATACTGCTCGACGGTTTTTTGAAGATTCAACCACTTCTGCTTGATTACGGGGGTAAATGAAGATCTGATCAAACGATTTCTCGTTATATTGCAAACACTTTTGAGTGGCCATGAGATTGATATAATCAGATTTCAAGATTATGCCGTGCAAACAGCTCGCGACTACGTGAAGTTGTATCCGTGGTTTTATATGCTGACTTCAATGCATACAATTTTGATTCATAGCGCAGCGATTATGAAGTCTGCAATATTACCAATTGGACAAATGTCCGAAGACGCCCAATAGTCTACCAATAAATACATAAAAAAGAATAGATAAGATTTTTCACGAAAATTTTTCCAAACAAAAACCATGGAAGACGTTTTTTCACGCCTACTATTAACGTCTGATCCATACATTTCTAGCCTGCGCAAATTACCTGGTAAGAAAATGAAATCGTTGCTACCAGAAGCAATCCAGTTATTAACTGCGCCAAGCGTCTCAACAAATGCAAGGAGCTCGGGCAATGCGTCGTCAGTTAAATTCACTGACTGTGAATCAGATTGTTTTGGTGACGATGAATAAAGTTGTATGTAATCGAATGTATCACGATGACTGACCAGTTATTCGGAATGTGGAATTTTTTCCGTCAATTACTTGTTTTTATAAGCGAATACATATATTTTAAGAAATATAATGCTAATTTCTACACTTTGTATACGTTATTTTAATCTTAATACTTTGTACCAACCTAATTTTAAGGACAACCTTTGCAATGTGACATAAATATAACGAGGTGTTGAGGAATCGGCTTCGATTCGGCCCGTGAGATTTCCAAGGTCATGGTGGAAAGAAAGAAGGAGTTTTTTTCACTCGTTTACGTTTCGATCCTTGGTTCGGATCCTCTTCAGAAACTTTATTTGTTCTACAATTTTTTTCACAGATTTCTTTCACAGAATTCTTTCACAGAAAAAACAATAAAACAAAGACTTGCTACAATCAACAATCAAAATAACAAAAATAAAAACTTTGACTCCTCCAGACTAATAAATCTACCATACACTAAAAATATCCATCACCAACTAATTCGTCTTTTCAAACAATATAATATAACATTAGTCACAAACAACAAACACAATATCTTATCGATCACAGGCTCCACCAAAGACAAGATTGAAAACAGCAAAAAATCTAACATAGTATACAAAATTGATTGCAATGATTGTAACTCCACATACATAGGCCAAACAAAACGATACCTTAAAAACAGAATCAATGAACACAAAAATAGCCTAAAACATACCAACACAATACACACAGCTCTAGCACAGCACGCAATAGAACAAAAACACGATTTCAAATTTGACGATGTTAAAATTTTAAACAATGAAAAATGGCTCAAAAAAAGATTGATCCTAGAAATGATACAAATCAAAGCGCATCCCAATGCCATCAATTTTAGAACTGACATAAAAAATCTTAGCTCAATATACAATTCAATAATATAATCATAACAATATTTTATCACCATAACTACACACGTCAATTTTAAAACTCATGACTAAATTTAAAAACTCTTGACATAACATTTTAACCTCTTAACATAACACAGGCACCCCCAAACTCTTGACACAGCACTG
Organism: Ophion ellenae; assembly: GCA_963210295.1. Lineage (NCBI taxonomy): Eukaryota > Metazoa > Arthropoda > Insecta > Hymenoptera > Ichneumonidae > Ophion > Ophion ellenae. Next base: position 11,514,007 of record OY723395.1, on the reverse strand, counting down.
ACAAAGGATCATTCTCCCTCTCTCCAGAAACAATACATTTGCCATTAGTCTTTCTCGAACTCTCTTGGACGTCACTACTCGACATGTAGAGCAGAGAAATTTTTTTTTCTAATTTTCTTCTTTGTGCTTGTGAGGATATATTCAGTTTATTTCAATAGGTAATTACCACTTTCACACAACATCTCATTAATCAAGACAATAGATCAAAATGAAGTTTCTTTTACCATACCAATTTTTCGCAGATAATACAATCACCAAAAAACGATTATATCTATCAATTGAAATTAAATAAACGGTTCGAAATATACTCTCTGAATCAACCTCACGTGACAGTATTTCATCATCAAACATACTGTCAACATCAACCATCCTCCAAGCACAAACCAAAAGAAAACTAGAAATATTGACAATATTCAGGTTCGTTATCTAACATAATTCTTATCTCTCTTACAATAACTTGTTATAAATAATCACTCACACAATATCAACATGATTAGAAAAATTATGAGAAAAAACTAACACAACATTTACACAAATCCCGTGCGGCAAAATTTTTTGCCGCACGGGATCCGCCATTTTTTTTTCGCAATTTTGACTTCAGATTCGTAATCAGCAACCCCAAAAATCTCCGAGTACATACTTTCACCTCGATTCAATTCGTTTTTTATTAAATTTTTTGCCGTACTGGATCCGCCATTTTGTTTTTCGAAATGTTCACTTCTGATTCGTAATCAGCGACCCCAAAAACCCCCGAGTACAAACTTTCAGACGAATTGAAAACTTGTCAGCCTTTTGGCCGTCGATGTGGGTTTCCGACCCACTGTGCAGTCGGACGAAAAGATTTCGAAATACGACTTACACCGTTTCATAAGACATAGTTTCGAGAAAAACGTAAGAGAAAAAGGGTAAATTGCAGCGGGGCGGTTCGTCGTAGCGCAGTGAGCGATCTGACCCTTCGGACAAATCGTCATAACTCCATCAGTTTTTTTTAATTGCGCAAAATCTTCGTTTCAAATAAAAGTTGAGGCTCTAGGCAATCAAAATATGGGATAGAAAATATTGTATTTCCGAAATATTAATCCTATACGCACCCCTGAACAAAAATTATTTTCTGGTTCTTTTTCAGGGCTATTTGAATCCGACAGTAGAAATATTTATAGAAAGATCGATCCAGCATTTTTTCTTCATAACGGCATTGGGGGATGACGACGAATATCTTATTGGAAAAATTATATATTAGGTTATTTTAAGAATGATTTATTCCATCGAACGAACGAATACTCGGAATAATCAATTTTCTATCCAATATTGGCGAGAACGCACTGTTCGAGATAGGACTTGTTGACCAAGGCCCGCGAGTGCACGTGGTGTTTCATGACAGGGTGGTTTCCTAGGTTCGAGGATTTCATTCTGGCGGGTGTGTATTTGTTCTTCATATCGTTAAGGCTGCTGTGCTCTCGCGTGGGAAAGTACGTGAGATGCTTACTTATTATCAATAGCCTACATTTCCGCCGTGTAGGTCTAAGCTGAAAGAAAAATATAAATATCTGTCGAAAAATGAGAATGCCTCTATCGCGCGTATGTGGTCGCTCACGATTTCCATGGAAAATCGCGTGTGCCCTGTGTTTTCGCCGGGGCTCAAGAAGATAAAAAAAAGGCAAGAAAAAGAAATACATTGTGCGCATTTGGTCGCGACGTGACACCTCCCCCCTTTAGGATTGAGCGTCTCGCTCGATCAGGTTCGTTGGGGGTTGCAATCGAAAATATAGTGGCACGATAGTATGAATTGGCATTGTCATTGATCGACTCACAATTTGACTTAAATATATTCGAGGATTGGTATCTAATATGACGGTGTGACTTATAGTTATCTTGCGCTTAGGAGGGACGCATGAATTTCATTATCACCTTATAAGAAAGCGTGTATGTTTCGTTTTGAAAGACTTTGTTACGAGATTTTTTGTTTGTTTTTTTTAAACATTATGTATATCTGTTTTTTTACTTCACTGTAAGAAGTATATTTACGCGTTTTCTCCTTTCTTTTTCCTTACAAATAAATGCCTATTTTCCTCATTTCAACTCATCTTACTTGACAAGGTTAAAAGAACAATAATAATGGGGATGGAGAAAAACGCTACTAGGCATGGCTAAAATGGTCGTTTTGATACTCGAATGTCTTCTCGTGCGAACTCAAAGGAAAAGAACCCGTTTTAGAACGTTGATCGTACCTTGAACGATCGGAGATGTTAATGTAGAGATCATGTGTTGCAGCGTTGGTCTTGACTTGATCCTTTGGTTCGACTGAAGGCTTGATAAGTTCGGCCGTGACGAGTTTATGAAGTTCTTGACCAGTTCCCCCGTTGACGTTATCTTCTTAGGTCGTTTAGCCAGGTACATCAGGAGGTGCGTAACCGGGTCCCATACTGCACCGACGAGGTAAACCGACCAGCCGTAGACAGTGCATAGGTTGTACGTATGGATCACCGTATCTGTGAGAAGCGTGCTTGATCGAACGACGGGTAACATTCGGGTGACATCAGCGTTTGCTGTACCGAATTGAGAGAATTTTTCCCACGAGCGATTCCAGATTCAGTCCGCTTGGTTGACAGTGCTTTGACCACTGATGCCCGATGCCATATTGTTTATGGCAGCGGGCTGCTCAACAGGAAACATGATGTGTTTTCGTACGTTGTCGATGTCTTCTGCGGAACAGATCTCACATGGTAGTTCTGGGTTGGTGTATCGCCAAGTAGACTTCGTCGTCGGCTTCATGCTTGCCGGTAGTATGGCTTTGACAGGAGCAGGTATGAATTTGTACCCGATGTCTCCGTAAGGGTAATATGGAGGAAGTAAGGAATTATAGGTTGTTTGAGTTCTTGTTTTGGTAATATATGAGTTCGAGGAGTAAGGAGATATTTTTCGTTCCCACGAGTGACAGGTTGATCGTAATATTCTTTTAACATTCTTTTAATATTCTTTTAGCTTTCTGTTAACATACTTTTACCATTTTTTTAATATTCTTTTAGCATTGCTTTAACCTTCTTTTAACATACTTTTAACCTGATCAGGTTTACTTCTATTGGTATACATTTAATAACGTGTACCACTTCGCTAGCTAGTACCGCCATATGGCTTGAAGCTTTCATTAAACCATATGTAAATTCGTCTAGTGCTTGTATCGCAGGAGATAGACTATTTTAAAGAATTTAACATTCTCGATTACATTATTGAATAAGTATATAGCGTATAGCGTTTAAATTTGTTTCTGGATGTGTCGCTCATCAGATATAAATGTAGAGTTAACATTGGGCGAATATCTTTTAAATTAGTGTTGAATAATTCTTAATAGACAGCGTTGTTGTTTTTGAAAATTTTAATTTGTTTTTGGAATTTCGAATTTGTTTTTGGGATTTCACGAAAGTTATACCCGTTGATGTTTCTGAATAGTATGATAACGGCCATCTGAAAAAAAAACAGTGTAATTGTTGTGGTTATTTATTTAATTAGGATTCAAATCGGATTCGTCGACTCTTGGTGGTTTGTTTTTAGTTTCGGTGTTAATGTGTGAGTATCGCAATCGCTTTTCATGCACTATTCGTGTTTTGTTATTATAATGGATTTTTACGTTACCCTTGTCCAGTTTTTCTAGAACCTTATGTGGTCCAGTATAATGGTCTCCGAGTTTACCTGGTTTGGGACCCTTTTGGAGGTAGACGAAATCTCCTCCCTTGAAACTCGTGGGATGAGCGTTCTTATCGTAATATTTCTTCGAACAATGTTTGGACGAGACTAGATTTTTATAGGCCAGGTTTCTGATTCCGTTTGTTCTCGTGATTAATTCAATTAAATACCCGCGATAAGTGGGTAGCTGATCTGATTCTCGAAGCGGTTCGCTTGATGGAACGCTCGCTAATTTGCCAAAGACTATTTCGTATGAAGTATACTTCGTACTTTCATGAACACTTGTGTTATACAAGAGTGTTGCCAATTCTAACCATTGATCCCATTCATTGTCTTTATCCGTATATTGTTTCAATAATTCGGCTAGTACATGATGAGATCTCTCGAGAGATTCGTTGGATTGAGGATAAAACGCGGTCGTTCGACATCGCTTGATACGAAATCGTTTTGCGACCCGTTCCATGAGACCGCTCAAAAAGTCACTCCCTTGATCTGTTAATAGCGCCTTGGGTGCACCAAAAACGCAAATAAATTTCTTTATAAATGCATCGGCGACCGTTGTCGCTAGTGCATTTGGGAGTGGAGTTGCGACACAATACTTCGAGAGGTGATCTTGAATAGTGAGAATGTACTCGTTCTGATTCGAGGTACGTTGCATTGGACCTACTATGTCCATTAATTTTTTTTCAAAAACTGCGCCCGGAGTGTCCGTTATTGTCATTGGTTATTTTGTTTTGACTCTGACTAATTTTTTTAGTTGACACTCTAAGCATTGTTGGATTCTTCTTTGGATATCTGATTTCAAGTCTTCCGAGAAATATTCGCGTTTAATTCTATTGTATGTTTTTGAGATACCCTTGTGTCCTCCAATTGGAGACTTATGCATTTCGTAAAAGATCGAATCTCGTTTGGCAGTTTTCTCGTTTCCAATTGGCACGTAGCGTAGAGTTCCTAAGAAAATTATTATTTTCCAATATCTATTGTATTAGTATAAGTATTTCATCTCAATATTTCGTTGGCCATCTATGACTGAACAATTTCGTTTATTCAAGTGTTCTTTTCTGTACATATATATGTAGGTACACACCGGACGGTTCACTAGAAATTAGACACTCTAAAACATCTATAAATATTTATGTTATCTTAAACAACAAAAAAAGGCAGACACGAACTTTGGAGGGCTCCTCACGATCAACATTTTGGTCCTTTCAGTTTTTGTAAATGAAGACCTCAACCTGTTATTATCGTCAAATTCACTTTTTAAATGAAAACTCCATGTTTCTATTTTTATGTGTTGTATTCCGTATATATGTGTTGTGACGTGATTTTTTGAACCACGTCACAAAAAGGCTACCGATGCTCAAGATATGCTCTCGATGCCCGGGTTGCGACCCATGCGTTAGTGTTACGGGTCCTTTCTCTAGAGTGTTTGTCTTGTTACGTTTGAGGTTTTGGGTTAAGTTTTTGTTTTGGTTAGGTTGGCGTGCGGAACTCGGTCGAGCGGCGTATGGTTCGAGGTACCGAGCAATCTCGACCGAGGGATGCACCCAGTGAGGCCTCTCGGGGAATCGGTGCACGCCCGGCTGAAACGCCGGCGCCCCACCGTAGTGGTGCATCGTGCTGGAGAGCGGGCCGTTTAGGTTACGGGCGGAGGCTGGGGATCTCCGCGCCGCGCTTCTGGACAGAAGCTTTGCCCGCTTTCGCACGGTGGCCCGGGGATGCGATCTCCGAGAGCCTCCATGTTACCGATGAGAAAAGGTCCCGATGTGTTACCGTTCCGTTTTCGGGGTAACTCGGGCAGAAAATATAGATTCCGAAAGGAATATTCTATTAGAATATTCCAGCTCCCGAAATAATATTTCAGCTCTCGATATTATACGAGATAAAGTTCTCGCTTGAACCGACGATTTCGCATGGTCCGATGCCGCGAGCGTGTTGACATTTTTTCTGTTAACGCGCTCTGTCTCGCTCTCGCATAATCCCTCGCACGCCGGCCTTGGTCGCGCGAGGTACAGAGTCGCTACCGAATCTTCGCGTGAGACGGTTGTCTCAAAAATCGCGATCGCTCCCGATTTTAGTGATATCGTGAGAGAGTCGTCGATCAGACGCCGCGATGGAGAGACGTGTCGTGTCTCTCTCGCGCTCTCGTTCTCGCGTTAGAGGCACGTCGTCGTGCTCTCTCGTTCCCGTTCGTGTAACGTTTCGCGTGCAGTTCGTGTTCGCGATTGGATTTCGTTACGTGAAAAGTTTTCGGGTGGCTAATCCACCGGCTCCCGCACTATAAAATAAAATCTAATTTTATTTTATAGTGACGTTACCGTCATCGCGCAAGTGATAGATTCCGTGCTCGCTCACGCTACTCCCCGGTGAATCCCGACCCCTCTACCACAACCCACAGCCTGAGCGGCCGTGCTTTACCGCCACCGTTCTCCCCCGTGCAAGTGCATCCAGTTAGTCCGGTTAAACGATTCCGGCGATCAAAAATCGAGGAGGTCTCCAGACTCCGAACCCGGTTAGGATTCCGGGATACCAAAAATCAAGGAGAGCTCCAGTCTCCGCCTGGCGGGTCGGGTTTGATCACCCCGACCCCAGTTTATTCCGGTTGAGACGACCGGAGAAACAACGTCTCTGGCGCCCCGGGTATTGCGGATGCACCCGCCCGGGAGGAACGGCCGAAGGTGACGGTTTCCCGCACCAGATCCCGATTGGAGCTCTCGTTTCCGCGTAGAGAAAATATCACCCGTCACAGTGTATACCGGGTTTCCTATTTTAATGTTACTCCTGATTTAACTCGAGAAATGCTGCTCCGTTCAAGTATTGAGTATAATAAAACATTTACGGTTCAAAGGGGAACGTACAAAAAAATGGATAAAAAATTCCAAATGGTGACGTTAAGATCGTCGGCATGTTCAGGTATGATGGCAGGCATGTTAAAGACTTTACCTCCTCGTGTTCCATTCTGGATAGCGCTAAAATAGTACAAAAATGGACCGACACTGGTAGATAGGCGGTCGGGGTTGGGCTCTGGCGATATTTCGACTTAAGCAGCATTGTGCGCAGCCAATACTCGGAGCGGTGACCGTTTGGCCGTGCACCGGCTGGCACACAATCAGCAAACGGAACGCCAATACTTCTGATACCTTTTTGGTGAAAAAATTCATCATCCCATTTTGAAAAAACATGCCGACCATATTAACGTCACCGTTTTGACTGGCGAATACTTCTGATAACTTCGTGTAGATACTTGTGTTAAAGTTGGTGCACCAGAGAATGAGAAGAATATAGGGCCGTCTATACCGGTACGGGTTTTCCACAGTTTCTCCGTGCCCTCGGCAAATGTGGTATAGTGTAGCTAGTGACGGCTGTGGACGCAACGGAAGTTAGGTTCGATTAGCGAAGTGCGGGTAAGAAGTGATAGGAAAGGGTTCAATTGGAAAGGGTTATACTTAAGAACCCGAAAGGGTCTACGTTGGAACTCGGGTATTCCCGAATATATTTCCCCTGTATATTTACAGGGTGTATCTTAACTACTAGTTTTCCGTTGGTGAGCATATAAGGTGTCTCTTTCCAAGCAAAACCCCTTTTCTTTAAATGTCACTATAGTTTCGACAGCCAAGCGAGAGTAGACGCGGGTTCGAATCCACATGCGTGCAAGTGGATTCAAATTCATTGATTTTTGTTAAATTGAAATGTAAATTGACAGTTCAAACTTTCAATTTCGAATGTCAAAATTTGATTTTCGAACATTATCCGTTCGCCCAAATAAGATATTAAATAATAAATGATAATAAATGTTTAACAATGTTATCCATTGTTTACTCGAAAGATCTGAAGACCTTTTAAGTAAACAATGGCACCTGAGCTCACTTGAACGCCGAAACTACTGTGCCATTATTTATTCACCGTTGGACTTTACTGGGGAATATTTTGGCCAATTCTTATCGCACAACATTAAATAAAAGCGTTTTGCTTGGAAAGGTACGCCCTATATCCTACGAATGGAAAAATAGTAGTTAAGATACACCCGTTCATGGATTGTGAATACAAATAAGTATCCGCCGTTTGACAAAAGATAGCCGCACCAGGAAGGTAGAGTTCAAATTGTCAGATGTAAAACGTCACATCGTAAGGTTCGACACCTGGTAAGACCATAACCTTGAGACATTAGCGATTTTGTATCAGCATCCCATAATTTTTTCGAGCGAAAATGTCGAGTTTTGAGCCGAATGCGCGTCATTTGTGGGAACTCTTGCGTCTGGCACGAATATCCCTTCAATCATGCTTCTAATTCATGCTACGTTCGTTGTTTTCGACGTCAAACTCGCCGTTCCTAAACTTTTGAAACCACTCATGACAACTTCTCTCACTTAAAACAGGCTCACCATATGCTTCTACAAGCAAGCAATGCGCCTCAGCTGCAGATTTCTTCAAATTAAAGGGGTAAATCAACTTCCCGCAAATGTCGCTTATTCGGCTCAAAACTCGACATTTGGCACGAAAAAAATTATGTGATGCTGATATAAAGTCGCTAATATTCCAAGGTTATGGTTTTGCCAGATGTCCAACCTTACGATATGACGTTTTACATCTGACAACGTCAACCATAACCTCCTCTATAACATTTTCAAATCCAACAGAGATATATCCTGGTGTTCTGTTTTTCGTGTGTCACGTCCTGAGGGGACATGAGCATATATGTGGTTGTTTTCCTCTTTTGAGCCTACGCCTGGCGCAATAGCTCGGGACGAGGATCAAGGGGAAGTGCTATGGAGACATCAGAGATAATCATTTTGGACAAAACTGGGATAAGAGACAAATTCGGTAAACTCGTTTTAACTGTATTCTGATTTTATTATAATTAAGAGATCGAGCCAAGAAGTGCGTCGGAACGATGGGAATAATAAAGAGTAAAACAAGTATCGCTTACATTAGGTGATAGTGCGTGGTGCTCGCGCTCGCTCGCTCGCTCGCTGTTTTTGTTTGTCGCCGCTCGTGAATTCGAGGCCCTAGCTGCAGCCTCGTGTTGGTGTGATTGGTCGTGTACGAGACGGTCAAAAGTACATGTGTGTTCTTACAAATACGCGATAACGGGATACGATGTCTAAAGGCATATGATCGCGATACACAGTTAAAGGTGAAGAATAACTCGGATATATTTCTGAATATTTCGATATTAACATTTATAAGTTCGCAAAAGGAATAGGTGTGATACGCGTAAGTTGTTCGCGAATAGGTAGTTAATTATTCTTTTCTGAAGGAAGGTTGCCGGAAGACTAAGTTCTGAATTTAATGAGGATTGTCGAGAGACTTGGATAGAGACTTAATAGAAGAACTTGAGCCGATGGTAGTTGACGGGGAACTAACTTGCAGGAGGAATCTTTTGAGAAGTGCAATTTTAGGAGGGGATGACTTATGGGAGAAAATACCTCAAGGAGGGGATGATTCGATTGATGCATTTCTTTCTGGATTGGTCAGTGAAGTATGGCGTAATTCGCGATTGGTTGCAAGGCGGTGCATTTTCGCATACATATATTAATTCGTAGAATCGGTCTTATATGCATCTTATATGATAGAGGTTGCATCGCAAGGTAGTAGACCTTTGTCCCGCAATTCGGCGAAATGGCATATGATGCGTAGAGGCTGATAGATATGCCAGAGCTGGGTCTGGTAACCTTATGCCTTTGACACTCGTTGTCTCGGATATCGAGCGTTCAAGAAGACCGGATGTTGAGTCGTCTTGGTCGCATGTTGTTACGCCGCTAAATGATTAGCAGCACGGATTTATTTATGCAAGATATAGGTTCACATGTCACCCTAGTGGTGCTTCAATTTCCTTTTGAGTGTTTGGCTTTTGGAGAGATACGGAGTTAAGGTATCGCGGCTTAGAAAGAGATAGAAGTTATATGTTAAAATTATTGCGGCTGTGACACCTCCCCCCTTTAAGATTGGGCGTCCCGCTCAATCAGTTTAATCAGAGTGGGGATGAAAAATTTCCTTGGTGGGACAATGCCTATTTAAGAAGGGTCATCAATAGTTCGTGCTTATTACTCAGCCAAATTTTAACCAGAGCGCACCGAAAGTAAGAGAAGGAGAAAAAAAAATAAGATAGATGCCGAGGAAAAACGCGATCAACCCTGTACTGGTAAGTATTCAATTTGCGATATGTTCTTAATGTCCTAATATATATATATATATAATTTTTCCTTAATCTATTAAAATGTGTGTTTGTTTCATGTTTCAGCGGTCGTACTTCCACCAGGCGGAAATCATACGCTGGAAGAGGGAGTCCGCGCGGCAGGCGCAAGCCGAGATGTTCGACGCGGATGGCTTTGATGCGTTCGGCATCCGATGGATGATGGAGGGCCGTTGGGGGGACTTCCACCCCCTTGATGACTGGTTTCACCCAGCGTGGGACCATCCCGATGGCATAATGTCAATATATAATGAATGACGGCATTGTCATTAGATAATACCCTTGATGGGTTAATAATAATAAAAAAAAAATGACATTGTTATAATTTGTCTTGTGGGTATGAATTTTTCTATTCCGGTTATTCTTCGTCTCGTTTATTGCCTCATCGTTGTTCTTCTCGTCGTTGGTTTTCGTTGTCATTTGGTTCGTTGTTGTCTTTCTCATCGTTGGTCTTCGTTGTCTTTCTCATCGTTGGTCTTCGTTGTCTTCCTCGTCGTTGGTCTTCGTTCTCACTCGTCATCGGGTCGTATTCACTATTTACTTTTTTTTTCTTCCGCTCGTTAACACATACTTATAGCATATCCTCTATACTCTAACTTATCTTCTATGTCCTCTTTACATTCTTTCTCGTCTCCCTTTCTATCTTCTCTTGGTACCTTTTTCTCTTTTCTTCCCCCGTTTTTTTTATAATAAAAGCAAAAATATGATTTGTATATATCAAGATTATTATTGTTAATTTACTCTAATTTTTATTTTATTATTTATTATTATTATTTTACTTTTCTCTGAAAAGGCTAAGAAAAAAATTAATCATGCAGCCTTCAGAAAATAGAACAAAAAAATGAATTATAATTATTGATACTTTATGTACTCGTGTGCCACTTAGGGAAAGGTACGAGGATTGTGGAATTCTTCGGATATATTCGGGTACAATACGGTTTCGGTGTTCATAGTTGATGACACTTGAGATTTTTCAGTGTTGTGTCCTGGATCAGCTGTTTCATTCGTAGCGGGTTTATTATTCTCTTGCGGGGCCTCCTCATCTGTCGGCGGGATTTTCTTAGGACGCTTGGCCAGATGTATGAGTAGATGAGTCACTGAATCCCAGATTGCACCGATGAGGTACACTGACCAGCCATACACGGTGTGTATGCTGTATGCATGTATTAAGGTGTCCACGAAGAGTTTTATGGCTCGGATGACGATGAAAATTCCGATGAGACCAGCGCTTGCTGTTCCGAATTGGATGAATCTCCCCCATGTGCGACTCCAGACGGATTCGGCGAGATTTTCAAGACTGTTATTGTCTAGCAGGTTCAACACATGTATCCCTTGGTCGACAGTAGGTTGACCGATCATTCCGCGTGCCACATGGTTGAGTACAGCGGGTTCTTCTATGGGGAACATAATACGTTCCCGAAGATTGTCGATGTCCTCCTTTGAATAGATGCCACTTGATGCTAAGGATGTTGGATTGGTATATTTCCATGTTGGTTTTGTCATAGGCTACATACTCGCGGGTGGCACAGTTTCGGCCGGAACTGGCGAGAACTTGTACCATGTATTGCCGAATAGGTAGTAAGGAGGGAGTAAGGAATTACAAGTCGTTTGGGTTCCCTTTTTCAAAAGGATATGAGTTTTGGGTGTGAGGAAATATGATTCGTTTCCACGAGTTACTGGTAACTGGTTATAGCATTCTTTTAGCCTTGTCAAACTTACTTCTATTGGTATGCATTGAATTATATGAACTACTTCTCCCGCTACTACGGCCATATATCCTGGTCCCTTCATGATGTTGTATGCGAATTCGTCGGGAGCTTGGGTCGCCAAGGACAAACTATTTTGAAGCATTTGCCGTTCTTTGTTACATTGTTGGTCTAGCATATTATGATACAAAGTTTTCATTTGTTGTCGGATATGTCTTTCTACATAGATAAATTTAGAATTGACGTACGCGAATATGTCGAGATTAGCCACGGGGAATTTTCCATGTTTTGCGAACGAAGCGCTTCGCGTTGTTTCGAATATAAAAAGTTTTGGGTGTTCGGTAGTGAAAATATTATATCCGCAAATTTGGTCAGTTTCTCTAACGGATAGCGCGAACGTAACGTCGTTGGTTGTTACTGAATAAACTGTGTTTTCGGTTTCTGTTTCGGTTTCAATTATTTTGTTGGATATTCCTTCATACAGGATGCCATATTTGTTAAATTTGCAGTCGTCGCGGGGTCTTGAGCTCCAAAAAGTGTATCCTCCGTAAGGGTCGATACACGTCGTTGTTAACACGGTACAAGTGGTACCTGATTTTAAATGAATTTGGTTCGAATTCAACGCAATTTGAGCCATATGGCTTCCTAACGTGATTTTTGCCGTACCTTGAACAACAACGTTGTTCCAAGTACCGTACGGATCTGAATACGATGCACCATTGCACTCGCCATTGTTTGCTATACTGCCGGCGAGGGTAATGCTGATTGTAGTAGTTTGGTTATCTTTTAACCCGCGTATCACATTGTGGGCTACTTGAGTGGTGCCGTATCTGTGCATTTCTTCGCATGAGTCCCTTCGAGTGACCTCGAGATATTCCGTTTGGCCGTTATTAACAATGGACACATGCGAAAACATGCCGCAGTGATATATCGTTCTCAAAATCTCGATTTTACATTGTATAACCATGGTTTCAGAGTAGTCGTTGAGTTGTAAGAGTTGGATGTATTTTCCTACGGTTCGTGTGTTCGGAGCAGGGTTGTCGCAAGGTTTAACGTCCAGTAGTGAAATCGTTGTTATATTGGGCGCACTTGATCCGCAGTCGTAACCCACCATGGCAGCAACGGGGTGAAATAAGCATAATGCCCAAATTAAATGGATGCCGATCATCTCAGAACAATGTAATAATTGATTAGTATTTAGTTGTTAGAGTCTGAATCCTCGACTCGAGTCGACCCCCTTTTCCTTTTTGGTTTCTCTTTGGTATTTATGTGTGAATATCGCAATCGGTTTTCGTGAACGATTCGAGTCTTATTTTTATACTGAATTTTGACGTTTCCCTTTTCTAATTTTTCCAAAACTTTATGTGGACCGGAATAATGGTCACCTAATTTTCCTGGTTTAGAACCTTTTTGTAGATAGATGAAATCTCCGACTTTGAAGTTTTTGGGGTTTGCGTTTTTATCATAGTACCGTTTTGACCGGTGTTTTGAAGCAACGAGGTTTTCATATGCGATATTTCGTATTCCATTGATGCGCGTGATCAAATCGATTAGGTATCCGCGATAATTTGGTAATTGATCAGATTCCCGAAGCGGTTCGCTTGATGGGACCCTTGCTACCTTGCCAAATACTATTTCGTAGGGCGTGTATCTGGTACTCTCATGGACGCTAGTGTTGTATGATAACATTGCTAGTTCCAGCCACTGATCCCATTCGTTGTCTTTGTCAGTGTACTGTTTCAAGAACTCGGCCAGAACGTGATGTGATCTTTCAAGCGCTCCGTTCGATTGTGGATGGAACGCCGTCGTTCGACATCGTTTTATTCGGAAGCGTTTAGCAACTCTTTTCATAAGGCCGCTCAAGAAATTGCTCCCTTGATCGGTTAGTAGGGCCTTAGGCGCTCCGAACACGCATATAAATCGTTTTATGAAAGCATCGGCGACCGTTGTTGCCAGTGCATTTGGGAGCGGAATCGCGATACAGTATTTCGAGAGATTGTCCTGTATCGTTAGGATATACTCATTGTTGCTTGAAGTGCGTTGCATTGGACCTACGATATCCATAGATATTTTTTCGAAAACAGTTCCCGGCGTATCCGTTATGATCATTGGCTGTTTTGTTTTGATCCGGACCAATTTCTTGAGTTGGCACTCCAGACATTGTTGTATGCGTCTCTGAACATCTGATTTTAAGTCTTCCCAAAAATATTCGCGTTTTATTCTGTTGTATGTTTTTGAGACACCCTTGTGTCCACCAATTGGGGACTTGTGCATTTCATAAAATATTGAATCGCGTTTTTCAATCGGTACGTAACTCAGAGTTCCCAAACAGACTATTATTTTTGTTTCGCTGTGTTTAAACGTTTCTTTTACGATGTTTATTACGTCAGCCCAAATTAAATGTTCGATGTGCTGACTGTGGCAAATTCTGATCGAGTGAAGGTTGGAGGTTTCACATATTTCCTTTAATTCTTTGACTGTTCGTTTGACATTTTCGGATATTACTGATAGCGACTCGGATTGTTCACCACGAATAACCATTGCGATATGTTGTTTTTTTCCAACCTTTTTCCTATAAGCATGACCTACAGTTAGGTCTTTCCAGAGGGGAAATTTGTTTGTTTCCAATAATTTTCGTCCCCCATGATCACATGGGTTTCCTGTTGCATCGATGAAGTAGACCAAATTGTCATTCCGGAAAGAGAACAACTCTTTGGTACTGATGCAATTTGCAATTTTTAATTCGGATGACTTTCCTTTATCAGCTGATGAGTTGTCGTTTTCGTCGAATTGTGAGTCAATAGAACTGGAGTCCGAGTTTACCGAATTATCGGAGTCAGGGTCAGTGGGACTGTTGGAGTGAGCTATAAGAAGTGCATTGGATATGTTAGAGCCGTCATATGTTTTCGGGCGCGCGGCCTTCCTAGGTCGAGTGACGCGCGCGGATCTTATTACGTCGGCCTCGGTCTCGTCGCTACTGCTCTCTTCATAATTCACGGCCTTACGAGTTCTTCGCGTATACCGTTGAGATTTAAAATTGGCGTCCACTCCTTCAGGAGCGGGCACGCCGATTTTTCCTTGACTATTGTTATCGAATGTTTCTTTTGCTCTGATTGTTTCAATTTGGTCTGGGGATGTGCCCTTTTTCGTTTGGGCACGGGTAACAACATTTATTTCTTCCATTATCGGGACTGGATGAACTTCAGCCTGAGTTGTAATGGTTGTTGGGCTTTTGTTGCTACTATCGCTGTCGTTATTGCTCGATTCTGCTAATTGACGGATTATGTCGGATAACGCGTTTTCCGGATCTTCGACTAGCTTTTGTTCGCATTGTGGAATCGCTCTTACTTCTTCGATTTTCTCAATAGGGTTGCGCGATAAGGCGTCCGCGTTTACGTTCAGGGTTCCAGGTTTGTAAACGACTTCGTACTCATATTCGGAGAGTTTGAGTCTCCATTTGAGGACACGCGCGTTCGCGTCTTTTGCAGTTTTAAACCACACGAGAGGCTTGTGATCAGTGACGAGCGTTAACTTCCTACCGTATATATAGGGTCGGAAGGTTTTTACACTATGTATGATTGCCATTGCTTCTTTCTCATACGTATCGTAACGTAGAGCTGCCCCGCGTAATACGCGCGACGTGAAAGCTATAGGTCTATCTTTCCCGATTTCCCCTTGAGATAGAACGCCGCCTAGTGCGAAACCGGAAGCGTCTGTTGTTATGATAAAGGGTTTTTCGAAATCGGGATATTGAAGGATCGGAGCTTCGCATAACTTATTTTTCAAGATTTCGAAGGCGTTTTGGGTTTCGTCAGTCCAACTGAAATCGATCTTTTCTTCCAAAAGATGAGTCAGTGGCTTTGCGATTTTTGAGAAATCTTTGATGAATCTGCGATAATAACCGGTTAAACCCAGGAATTGTCGAATGTTTTTGACGTTTTTGGGAATCGGAAAATCCTTGACTGCCATTAGTTTGCTTGGATCAGGTTTTAAACCGTCTTTACCAATGATGTGTCCGAGGTAGCTAACTTCTGGTCTAAGAAATTCGCACTTATCCGGTTGTAGTTTGAGATTTGCTTTTCGTAATCGATTCATTAATTCTTGAATTTTTGTTCCGTGTTCCTCTAGATTTTTGGCGTAGATTACGATATCGTCGAGGTAGACAAAGAGGGATACCCCTTGCAGTCCACTCAACACGATATCCATTAAGCGCTGGAAAGTCGCCGGGGCGTTTTTGAGCCCGAAGGGCATTCTTGAGAACTCGTAATGCCCGTATGGGGTAGAGAAAGCGGTTTTTTGTTTGTCTTCGGGGTTCATTTGGATTTGATGGAAACCGGAAGCTAAGTCAAAGACTGAAAAATAATTTGTACGTCCCAATTGATCTAAAATATCCGTTATATTTGGCAACGGATATGAATCACCGATTGTTTTTTCATTTAGAGCGCGGAAATCAATTACCATACGCCAACGTTTATTACCATTGGAATCTGGTTTTTTGGGGACAATCCAGACAGGACTGTCGCTTGGTGACTCGGAGTGATTTATTATTTTGGTCTCTAATAGCTCGTCCACTTGACGCTGGACTTCGCCCTTGAGCGCTTGGGGGAACCGATATTGTTTGGTGTTTATTGGTAGATCATTGATCGTAGGAATCTTATGACACAGCAAGTGTGTAGCTTCGAGAGGTTCGCCTTTAATGTGGAATCTGTCCGCGTAATTTTTAATTATTTTCTTGACGTGATCTAGCTCATCTGGAGCGAGATGATCCAGTCGTAAAAGTTTTTGTATGGTTTTTGAGCGCTCTGAGTCATTTTTACAAGGAATTTGCTCAGAGGTGGGAATAGAAGTTACTTTGTTTTCTTGATTTCTTTTTGACTTTTGGTTTTTGGGTTTCATGGATTTTGGTTCCTGGTTCTTGTTTTGATTTGGATTTGATTTTTCCTCGCTACTGAAATTTTCGGACTCCTCCAGTTCACTGTTCTCATTGGAACAATGGTGAAGGTTTGGAACGACGTTTTTTGTTGAAATATTTTTATTGGCCTCTTTTGGGCTCTGGAATAGCGTAGCTGACTTGCAGTCTACGATGGAATTGAGAAGATCACGAGGCGATGAATCAGGAGCAGATTTTGCGATTTTCATGCTATCGATTTCAGCGTTGGTTTTTGTCAAATCATCGATAATGTCAAATTCCTTTAATTTTACGACTGGTACGATCAGTCGTACGGGGTCGTTGGTGGTGTTGTATACCCTTAAATGGGCTTTACCCTGGACGGTTGTTACTAGACAATCGCCTGCATAAACACCTTTGCTGATTTTTAAAGGGGATAGATAACCCTCTTTTAAGTTGTGATTTTCTACCTTTACGTAGAAGCATGTTTCTGAACGTGCAGGAATTTCCATAATTTGATCGGGTTCATTTCCTTTTCCAAAAGGCCATGATTCGCCTCCCCATTCGAGGCATTCTGACTCATAATTTAATTTGGCTTTTGTGCCGAAAAAATACCGAGATCCCAGTAAACCGGGGTACGGAAGCGGTGTCTCATCTGGTATAATGTGGAATAGGGACTCGGAATCGAGTACACGAAGTAACACGCTCCCTAATGCGAACACTGGTAGTTCGGATATACCGGTTAGTTTAATGACGTCGGTTTCGTCGATGCCCACCAGGTTCTTCGTGTATTCCTTTTTGATCAGATTGGGGATGGCACCTGAATCTAACAACATTGAAACTTGCCCCTTTTCCGGTAGTGCTCCGATACACACCGAGGGCAGTTTGTCGAAATTTTCGGCATTTATTGAATAGGTAGGATAACCTCGTTCGTGGTTGCTGTCGCGACGGGGTTTGCCGGACGCGTTGGGGCCGGGGAACCGCTCGGCGCGTCCGTCCGAGGGGTATTCGCCCCGTTTCCCGACTGATTACGGGAGTTATTTTACTCACGGGTACGACAATTGTCTAATGTGTGCCCCACGCGTTTGCAGTATCGGCAAATAAGCCGTTCGTTGTTTGAATTATTATTTGAGTTGTTTTTAAGTTTGAAGCACTGGTCGGCTGTATGGCCAGTTTTGTGGCAGAATTGACATTCGGGTGCGTTATTTTGGCGCTGATGATTATTTGAAAAGTTGGAAGATTTGCCACGTGTGGGACAAGCGGAGGCCGTGTGGCGAGAGTTTTTACAAAGCTGGCAAATTATTGGGCTTGACTGGCGATTTGCGTAACACCGATCTGTGGTGTGGCCAATTTTCTTACAAATTTGGCATGTGATTGATCCCGATCGATTCTGTTTATTACGGCATTGATTTGCGCTGTGGCCTTGGATTTTACATATTTGGCAGGTAATAGCTGCAAACCGACATGCCTCTGTTAAATGATTATCTTTCTTACAAACATTGCAAATCCTCACCGGTTTTGATTGAACAGGTTTTTCGGGTCTGACGGAGGATGAGTGGAGTTGATTTCGCGACGCAAGTTCGCGTTCGATTTGGATTGCCTGGTCAATTGCATCTGATACGTTTCTGCATGGAGGAAGTCGTTGCTCGATTTTTTCTTTTAAACCGCGCTTAAAACACGTGAGGAAGTAGTTGTCTACAGTTCTTTTGAAGGCGTCGTCTTCGACCCCATTATTAGCGAGTTTCCGCGCCTCGACTATTTCTCTTGCCTTTTTTCGGATGTTTGACGAAAATTCCATTACGCTCTCGTTGTTTGCTTGGCATAAATTACTGAGTTCTCCCAGCAATTGAACTTCGGACTTATTTGGGGTGTATATTTTCTTTAGAAATTCAATGAGAGCTTGTATTGTTTCGAACTTTGTTCCGTGTACGGCTTCTCTGGCTAAATTTTTGAGGTTATTTCTTACTAGTTTGACTCGGTATTTTTCGGATTCAGGCGGTAGCATATCTTTAGCGTCCTCGCATCCAGTAACGAATTCTGAGAATGGGATATTTTCCCCGTCAAACTCGGGAACGCAGCTGATAGCGTCTTTTAGAGAGATAAGTTGATTCGTACCTAACGCCAT
Source organism: Ophion ellenae (assembly GCA_963210295.1). Lineage (NCBI taxonomy): Eukaryota > Metazoa > Arthropoda > Insecta > Hymenoptera > Ichneumonidae > Ophion > Ophion ellenae. The sequence goes on along the minus strand of OY723395.1, from coordinate 11,495,414 downwards.
GGTTATTGAGTTCTTACTTCCTTGTTTCTGAGTTAAATCAAGAGTTTTTATTGACCTTTTCTTTGGTTCAAGGCCGGATACCAAAGAGGTGTTGGAACTGCGCAATGAATATCGTGACGTGTTAGCTGAATCTTCAGTAACGTTTAGGTTTAACGAGCTAGATGATTCGTCTTCGGACATTGATACGGATAGCACATACCCTTTGAATATCCCAGACGAGCCCCCAAAAATTAATATGTCACATCCGGAAGGGATGAGAGCATAATATTTTCGTTTCCCTCTTGGTTGCCTACGCCTAGCGCAATAGCACGGGATGAGGGTAAAAAGGGGTAGTGCGTGGGAAAGAGTAGAATTAAGGAATTGACGCGATATTTCGGTATTGAGGAATAATTCGACAGAATTGGTGTACGATTGACACTATGTTGTTTATTGTACGATTACTAGACGCTTTGAAGCGATCAGGTTTACGATGAATGATACAAAAAGAAAAGGTAAAGTTAGCTTACATTCGTTGTGTTTGACACTCGGTCGTTCGCTCGCTCGCTCGCTCGCGTGGATGTTTGTTGTCGCTCGCGTTACAAGGGCCTTCGCTCTTGGCCTGGTGCGCTCGCTGGTACAATTGCTGGTAAGACGCTCGCAGGATTTTCGGCTGGTCGTGTGTATACTTGACGTGTTTACTACGACGGCACTACGCGTAGATAGAAATATGAACGGCGCGCAAGGTCGATGAATTGAGATTGACAATCACGGACCGATGATAGAAATTATACAAGTGTAAAATAAAACTTTTGTAACTCGAAAAATGAAGACGGTTCGTATGAAAGATAATCGGAGATATTCGTTAGGCTTCTGGGTTAAGGCTTGATACAAGGAGTGATTCGGTTGACGGAAATATTGGTTGACGGGAGACTGAGATTGAATTTGATGAAGATTATCGGGAGACTGAGATTAAGACTTGATAGAAGAACTTGAGTCGATGGTAGTTGACGGGCGACTAACTTGCAGGAGGAATCTTTTGAGAAGTGCAATTTTAGGAGGGGATGACTTATGGGAGAAAATACCTTAAGGAGGGGATGATTCGATTGATGCATTTCTTTCTGGATTGGTCAGTGAAGTATAGCGTAATTCGCGGTTGGTTGCAAGGCGGTGCATTTTCGCATACATATATTAATTCGTAGAATCGGTCTTATATGCATCTTAAATGATAGAGGTTGCATCGCAAGGTAGTAGACCTTTGTCCCGCAATTCGGCGAAATGGCATATGATGCGTAGAGGCTGATAGATATGCCAGAGCTGGGTCTGGTAACCTTATGCCTTTGACACTCGTTGTCTCGGATATCGAGCGTTCAAGAAGACCGGATGTTGAGTCGTCTTGGTCGCATGTTGTTACGCCGCTAAATGATTAGCAGCACGGATTTATTTATGCAAGATATAGGTTCACATGTCACCGTAGTGGTGCTTCAATTTCCTTTTGAGTGTTTGGCTTTTGGAGAGATACGGAGTTAAGGTATCGCGGCTTAGAAAGAGATAGAAGTTATATGTTAAAATTATTGCGGCTGTGACACGTGACTCACCCCGTATATACACTAGTCACAAAAATTAAGAATTACTTGAATATTTAGACTACAGTGTAAAAAGTTGTATTTTCTTATGTTGGAATCACTTAATTTTTTAAAGATGATATTTCCAAAATTTGTTTGCGTCACTAATTTTCGTTGACAGTCAACGATTTGTCTCATTAATTGATTGCCGTTACTTTGAAACAAAGATGTTCTAATGAAAATATAAAGAGGAAAAAAGGTACATACATCCTTGGCCAAAAGTTTTACGCACCCCTATGAAGTATTAATATTTTTTAAAGTACGGGGAACTATTACAATTGCTTTGATGTAAAGCTAAGACGGCATCATCAAATATACAATTTAACAATACAAAACTTTCTTTAGTCGATTGTAAAACATCTGGATCGTAAACCGATAAACATGTGCGTTTTTTTTAATTTCGACTAAAGTTTTGACCAGTATTCATTTTCTGCTCTTAGAGTGGCGAAAAAGAAACCTTTTTCTTCGATTTCATTAGTTCGGCGCGATTCCTTATTTTCGAAAATGCCGAAAAGTAGTGAGCTTTCCTACAAATAACAGCTAAAAATTCAATTTCGATATTTCGGCTTGGGACTTTCCTTGTTTGTGCAAAAGTTGAATTTTGTATTTTGAAGTTTGACTGGTCAAAATTTATGTCGAAATTTAAAAAACGCACATGCTTAGCGTTTTATGATCCGGATGTTTCACAATTCACCAAAAGAGGTTTTATATTACTTAATTTTATTTTATATGTGATGATGCCGTCTTAGCTTTAGTTCAAAGCAAATATAATCGGTTTATGTACTTTTTAAAATGTCAATATTTTAGAGGGTTGCCTAATACTTTTGGCCAAGGCTGTATGTACTTTTTCTTCTCTTGATATTTTCATTAAAGGGGTTACCCCCACTTGAGATTTTGAAAAAATCGATTTTTTTTATTGCATTTTTTTGAAGTATAAGTATCTGAGAATATGTCCTGAAAATTTCAAGTCGATCCGAACAAAATTGACTGAGATATGAGCGTTGAAAGAGAAGAATCCGCGTTGAAAGAGTGTTGAAAGAGAAACTTTAAACGCGTTTTTCTCAAAATGGCATTTCAGAAGTCGGTGACCAAGATTACTCGAACACTAATGAACCGATCTTCTTGAAATTTTGCAGGCTTATTTAAAACATAAAAATGTAGTTCTTTTCGTTAAAATCGAACCATTAACTTTGACTGTCCGCCATTTTGTGAAAAATAAATATTTTTTAAAATCCTTCGATTAAAGACTAGTTTATACTTATATTTGACTAAAACCATCCGCATTTTTTTTTTCAGATGATCCACTTCGCCGCAATGTTGGTCACCGCAAACCGTGTATATAAAAACGTTATTTCACTGACGGCCATTTGCCACTAAACAATGTAATATTTTTCAATAAAAAAATTACTGAAAGTTCTTCAAGATGTGTTCTTTAAGATGGTATATTGATCGATTGAAAAAGTTTCGTACTTTTGTTTAAAAAAATTCATGAAAAAGGTCTTTTTTTGCGCTACAAGTGGGGGTAACGCCTTAAAACATCTTTGTTTCAAAGTAACGGTAATAAATTAATGAGACAAATCGTCAACTATCAACCAAAAGAAGCGACACAAAGAAATTTTGGGAAAAAAATCTTTCAAAAATGTAGTAACCCCAAAATAACAAAATAGAACTTTTTACTGCTTAGACTAAATATTCCAAACCTCATAGTTTCCAAGTTACGCCGCACGATGCCGGTTTCTCGGAAGCCTGCCGTTTAGTGAAAAAAAAAACTAAATAACTCTGCAAAAAAATATCGCAAATTAAAAAAAACGAAACTTAAGCTAACGGTATCCTTTTCAAAGATCTTATCACTAAATGGTGAGATTACTATTTTTCAAAGTCCAGCACGCAATTTTGCAACGTGCGAGAATCATGATAAACCGGCATTTTCAAAATGACGGACCGAGTGCGAAAGAAATCGAAAAAATGAAAGGAAAATGAAGCTGGCTTTGTTTAACGCTTTAAAACCCCGTTCGGTAAATTGGTTTGAGATTTTTTTACCGAGATATTCGCCTTTTTGTCCGGATAGAACATTTACACGGTACCTAATACTTTTGGTCTAGGCTGTATACACACTAGGCGCAAAAATTAAAGCAAATGAAAAAGAATCCTAAATTTGTAGGTCATTTTCAAGAGACTGTAACTCGGAGAAAAATGGTCGCAGGGCAATTTGTAAAGAACCATATTAAAGCTTCAAGGTCTTAGTTTTCATTCCGGATTCCGGATATCCGGACCTTTTTGGTTATTAGAAAAAAAATGTTTTTTTGATATGCCGCGGCGACGTCTATCTCCAACGGATATTGCTCGCATTGTTACCCTTCTTCAAGTGGCTTACAATAAAGCTCAAGTTGCAATTACTGTAGGAGTAAACCAATCGATCGTTAGTCGGGCTTATGCGCGATTTACCAAAACCCAAAGCTACGAGCGGCGTCCGGGTCAAGGTAGACGACGGATCACTACCGAGAGCGATGACCGGGCTATCGTTCGACAGGCTCGTCGTTAAAAAAAATGGTTTTTTTTCTCGTCACTGCTTTTCCTTACAATAATTAACATTTTTATACAAAAAATATTGATTATTGCTGAGAAACATTATCAACCTCAAAAAACGAATAAGAAAAGGAAAAATTCATTCTCAAATTAATTTTTAGAAAAAACGACAAATTGAATCATTCCGAACACAATGAGAAGAAAAGCACAGCGCTTAGAAATTTTCAGGGCTTCTTTGGGATACTTTGAGGTTAAAAAGTCACAGTCAACATTCTTAGTCTATCCATTATTTGCAAAGTTATGCCAAGTTAAGCGAATATCCCTAAATCCACATTTATTCACCTCGTTCTCAATCGACATTCTCGCGAAGAATTTTTTTTAGAATAAATAATCAAGAACTGCGCCTTGTAAAGGATACTTCGCAGTTTTTAAAACCGTCCCTAAATTTTCTGTACGACCATTATTTCCCGAGTAATCAATTGCCAAAGTCAAAACTAACTTTTTTGCTTTGAACGGCGATAACTCAACGAAAAATCATCGTACAAGGCTCTTGGACCGCTCAAATTGAGGAGGATAAAATTATCTAAAGAAACATTGTGGTGAAGTTGCTGAGAAAAATGTATTAAAGTGCGTGGACCTTTTGAAATTCAAGCAAAAAATTTGATTTTTTTTCCTGTGTTTTTTTATCCGAATATACCTGTTATACTGAAGATTGGTAAACAAGAAACTTGGAGCTTCAATTTTCTCTTTTACAAAATGGTCTGCGGCTTTTTTTCTCCGAGTTACAGCCTCTTGAAAATGACCTACACATTTAGGTTTTTTAATCATATGCTTTAATTTTTGCGCCTAGTGTATATATGCGAATGAACGTATGTAAGAATGCATATTGATGGTGGAAATAATGGAGAGGAACGGGCGCTTAAATGGTTTGACAGACGAGCAGCTGACTAAATGGTTAAAATGGTCAACAAAAAAAAAAACAAATTAAGAAAATTAACGAAATATCTATAAAACCGGGTACCTTAAATTTTATGCACTGAAAATGTGTGCATATATTATATGGGTGACAATCATAATGCGGGTATGCTTTGAGGTGCGCTTTTCGAATAGTTTTATTGAGCCCACTTTGAAAAAATATAGTGCCTATATGAAACAAAATAGTTTCGGCGATAAAAAAAATATATTTTCGAAAAAATAAATATGGTATTCCGCGGTTACAGTAGTAAAGTCGATTTGCATTGCAATACGGCGAACCCGGTTAAAAAAATACGGCAAAGCTCGTAAAAAAATGTTATGATACAGAAAACAATAATAAAAAATCACTATCAAACGATAATTCAAACTTAACTGTGAGGAACGGCGGAATTGCGTATATTGGGATTTTAGAAAACGGGAGAGCAGCTCATATTAGTTTCGCGGAAGAGGGGTGGGGTGGCAACAGATAATAGGCTTTATTTTTTCTGCTGGGGAGGGGGGGGGGCACACCGGATCACAGAAAAGACTCGGACATGAGTAAACAATAAAACGCGTGATTCTTGCGAGACACTTGACGACGGGCCTGCCGATTTTAAACACGCGGGGTGATTGCACCATTTCTAGGACGGAAAAAACGGTTGTTAAAAAACAAAAAATGCGTGTCGATTTTTTGTTTTAAAGCGGGGTTTAAGATTTTGACGAAGTGAGTCTGTTTGACCCCTTAAATTCGGTTTCGAAGACTACCTAACCGCATTTTCAGCACGAAAAAAGTACATCCACTCCGCGTGGTTCACATCGTTAGGCCAGTCGTCAAGTGTCTCGCTAGAATCGCCGTTTCATTATTCACTCATAGCCCCAAGTCTTTTTTGAGATTTGGTCTACGGTTTTTGCCGATCCGGCGCGATCTACACAAAAATAAAGGCCATTCGACATTGGTCACGCCATGTGACACTCGCACATTTGTACGCGTTGCCATTGTAACGATGGTTTGACATCTCTCGGTGAAATTCTCAACCTCGTGACAGTCGCAACGAAAAGATAGCAGCGGAAGCTCAGACGCTTTATCCGATCTCGGCTTACGCAAATCCGCCTTTCTCCAGAGTTAAGTTCGAATTATTATTCGATATTGATTATTTGATATTGTTTTTATCTATGATAACATTTTTAAACGAGTTTTAACCGGATTTGCCATATTTGAAATTAATTCCACTTTAAAAACGGTAACAGCGAAAAGCCATATTAATTTTCTTCAGAATAGTATATTTTTATCGCCGAAACTATTTTTCTCACATGGGCGCTATATTGTTTTCAAAAAGGGCTCGAGAATCTATTTAAAAAGCGCACTTCAAACGTCACAAAATGGCCGTGCAAACCTATGAAAAAAGCATGGCCACATTATAACTGTTACCCTGTATATATATATATATATATATATATATATATATATATATATATATATATATATATATATATATATATATATATATATATATATATATATATATATACACACACACATATATATATATATATATATATATATATATATATATATATACACACACACACATATATATATATATATATATATATATATATATTAGTTGGATAATTTGCCTCTATTCGCCAGACAGTCAACATATTATAACAGCGGCAATTTAACTATCGGAAGAGATGAACAGAAGGGGAGGAGGCGGGCGTGTGGGTTGGTGAGATTAATTCTCCAGGTACTACCGCAGCTCGTCCAACCGCGGCGAGAGATGAAGCTCGAGAGGCCTCCCTCCTCCTTTCCGAGGAGTAGTTTGTAGCACCGCTCGTTCAACTTTTCCCTCCTGCTAACTCTTGTTCTCACCTCCTCCCTTCTAACCTTCTTCACCCTCTCTCTCACTCTTTAGCAAGAAAATTTACGGCTGTTTACGAACAATACCGGGGCGTCTATTCATAAAGAAAGTACGTGGTTGTCTTAACTATATCTGTGTACGTATGTATGTCTATACATATATTGGTGCATACACGAGAGTGCCAGAAATCTCTAGGAAATAGCGAGTTACGTTGCGAAGAAGGAACGCCGAGGAAAACTTTGGTATAAGGCGATCGGATTCTATATTTTCTCACTGCTCGCTGCCATACTCTTACCTCACTCTCCTCTTCCGCCTCCTCCCTTTTTTCCGCCACGCCGAGTGCTTCCAGATAGCTGTTTTCTCCCTCCGGGGAAACGAGAAAGTAGAAGCCACTGATGCGCCACCGCGAGTGCGTAAATCAAAGCCTCGGGCAGGGACGGTGAAGACATGAAGGGAGAATGATTTCGAGGAAAACGTCGGGAATTGTCCTATTAGTACCAACGTGCGAGGGGTAGGAGGAGGCGATAGTTGCCTCGCACTCGCGGAATCACGTGCATTATTCAAGTGTTGAGCCGTGGAGAAAAAGCTGGTCATTTATCGAATTAGAATTCGAGAAAAATCATTCAGAGGTCATTTTTCACACCGCTTCAACCCAGGCGACTTCTATTCCACCTCGTTTTTGTCTAAGTCCACTTTTCCATTCACCCCCCAACCCCGAATTGCCGACCCAGTACTGTCCGCCACGTCTGTATTATTGCTATAGCCCCTTCGACTCTTCCCCTCGTCGTCCGCTATATACTCTAACTCGCCATGCCCTCCTCCTTAATATTCTCCTTCTCCCCATCCCCTCCTTCTCCGCAATATTCTCCTCTTTTCCTTTCTGCTTCTTCTTCTCCGCCTCCTCCAGCTGCTCTTTCTTTTCCTTATCCTTCTTCATGTACACCTGCACCTCCTCGACATTCTCCTTCCCCTCTCCCACATTATTATTTTCCTCATCCTTCTCGTCCATACCATCTCTTACTTCTGTTCCTATTACTCTGCCTCCTTCTCCTGTTTTCCGTTCTGCTTCTCCAATACATGTACCAGCTCTTTCTGGTCCTTCTCATTTTTCTTCTCTCCCTGGACATTGCGGCTCTCCTCTTCCATCGTCGCATCGTCCTCCATATTCTCTTTCTTCTTCTCCTTCTCTTACTCTGCCAATTGTAAAACTTAAATAAATATAAAACGTATTTATTTTCTTGGCATTTGACTCCTAATATGACCTTGAACATTAAAGGACAAACCCAAACTCTAGAGGGTTAGACAGACAAGGGTGGAGTAGTTTCGTATACATTCGGTTCACCAATCGTACATTAGAGGATCGTGGGTTGGAGGATTAGACGCAGGATGAGACGATCTTATCCCGGCGTGGTTTAAGGGAAATTAGAAGCTGCGTCAGTTTGCGGCGGACTCACCCCAATAGCTAGAGGCGAAACCCTCAGAATTGTAGGCTGATAAATATACATGGCCAGGGGCAAAAGTCTCTCCCTCGTTCGTACGTATATGCTTCGTGTACTAGCACACATGTGACTCCTAAGGATGTCAATTTCATTTTGAACGCCGAGATTGTTTCGAAAATCCGTCTACTACTACTCGTGATCGCCATGGTCGAAAGCCTAATCGCCTCTCTCTCTCTCTCACTTTCTCTTTCTTCCACGACCGCTCTTATCCCGAAAAACGGGAAAACGAATAGCACGAGCATGCAACACACTGCAGTGGATAATTTTTCCGTCAGCACCATATCAGGATTGAAGAAGACTGACTTTTAATACAAGGGCATCTGCACAGGGCGTATTTTCTACCCGCAGACGACACGTTACAAGCACGATACACACTCGATCCACACGATTTTTGGACTGAAAAACGCACCGTAAATGCGCTTTTTCTGCGCGTAGAAAATATGCCGTGTGCAGAGGCCCTAATATGAGCCACATGAGCGTTTCGTTAGCTTAAAAGGGAATGACACCTCATCGCGGTCGGTATGGTAGAACAATTATAGATTCCCAAAAATCTCTGAAACGGCTCTTCAGATCCCGTCGAAACTTTGCCAAACGACGTCAAATAGATAGACGAACAGCTGTCTTCACCTGAAATTTTCTGAATTTGAGAAAAAAAATGTAGATTGGCTTATGATAAGTCAATCTAGTTTTTTTCTCTCCATACACACACACACACACACACACACACTCTCTCTCTCTCTCTCTCTCAACTACACGCACTTGCACAAACTCACACACACACACACTTGCACATGTGCAAACACGCACACACACACTCTCTTAATTACACACACGTACGCACGCACGCACGCACGCACGCACACACACACACACACACACACACACACACACTCTCTTAATTACACACACATATGCACACACTTGCACGCACACACACACACACACACACACACACACACACACACACACACACACACACACACACACACACACACACACACACACACACACACACACACACACACACACACACACACACACACACACACACACACACACACACCGTAAGACCCTCCGGCGTTCAGGTGTTTGAAGTCGCTCCGGTCCACCAGCCGAACATCAGCCGCAACACTCTCTGCCCTCTCTCTCCCGAGACAAAGAAGAGCGCACTTCTCCAACCAGAAGTCCATTTTTGCCACCCGCGTGTACGTCACTACAATGTTCAAGAAGAGCTCCCCCCGTTCCCGCGAGCGTATAGCTTGAGGTCATCCATATGAAATAGATGGGTGACGCCTCGCCCACGCTCACCGGGGGCACCTGCTTTGTACCCGCGCGCCGCTCGCAAGGGGATTGATAGGGGTAATGGCAAGACGCTAAACAGACGGGGGCTGAGAGAATGTCCCTGAATATCCCGCCCCCCCTACAGCCCACCAGCACGGTGTCTTTATAATCTCCTAGCCCCTTTCTCGAATGCCGTTTGTTCGTGTATCTCCCGCCATGCAGGCTCGGTCTCGCGCAGAACACGCTTATAAAGCATCTTTGTGAAGATCTTACAGAGCGCATTCAGACACGTTATTGGGCGGTAGTTCTCCCAACGAGACAAATCCCCTTTTTGGGGAGTAGCGACGTCCTTCCCTCTGTCAGCCACTCAGGGATTGGCATCGTCCCATCGATGAACGACGCGAAGATGCATGCCAGATAGGTATGGTTGCACGTGAATTTCTTCCACCGGGAGATGTTAATCCCATCCGACCTGGGAGTGGCGTGATTCTCCATTCTGCTCAGCGCCGTCTCCACTTCACCCCGCGTGACTGGAAGACAGTCGCCACGCTGACTCGGCTGATGCCGGCAAAACGTATCGAACCGCCCCAGAGCTGGAGTGCTTTCATCAAAATAACCCTCCCTGCTATACAGTTCTCCCCAAAACCGCTCCACCTGAACAGCTGTTGGCGCTTTGTCAGGGACAAGCGAAGGTGGTTGGAATCAGCGCCCTGGGTCAGAGCGGAAGAGAGCGTTGTCTAGCGCCCGATCCAACCGCCTCTCTAGGGATTGCTTCGCAACCTCCAGGTTCCGCACCATTTCCACGCAGCGTTCCTTCACAATAAGAAGGATAGCTTGATTCAGTGAGTGGTGACGGCATTTCAGTTTCGAGCTGATTTTTCCGATTTTCGGGGTGAACGCCCTGCCCGCCGTGACAAAGTCTAACACCCACTGAGCACGGGATGCCTGCCTCCGCGCTTCATTAATCTTATTCTGAAGCTGCGCAACGCGCCTTTGAGTCTTAAGAGGGAATGATACCAAAGCTAACGTTCGACGCAGCACCGGCTCGAGTCGGTAGGGCAGCGCTGGCACGAGCTACTGCTCCCTACCGCTAGATATCGAGCGTACGTTCGGAACGAACACGCGTTCGGGATGAACGTGCGTTGTTGTGACGGGGCTTCGGGCCTCCTTGCGTCGAGGCATAACAATGTATGCTTCGACGCAACGTGTGTGCGCACGTGTGTCTGTGTGCGTTCGATACGTCGGGCGCACGCGGTTGAAGATTGTTTTCTTCCCGCATGCTGTCCCTTCGCAGCGAGTACACACTTCGTGTGGGTATATACACGTATATACCCACACGCTGACCCACGGTCGGTGTGGATAAAGAATTTTGTTTTCTTCGTCAACGCCGACCACGCACGAAATTCGAGATCAGCGAGAATCTCAATATCGCAGCAAGAGTTCTTGCTGGCGGCTCGCGCTGTTCTGCAGCGAGATAATTGTTAACAATTAATTATTTCTAACAATTGACACATTAACAAATGTGGGGCACTTTCTGTACCTCTCAGCAGATATGATTGCTGCTTACGCGCTGCAAAAACAACGCTGCAAAAAACAACAAATAATTGTTTAAACAATTATTTTTGTACCTCTCAGCAAATATACATTGCTGCTTACGCGCTGCGAAAAACAACGGCGCAAAAATTACACAAAAATAATTATTTAAATAATTATTTTCGCATTTATTCTCGATCACAGATATGGTCGGTAGATACGGTAGTTTCTGTACCTCTTAGCAAATATACATTGCTGCTTACGCGCTGCAAAAAACAACTGTGCAAAAATTACGCAAAAATAATTATTTAAACAATTATTTTTGCATTTATTCTCGATCTCGGGTATGATCGGTAGATCCGATACTTTCTATACCTCTCAGCAAATATGATTGCTGCTTACGCGCTGCAAAAAAAAACGGTAAAAATTACGCAAAAATAATTGTTAAAAAAAATATTTCTGCATTTATTCTCAATCTCGGGTATAATCGGTAGATACGGTACTTTCTGTACCTCTCAGAAAATATAGATTGCTGCTTACGCGCTGCAAAAAACAACGGTGGAAAAATTTTGCAAAAATAATCATTCAAACAATTATTTTGGCATTTATTCTCGATCACGGGTATAATCGGTAGATACGGTACTTTCTATACCTCTCAGCAAATATGATTGCTGCTTACGCGCTGCAAAAAAAATCGGTGAAAATTACGCAAACATAATTGTTAAAAAAAATATTTTTGCATTTATTCTCGATCTCGGGTATGATCGGTAGATACGGTATTTTCTGTACCTCTCAGCAAATATAGATTGCTGCTTACGCGCTGCAAAAAATAACGGTGTAAAAATTGCGCATAAATAATCATTTAAACAATTATTTTTGCATTTATTCTCGATCATGGGTACGATCGGTAAATACGGTACTTTCTGTACCTCTTAGCAAATATAGATTGCTGCTTACGCGCTGCGAAAACAACGGTGCGAAAATTTCGGAAAAATAATTATTTAAACAATTATTTTAGCATTTACTCTCGATCACGGGTATGATCGGTAGATACGGTACTTTCTAAACCTTTCAGAAAATATGATTGCTGCTTGCGCGCTGCGAAAAACAACGGTGTAAAAATTACGCAAAAATAATCATTTGAATAATTATTTTTGCATTTATTCTCGATCACAGATATGGCCGGTAGATCGGTACTTTCTGTACCTCTTAGCAAATATAGATTGCTGCTTACGCGCTGCAAAAAACAACGGTGCAAAAATAATTATTTAAACAATTATTTTTGCATTTATTCTCGATCACGAGTATGATCGGTAGATACGGTACTTTCTATACCTCTCAGCAAATATGATTGCTGCTACACGCTGCAAAAAAAACGGTAAAAATTACTCAAAAATAATTGTTAAAAAAAATATTTTCTCATTTATTTTCGATCTCGGGTATGATCGGTAGATACAGTACTTTCTGTACTTCTCAGCAAAAAAACGGTAAAAATTACTCAATAATAATTGTTGCAAAAAATATTTTCGCATTTATTCTCGATCTCGGGTATGATCGGTAGATACAGTACTTTCTGTACCTCTCAGCAAATACAGTACTATAGTAATATAGTAATTCTGTACTTCTCAGCAAAAACAACGGTGTAATAATTTCGCAAAAATGATCATTTAAACAATTATTTTTGCATGTATTCTCGATCTCGGGTATGATCGGTAGATACAGTACTTTCTGTACTTCTCAGCAAAAAAACGGTAAAAATTACTCAATAATAATTGTTGCAAAAAATATTTTCGCATTTATTCTCGGTCTCGGGTATGATCGGTAGATACAGTACTTTCTGTACCTCTCAGCAAATACAGTACTATAGTAATATAGTAATTCTGTACTTCTCAGCACAAACAACGGTGTAATAATTTCGCAAAAATGATCATTTAAACAATTATTTTTGCATTTATTCTCGATCTCGGGTATGATCGGTAGATACAGTACTTTCTGTACCTCTCAGCAAATACAGTACTATAGTAATATAGTAATTCTGTACTTCTCAGCACAAACAACGGTGTAATAATTTCGCAAAAATGATCATTTAAACAATTATTTTTGCATTTATTCTCGATCACGGGTATGATCGGTAGATACGGGACTTTCTAAACATCTCAGCAAATATGATTGCTGCTTACGCGCTGCGAAAAACAACAGTGTAAAAATTACGCAAAGATAATTGTTAAAAAAAATAGTTTTGCATTTATTCTCGATCTCGGGTATGATTGGTAGATTCGGTACTTTCTGTACCTCTCAGCTAATATAGATTGCTGCTTACGCGCCGCAAAAAAACAACGGTGTAAAATAATTATTTACATAATTATTTTTGCATTTATTCTCGAACACAGATATGATCGGTAGATACGGTACATTCTGTACCTCTCAGTAAATACAGATTGCTGCTTACGAGCTACAAAAAACAATGGTGTAGTAAATACTTCGCAAAAATAATTATTTAAACAATTGTTTTTGCAGTTGTTCTCGACCACGCTTGTGATCGGTAGGTGCGAAGAGCTTCGCACCGCTCAGCAAGTCTTTGCTGGTGACGCACTGCGAACAACAGCGCTCATATGAAGATATTAGCGCTCTCGTTCCATCTAGTTTTATACTACAGATTCAATCATCTAAATAATTGATGGTATTTCATTCTCGAACGGAGCCCGTCGCCAAATATTGACGTAAATCATGACACACTGTGAGTGTTCGCCGGCGGCTCTCTGCAAAATGCCGTGGCAATATTTGCAATCAATCATTTAAACAATGGACTTTCATCTCGACCACGCTTGTGATCGGTAGGTGCGAAGATCTTCGCACCGCTCAGCAAGTCTTTGCCGGTGACGCACTGCGAATGACAGCGCTCATATGAAGATATTAGCGCTTCCGTTCGATCTAGTTTCACATTACACATTCACTTATCTAAATAATTGATTGCATTTTCTTCTCGAGTATAGCCCGTCGCCAAATATTGACCTAAATTGTGACACGCCGTGACTGTTCGCCGACGGCTGGCAGAAAAATGCAGTGACGAAATTTGCAATTAATCATTTAAACAATGGACATTTTCTCGACCACGCATGTGATCGGTAGGCAATGATTTCTGTACCTCTCAGCAAGTGTTCGCTGTTGATGCACAGCAAAAAGCAACAACTTCAGCGTACGCATGCATTTCTGGTCTGTAGCCCAACGTTTATTAATCGTACCAAGGGATTAACACGACCACATGAACTGGTGTCTATCTATTCCGTTGGAAATGGAATTATTTTTCTATTACGAATTATACGTTTCAAATGGGCACGCATTTCCAATGCATTACGTGAATATTTTACACTAGACGGATCTGCTCCAATTGCTATGCTTGTGGCAAATGCAGCAGCATAAACGCCGCAATTGTAGCAATCGGGTTGCCTTGTTACAGGTTGAAAAAGAATGTTGTCATCTGTAACAAAGGGATAACGTTGCTTTATATACTCATTTTCGTCGCTATGCAAGGCGCACTGCTCGCTAGGATTGAGGCTATCATATATCATGATGTTTAGTCCATCATAATAAATGCAGCACGAATGTCTTGATGTATTGCCGCCAATGATTTGCACATCCTTATTCCCTGCATTACACGGCTTCATTGTGTGGGTGTGTGTGTGTGTGTGTGTGTGTGTGCGCGCGCGTGTGTTGATCACTATCGAGACACACGCAAAAAACCTAAACACACACAAACCCACAGACACACACACACACGCCCGAACGCGCGTGCACGCACGCACACATAACAACAAACACAGACGCTCACCCAAACAACCCCATACAGATCCAGACACACACACAATTTCCACCGATTTTCAGACTCGTCTTTGATATCGTGTATTTTAACAAACTTTCAACGGGGGCAGGGGGGAGTGACCGTCCCGATAGCTCCTCGGTATTGTCTTCAGGACCGTTTTTTTTACAAACCCCCGTCCCCCCTTTTCCCACTTGCAATTGTGGCGTTGAAATGTCTATAATTGCGCCATTTTGTCCCTCGTTTTCGCACTCCCCACTTAGAATTTAGGCGTTGAAATGTCCGTAATTTCGCCATTTTGTCCCTCTTTTCCGCAAACTTCAAAACCCCTTGACGTATGGAATTAATGGGAAATGTCAGCCTACCCCGACGGAATATCACTTACTATAATAGGATAAACAACAACATGGCGAAAAAAAAAATTTCCGTCCTTTTTCGGAAAAGTCCTCAAACTGCATAATTACCTACATTTGGAACATGAAAGCAGGCTGCGAGGCAACAGAAATGGTGATGAAAAAGAACATCGGAAAAGTCCCAAAAACGTCGGAAAAGTCCCAAAAACGCATGTCCCAAAAACCAAAGATAATAGTGTTAATGCTGAGAGGCCAGCTCGTGATGATCCAGAATAACCAAATATGAACTCAGTAAATGTGTCATAGTGTTCGAGATATTCGCACTTTTGTAGACTCGGAAAAATCTCTAGGTTAAGAAAATATTTGTCATATTACAGCTGCCAATACGGATATTTTTCAGTTCGGTTTTCTTTTCCGTTTTATCAATAATAAACATGATTATGTACACTGTAGCCCTTGTGGATTTTAGTTTCCTACCTTGATTGATATGCACATCATAAACGCACGGCGCCGAACTTGCAGCATATTTTAAAAAATGGCGTCATTTGTTCTAGATTAAGAAAGACATATCGTTATTTAATTGCAAAAACAGATCATTTTGAATGGGTTTTTGAGACACCCTGTATAGGAATGCAGAAAGAGATAAAAGAAAAGTACAAAATGCGAAGGTCACAAAGCAAGAAAAGGAGTGAAAGAGGCAATGACGCAGGTCGGTAAGGTACAGATAGGGGATATATTAAGCCGTAGGAACAAAAAGAAATGAGAATTGAAAACCACAAAGGCGTTGGAAATGATGGTAGACCGAGAAACCCGGAAAAATTGCGGTTAATCATAAGTTCGTGATATTACTCAGAGTTTAATGGATATGCATAACGTTATCGTTTAAAAAGCAGACCGATTCACCGAAGTTGGTGATGTTTTCGTATCAGATATTTTGAGTACGTGACATTTTTTCAGATTTTTATCGGCTCGCTAACTCCGCTAACTCGGAGATAAGATTTTACACGTGATAAAATATCAAATAATCGTATCGTAGTGGTTTTTTCCCAATACGAAAAAATGTCCTCTACCAAAAAAGTTGCGTTTTTCTATGAACTATTTCGAAAAAAAAAATTCGAAATTGATCAAGTACTACAACTCTGAAAAAAAGAAAAATCCTTCATTTTTTAATTTTTTTACCCCAATCACTAATTTGATCTTGCTGAAATTTACACTGAATTTTCTTTTATTAGTGTAAAACAACATGTGTAAGTTTCATTCTGGGCTGGGCTTGCGTTCAGTTAATATTGTCTTAAATTTAATGGAAAATTATTATTGTTGAATAACTCGGCGATTTACAATTTTTAAGTGACAATGGTAATGACTAAACTTGTAGCAAATCGAGCGCTTTACAACTTTGGTCATTACACATTTTTCACTACCATCGATATTTTTCGAATTAAACCTGAAAACGCGGCTGTTGCATTATCTCGTTTATTTTCTACTTTAGGGCATAAACGAACATGAACAAACTTTTAGAGAATGAAATTTGGGACAATTTTTATTTCCACTTTTTTTCCCTGGAATCAATATTTCAGGTCGTACGCCAACGGTAAAAGAAAAGAGCGAATGGTTCGCGAAATAATATTTTCACGTTTCTCGTTTTTTTTACCGTTGGCATACGCCGTTGCATATTGACTCTAGGAAAAAAAGGTAGAGACCAAAATTGTCGGGAATTTCATTCTCTACAAGTTTTTTTATGTTCGTTTATGACCTAAAGTTCAAAATGAACGAGATAATGCAATAGCCGCTTTTTCAGGTTTAATTCGAAAAATATCGATGGAAGAGAAAAAACTGTAATGACCAAAGTTGTAAAGCAGTCGATTTTCTCCAAGTTTAGTCATTACCTTTTCTACATAAAAATTGTAAATCACCGAGTTATTCAACAAAAACAGTTTCCCCTCAAATTTAAGACGACGATATTAACTGAACGCAAACCCAGCCAATAATGAAACGTACACATGTTATTTTACACTAATAAAAGAAAATTCAGTGTCAATTTCAGCAGGATCAACCTAGTGATTGGGGTGAAAAAATTAAAAAATGAAAGATTTTTTTTTATTGTTGTAGTACTTGGAAAATTTTGGATTTTTTTTTCAAAATAGTTCATAGAAGAACGCATCTTTTTTTGTAGAGGACATTTTTTCGTACGACGAGAAGATCACTACGATACGATCATTTGAAATTTTATCAGGTGTAAAATCTTATCTCCGAGTTAGCCGATAAAAATCTGAAAAAAATGCCACGTACTCAAAATATATGATACAAAAACATCACCAATTTTAAAACAGATTGAAGAAGGTCAGGCTTTTAGGCCGTTCGAAAACCTTTGGAATACCTCATATATAAACAACATAATCATTGTTAGTTAATCTCAAGGCTGTAGCCTCCGCACTGCTCGGTCGCGTACATGATTCCGGTAAGTGGATTCATCTAAAGTAAAAAACTGAAAAATATACGTTTAGTACAATGGTAAAGCTACAGATCCACCGGATACATTTTCGAAATTTACAAAATTGCATAAATACAACTGTTTTTAAAGAAAAAGTCGATTTTCGGCCAAAAATAACCACTTTAAACGTTTATCCGGTCAGTCGATTGAATATGTTATAAAATATGTCTAATCCATATTTAAAGTAATTCGAACGATTAGATTCTGAGATATGACGTGCGTCATATTGCAAAGTATACTATCGAAATAAACGCAAGCGAAGAAAATGTCCTAAATCCACTTTTTCCGTATACCATTTGCGTATGAATGTTTAGGTCTACTCAATATCTTCGGTGGTCCTATATGGTTTCGGGTACGGGCCATACGAATAGGACATTTATTTTGTTCTAGAATCGTTTTTTTCCCGTTATAAACAATTTAATCGTTATAATGACGATTGTGACGAAAAGTGCATTTTGTAGAAAAAAGTGTGAAAAATATCTCTCATTTTTTTTCGCTACCTCCATTGGTAATGGAGATATGAGCAAGGAACGTTTTTATGGAAAAGACGGAACGATGAGTGAAAGGGACGAAACGTTGAGTGAGAGGTAATGTGATTAATTTTCGTCGCTTACATCCCCTTTACTAATAGAGCTAGTAACAAAATTGAACACCTTTTATTTAAAATGTCTACCTATGAAATGCATTCTTTCGTCCCAATTGTTATTTGACAAATTGAATCGTAAGAAAATGCCTTGGTGCATGGACTACTTGCGTGCGATAAAATCACAATGATTTTTCGTACCTTCAATCTGCAATTCCTGCGCCGTACAACAATCAAACAGCCGGATTGGGCAAAGTCATAGCACTGCCCTTAGAAACCATACAATGCACCGCGCAGCGCTAGAGCCGTAACGCAACGGGACGTTCTGACCTGCTTCGCTAAAATCGTCATAACTCGGGCAATTTTTGGAATTTTTGCAAAATCTTTGAACCAAATCAAAGTCAAGACTCTACCTAATAAGAAAATAAAATACTTAACTAATAATACCAACTTAACGTAACTAATAATACTAACCTAATAAGAAAATAAAATAACTTAAAGACATAAAGAAAGAAGTGGGGATGGAGGAATACTAGGCAAACAGAAGGATGAGGGGAGAAATTAAGAAAGTTGGGTATAGATTAAATTCTTGAGTGTGGAGAGGGAAGTAGGCAAGGAATTCAGAAACACCAGTGTGCACCAGAGGAAAGGACAGCCTGGGACATATAGGGGGGGGGGGGGGGGGGGTCGAGAAGTTGAAAGCACAAATGGAAGAGGCTGCGCTGAAGAAATTCAGATAATGGACCGAATAACAAAACAACCAAACAAAAAGATGGCCGAAGGCTGTAAAAGGAAGAAAAAACAGAGGAAATCTGTAAAATAGTAAGGCAGTTCGACAGGATAGCGACAAGAAAAACTGCGGTCATAGGGGGAGAAGGAGAAGGCGGAATGTAGCCCCTATTTCGTTAATATATTATTAGAATTATGAAAGTTGAGGTGAGTGAATGCAAAAGCCCGAAAGAGTATATGTGTGAAAATAAAATAATGTTCTGTTACATTGTGCTATGAGAAAAATCATTTTCCTACAGGGGAGGTTAATGTTTAGAAATCGGATAGATATTATATCAGCATAAATCGCTGCATTTTAAAAGCAAATTAATAAAAAATCCCGCCAATAATAATAACAATAAAAATAACAAATATAACAGGGGGGGGGGGTGTCAGGGAATGGCAAAAAAGTATCGATATAAAGGTAAAATATGCGAGCAAAAAAATGGGCAACAAGTACAAAGCTAACAAAACCCGAAAAGCAAATAACAAGAAACAATAAGCACAGCAAAACATAAAAGAACATGGGATAGAATGGATTAACGACAGAAAGTACGAAGTATGAACGGAATGAAAGAGAAAAAGAAGATAGAAGTGCGTAAAAAGTGAAAAGCAAGCGCGCATGAAGAAAAATGAAAAACTATTGCAGAAAATGAAAGAAAGATAACAATCTCGAAATGTTGAAGGCTAGAATTGCTTTATTTCCTTTTTCGGAATATTTGTGTGAAAATTTCAAAATGAATTTTTCAGAATGAATATTTCATACAAACATTCTGCCAATAAAATATGTAATCAATAGAAGAACGCACCAAAAATAATAATATAAAAATAACATTATAACATAGTGGGCGAAAGCGTCAGACAATAGGAAAAAGAGTTTCGATATAAAGGCAAAATATTCGAGCACAAAAAAGTGGAAACCAAGCAAAAATATAATAAAGCCCAAAAGCTAATATAAGGAAACAATAAACATAGCAGAAAATAATACAATGTGCGATGAAATGGATAAACGACAGAGAATACAGAGTATGGAAGGAATGAAAGAAAAAAGGAGAAAAATGCGTAAAAAGTCGAAAACAAGCTTTTTTCTGCAAGCAGAAAAACTGTTGCAGAATATGAAGAAAGGATAACAAATCTACAAGAGGAAAAGAGTGGGACTCAATAAGGATAAGTGGGGGACGCAATTGAGTCGAAAACAAGAATGTTAATTGAAAATTACAAACTATTGTAAAAAGGAGAAAAGATGAAAAATGTACAAAAAAGGCCAGTTGCATAAATTCTTTGAAAACTTTAGATTTTAGGACTGGAATTGCTTCATTTGTTTAAGCTTATTTCGAAACATGGCCCAAGTTAAATATTTTATGGGCAGAATGTATTATTTTATCGGGCCAAATGAAATATTTTATCGGCGGAATATCTTTATGAACATTTTAGAATATTTGTGTGGATATTGCATACAATCATTCTGCCGATAAAATATTTTATATGGGTTATGGTTTGAATTAAATAAAAAAAATCGAATCATTTTCAGCAAACTGGTCGTCTTCCTTTTGTAAATTTTTCATGTTTTTCCTATTTTAGCAATACTTTGTAATTTTCATTTACCCGTTATTGCTTTTGACTTTTTGCACCCCCGCCCCCGCCGCCCCTAACCCTATTCAGTCTGCACGAGTTTTTCTTTTTTATTTATGCGCGCTTGCTTTTGACCTTTTACGCACTTCTATCTACTTTTGCCTTTCATTTCTTTAATACTTTGTATTCTCTGTCGTTTATCGAATCCATTGTACATTCTTTTATTTCCCGCCAGGTCTTTTGTTTTCTTATATTTGCTTTTTGAGTTTCATTCGCGTCCTACATGTTTCCTACTTTTTTCTTGTTCGCATATTTTGCCGTTATATTAATACTTTTCTTCTCATTTTCTGACCCTTCCGCTCGCTTGATTATATTTCTTATATTTATATTATTATTTTTTACGCAAAATGTACAGAAAATATTGATGCGGAAAGCATATTTTGAAATAGTAAACTAAGTGATGGAAATAAAAATAATAAGAATACGTACTTTAAACGGAAGGCATATTTGCGCGACAACCGAGCGGTCATAGATGCATCTTCGCAAGCACTATAGACAGAAAACTGTGGTTCGCAAAGAGCCATCGATGCAATATCATTTGAAGCTCATTTCTATCCCTTCGTGCCTGCAAAGATTTTCTTTTCGGTGCAATATGCCTGCGACAATCGAGCACAAAGATGCCTGCGAAGGTCTTGTATCTCTGCGAACTTTGCGGTATGCCTGTGAAAATCTTACTGCGAAGCACAAATACAATACATAGCGCATGAATACAAGTCACATTTTCATGCGTTACGCCATGTACATGGGCTTTGCAGCAAGATCTTCCGGAGCATCGTCGTGGAAGATCTTCGCAAGCATATTGGACAGGAAACTGTGGTCCGCAAAGAGCAATGGAGACAATATCATTGCAAGCTCATTTGCAGCCCTTCGTGCCTGCGAAGATTTTCTTTTCGATCCAATATGCCTGCGACAATCCAGAACAAAGATGCTTGCGGTGATCTTTTGTCTCATTGCAAACCGTAGCGTTCTCTGCATTATGCCTGTAACAACCTTACTGCGAAGCACAACTACATTGCATAGCGCATGAATACACGTAACAGTTTCATGCGTTATACCATTTACTTGGACTTTGCAAGCTCATTTGCAGCCCTTCGTGCCCGCGAAGATTTTCTTTTCGATGCAATATGCCTGTGACAATCCAGCACAAAGATGCTTGCGGAGAAGTTGTGTCTCTTTGCGAACTGTAGCGTTCTCTGCGCTATTCCTGTAAATATCTTGCTGCGAAGCACCAGTACATTGCAAAGCGCACGAATACACGTAACAGTTCCATGCGTTATTCCATTTACTTGGGCTTTACAATAAGATTTTCGCACGTACATCTTTGTGAAAGACCATAGCAGGCATACTGAATCGGAAGGAAAATCTTCGCAAGACAAAGCGATATAAGTGCCGCTGCGATGA
The DNA here is from genome assembly GCA_963210295.1 of Ophion ellenae. Lineage (NCBI taxonomy): Eukaryota > Metazoa > Arthropoda > Insecta > Hymenoptera > Ichneumonidae > Ophion > Ophion ellenae. The sequence continues at coordinate 11,473,113 of OY723395.1, read as the reverse complement.
TATTGCCTCCGTTGCTTTGTACAAACCAAACCTTATGCAATGGGCCTGTGAGGATTCTGCTGCGAAGCACAAGTACATTGTATTGTGCATGTACTGTGCTTCGCAGAGAGCACGCATGGTCTCTTGCAGCAAATTTTACTTTTCTGCAAGAGCTATGCTTATGTGCATATGCACTAGAACACGTTTTCACTTACCTTGAGTTACTGCAACATTCTTCACCTTATGAGATTTGTTGCCCTGAGCTTCGACGTAACTCCGAATGACAGCGTCGGTGGTTCTTCCATGTTCCTCCACAGTCCTTCGCCAATGGAATGTACTTCTTTTCCTGTCCATCATCGTCATTAGGTTCGATGGCATGAACACAAATGACGTACAGAATCTGAAAAAAGTTATACTTTATTGCTCAAAGTTTTCTCTTTCGCAGGACTCTGGAGAAAGTATATCTTAACCTCACATTCATTTGTGAGATTTCGCACATACTTTATCGCGAGTAGAACTACCGGTAAAAAAAATGTAAATGAAAAAAATAAATAAAAAGACGGGAAGAACAAATAGACGTAGAGGCAATTCCACGAAATAATTCTCCGAAAAACAGAGAGAGAAAAATGAGTACATACCTACACGTCGCTCTCAGTTCACCCGGTAAATGTCACGATACAATTTTTTTTTGTAATATCGTCGCACGTAATACATCACAAAACTTGTTTTTAACACTTTGCTGCTTCGAGAAGCAACAATTAGATTTTTGAGCGAGTTCGCACATCGCCATATTTGAACTGTCAAATTCTCGGTGCACGCCAATCGGCCATGGGGGCCTCGGCGGAATTCACGGGAACTCAGTTCCCAAATGTCGAGCGAGATTTCCTCGGAATCGTCAACAATTACCTACTATTTACGACCCTCCACGGATTTCCTGAAATATGCGGAGGAATGAAATGATTGAGGTGCCAAAATACGTGTTTTCAACGTGGCTACACGGCTCTTCTTCATTCCAAGTTGTGGCTTTAGCCAAACTTTTTATTTTTCATTATTTCCATCGCGAGTTCGGCATGGTAATACAATCTACTTTTTTTTCTTCGATTCAAGGAATCTAATGAGAAGACAGCCGTTCGTTTATCAATTTGACATTGTCTGGTCAAATTTCATGAGATTCTGAAGAGCCGTTTCGGAAATCCGTGGGTATCTACGATCGCGATCTGCCATACCGACCGCGATGAGGTACCATTCCCTCTTAAACACGAACTCCGCCTTGTTATTGTGTGTCCGAGGTGTCGCCTCAACAGCCGCGTGATACATAGCCCAGTCGAAGCTGCGGAGGTCAGCAGTCTCAGGAATTGCTGCTGCAAGGGACTTATTTGCCGCTTGGAGGCAACCAGGCTGAGGAGAAAATTTCCCAGTGATTCTCTCCTCCTTGTTCCCCAGTCCTTTGTCAAATCGACGTACCAACGGGGGGGTTCCGACTGCCGAGGGACCGGTCTTGAAGCCTGGCCTCGGAGGTGTTGTTGCAAGAGGTATGCAAGCTCTGTGTGCAGTTGGCTTCACAGGGCCTGCAACCTCGCCATGTATCCCCGCCGCGACGGTACGCTATCCCTCCAGCAGCGGATGAGGTCCTCCTTGAGTTCCTCCGTCCACTCCAGGCGCTGATTTCGAGTCCTGGTCGTTGCCGTGGATGCTGTCCGGGTGCCCCTCCCAACTGCTCCTTGGTCCCCATCCGAGAGGCACCAGTTGTGGGGGGGCCTGACTAGGTTGTGGTTGAACCTCGTTTTCGGTATGTTAGGTGGTTGGCCTGGTACGCCGGTGACTATTGCGAGGGAGTTGTACTCCTCCGGGCGATGGGCACGCCAGCTTCCCTACGCCGTCCTTTTATTATTATTACTACTATTTTTATCATTATGCTTTTTCGCTTTCTTGTTTAAAGGCTTTTGAACCTCCTCAAAGATCCTCTTTCTCCTCTCTTTTCGCCTTTGCTACACTTTCATACTGTTGAACGTGGCATAGAAAACTCGTTTAAAGTTTCCAACTCGGGAAGGGGCTAGGAGGCAAGGAGCAGCGTCCGCAGGGGCGGGTGGGCGGAATACGGTGAAGAACACAGCAGAACGGAAAAGAGCCTTATCGTAGGACCGGCCACGCGAGGTTAAAAATAATATAAGCAATAACCAGAAGGTTGTATCGCGATACACTCTCTTCCCCCCTCTCTAGACCTCACTCTCTCGCTTGCTATCTCTCTTCGGCGCAACGTTAAGTTTCTGGTCCGACTTTTAAAACTACAAAAGAGGGGTGCCGAAAAGAGGTAAAGGAAGGGCGAAAAAGGGGTTCATATATAGAAACGAAAGTCCGGAGAGAGAGTAGCTGCAATCGTTGTATGGACAGGATCCTGCCGCCTTTAAAGTCGCCTAAACGTTGTACGATTTTGTTCCAGATTCAATCTCTCGCAAGAGATAAACAAACCTAAAAATGACTCAGCACAAACCCATAATTACTGTAAGTTATGTTCACGAACTAACGCTTTTGCTCCGGGAAACGCATATATGCTTTGACCTACAATAGCATATTCTGGCGGTCGCCTTGTGAATGTTTAAAACAATTTTTACGTTATCCGTCAAATAACGTTCAGTAGACCAACAGCTATAGTTTAGTCCGCCACAATTCTTTATAAAATTGGAACAAAGTTAGATAATGTATTCTGAAACAGAATTAGGGAAACTAATTGGACTCCTGCACTTCAATAATGAAGAATTAGCGTCAGGAAATTCATTGGCTCGAAAATTTGTGAATTGAACACACCTCGGACTTCAAGGTTTGGACTTGTGCGGGGCATTGTGCATAGCAAGAGCGTGAGAAAAGAAACATCAGAAATGAGAGAAGATATGGGCTGAAAAAACTCTTATCCCCCGCGGTTTTTAGATGACCATCTACATAATCACGGTCTGTCTGTATATTGATTTTTCCAGTTTGAAGGGAATCTGCTAGGGTTGGAATACGATGCTGAATTCTCTTAATTCTGGAAATGTTGTCTATTTGTCTGTTTGATGAAAGTTGGCGTGAAAACGGACAAAACATTTCTTCTGAACCTTTGGTATATGAAAATAATCGCTTCCCGAATTTCACTGCATTTTTTTCAATCTGAATCCGTCAAGGAGAACCCGAGATAATGAGATTTTCCTGTTAAAAGGACAATGACATAGTTAGCCTTCAGCATTTATGAGAAAACTCCTCGGTGAATACGCCAACAGTTGAATGATCTTTAATAGTTATTTGTCCCAATTAGTGATTTTTTCTTCTGGTGATGCGATTATAAGTTTGTATGAAGGTATATTTCAAGCAATCAGTTTTTTGATATTGTAAAGACAACGTGTTGTCCATAACGACCACGGCATAAAACCCTCAATGAGATATGCCCCCAATATCCACATTCGACCAGAAGGGAATCAAATTTTCGACTTCCAAGCGTGCGGAGCGGCAGAAAATGGCTGGTGAACAACTAGCCTTTTTATTTTAATGACGAGCTTTTCAAAGAATAACTAGCCACTAATATATATACACAGTACTTGATTGATTCAAGTAAGCAAAGGGCAACACAAGCTAAATGGCAAGGTGCGTACTCTAGTTTGTGCAGAGTAGTATACCGGGTGGTCCAGTAACTATTGACACTTTTAAAGTCTTCGCGACTGGAGAGGGAGGTGGCCTAAAAGTGGTTACACTGTACAGAAGGGATTATCATATTGTCATAACGATTTTTGTGTAGGTGGAGTTGTTACCAAGACATGAAGATCACCATTGTTTTTTTTCAATAAAAAATTGTTTTTAGAACTAATATCTGATAGCGGTTGTTGAGATGAATACAATTACCTACAGCACAAGATCATTTACGGTCGTTAAAGACGCTTTCGTTTTTAAAGGTGTTCGAAGTGATAACCGTCACTATCAAGGCAATACTGTAGTCTGTCTGTTGCGGATTCAGTCGTACATCTTGTAACTTCGAACACCTTTTATAAACGAAAGCAACATTAACGACCTTGTATGACTTTGGGTTGCTGGTCATTGTATCCGTCTTGACAGCCGCTATCAGATGATGGACATGAAAATACAGTATTCCATTGGAAGAAACAAGAGTGACCTTTATTTCTTGGAAGCGACTTCATCTACAAGAAAATCGTTATCACCATCTAAAAACCTCTACTGGCCAATGCAACTTCTTTCGGATTTTTTTTTCTGACCACTATATATATATATATATATATATATATATATATATATATATATATATATGCGCACACACATGTACATTGTAATGGGGATAAATCAAGGGACCGTAGAATAGATGGGGTTAGAAATATAAAAAAGATAGTGTCAGTGCATACACTGCCGGCCAAAAGTATGGATACACCTAGACAAATTTCGCGCCACACTAAAAGTTTGATATCTCTGTGAAAAAAAAATATCCGGATTTCCAAGGCGGCCTTTTAAAAGGGACAAATGAAGCTTCACTTTGCGTTTTGGAAAAAAAAATTTGATTTTTTTTAGACCCATTTAGGCTTTTTCGGCTTTTTTTGGCCGTTTAAAATCGGCTGCACGTCTTCAGGATTTTTTTTCAAAGAACCTTAAAAGATCGAGCAATGGCTATAATTTCCTTTTTTAGAAAGTTTCGTACGATTTTTTTTCACCGAGTTATCGAATTTTTTTTCTCAAAAAAACAATTTCGAAAAAATGCTGCTAAAATGAGAAACTTTGAGGTTTAGGGAAAATTGCGAAAAGGAATATTGCGTTACATCGTATTGAATCGAGGAGAATTTTTTCAACATTTTTGACTCCAACATTGAATAATAAAAAAAATAATTTCATATATTTTTCTTCAATTTTCAGCCCCATAACACATCCACCTTTTACCTCTTACCTCATATAAACACAAGGAGCGGAAATAAAGCTTCTTGTCTTTGTTTACATTTTACCTTTGTGGAGCGTAAAAAAGATTCTATTTCTCGCGAGTCGATATTCTATTTCTCTCGAGTTCTTTTTCTCGCTCTCTTTTTCGCTCGTCGTTTTTGTTTACATTTTTGATTCTTTGGAATAATGTGACGAGTGTCGCGCTGACAAAGCCAGTTAGTTGTGCGAAAACTTCGAACGCGAACACGTGTGGTCTACAATCGACAAGTTTTTACGCAATTTTTTTTTTCTTAACGGATCAAAACGTCACGGAAAAAAGAAATTCCACTGTATAAAAGAGGGGCTATTGTCGCGTTGCGCGATAAAGGATTGCTGTACAGAGAAATTGCCAGACAAACTCGCGTGTCTTTGAAAGGAGTACAGACGACCATCGGGAGATTTAAGAAGTCCGAGACGTATTTCAATCGCAAACGTCTGGGTCGACCCAAAGTGACAACGTCCTCAAACGATAAAAATATCGTCGTTACCAGCAAAAAAAAAATCGTCGATTAACAGCAACGGAAATCTGTGCCAAATTTAACGAACAAAGGGAAACCTCGATATCACTGACGACGGTGAAACGTCGTCTTAACAGTGCTGGCCTCAGAGGCTGTGTCGCCGTGAGAAAACCTTTATTGCGTCCGGCGAACAATAAAAAACGATACGCATGGGCTCTGGAACACAAAAAGTGGACGATTAATCAGTGGAGAAATGTACTCTGGACGGATGAGTCAAAATTTTTAATCTTCGGTAGTCGTCGACGCATTTTTGTTGAAAGAAATCCTTCGGAAAAAATGGCACCACAGTGTTTGATACCAACTGTCAAGCATGGCGGTGGCTCCGTTATGGTGTGGGGTTGCTTCTCCGGTCATGGTGTCGGAGACTTTGTGAAAATTGACGGCATAATGAGAAAAAAAGAATATAAAGAAATTCTCATTAATCATGCGATTCCATCGGGGCTAAGAACGATCGGGCGTGGTTTAACCATGCAACAAGACAATGATCCGAAACACAGTTCCCGTCTCTGTCGAGAATATATAGAAAACGAGGCAAAGAAAAAAAAATCGTAAATATGGTGTGGTCGCCACAATCACCCGACCTAAACCCCATCGAACTTCTCTGGGAAGAGCTCGTTCGAAAGATACGAATGACCTGCCCTACATCGGCCGAAGATCCGTGGCAGAAACTGCAAGCTGCGTGGAGATCGCTCAGCTCAGCTCAGCTGGATTCATTAATCGATCGCATGCCACGAATCGTTGATGCAGTGCTGAAAGCCAGAAGTGGATTGTTCGACGAAAAGGGCGTTTATATGAGGTAAAAGGTAAGAGGTGGATGTTTTGTGTGGTTAAAAATTCAGAAAAAAAAATTGGAAAAAAAAATGTAATCCAATGTTGGAGCCAAAAATTTTGAAAAAAAAAATTGGGTAAGAAAAAATTGAAAAAATTCTGCTCAATTCAATACAATGTAACGCAACTTTTTTTCCTTTTGGACATTTTCTCTAACCATCAAAGTTTCTCATTGCAGCAGCATCTGTTCAAAATTGTCTTTGTGAGAAAGAAATGCGATAACTCGGTGAAAAAAAATCGTACGAAACTTTCTAAAAAAGGAAACTATAGCTATTGCTCTATCTTTTAAGGTTATTTGAAAAAAATGCCAAACCAATGTCCTTGTCACGTCCGGAAGGGACGTGGGCATATAACGTGTCGTTCCCTCTTTCTTGCCTACGCCTAGCGCAATATCACGGGATGAGGGTAAAAAAGGATGTGCTGGAGGAAGAAAGGATTTTTAAGGAATTTATGGAAATAATCCGATTATTTGGAAATGACTCGTTTCTAATTAACTGTTGATTTATTGGAATCAGCCAATTTGGCTAATTCTATAAACGCTCGAGTACAAAGAGTGTAAAAATGTGGTTCGCTTACATTGATGGTTTCGTTCGGTGTCGACCCTGTCGTTCAGGTAACGGGTGTCGGTCGTAAAATTAAGGGCCTTCGCTAGTGGGCTAGAAGCGGTCGCAGATGGTATCAGTGGCACGCGTATAATTTTCGAGTACACTGATTCTATTCCGCGTACAATTTCCAAGGATTGGAGATAGTTAGAAAACAATTTATGTTTTGGATATTATACTGGTTCGAGATATTTCCTAATTCTGAACCTTTTCTAAGTTGGGCGGTATGAACGCGACTAATTGGATTAAAGACTTTGAACGTAGATAGAAAATTAGAAGACCGTCGTGAACCGTTAGACTTATAGAGTGACTTCAATAGATTGTCTTTGATAGACGACAACGATAGACTGCGCGGTAGACTTTTGGAATGAATGAACTGTTCTGATGTGGCTGAAGTGCTTGAAGACTAACTGCAGACCAAAAATACTGCTGGGTTCCTCCCTTTATATGTGATTTCCTGGTCTCCCGAATTCATAGAGTGGGAGTATTGACCTCATTTAACTTGGGAATAGAAGTAGTCATTCATATCATACGTAACGAACGCATGAACCTGTTTCTGTTGGGAGGTTTTTACGGAGGAAGGTGCATCTGTATTCTCCGCATACGAATTCTTTTCCTGTGCTATTTAATTTTACGATCGGGCCGTTCGGAGTTTTCCGGGGCCTTACTAAGATTCATTTGTATGTTGTTTGTATCTAATTACAGAGAACGTGGGGACGCATTCATGGATTCTTATGCAGAAGTCATACGAGTCTATTTTTGTGACCGGGTTTCTATCGGGGAAAGCGTAGCGGTGTAGGCGCTACGTGATCCTTCGATATGCATCTCCCTTTTTGATACTTCTTAATTTACCACCGGATTGATGGAAACCTTCCCGGGCCTAACTGACGTTGTGCTAAAGGCGCGTTACGTGTTTTTGTTTTATGGCTTTTCTGAGACGTTGCGCCCAGTGTCCAATACGGCCGTCAAATTGACAAAAAGGGGAGGCCGCATGGAGAGAGTGCGCGACGCTCAGGTTCTATTAATGAGCGGTATCTTAACTATAGAGTGCCTTTGGAAATATGTCGAGGAATGAGAATATTCTTATCGTGCTTATTTTGGTGCACGTGGTTTTGTATGGGACCGTGGGAGTCCTTGGTTACGTCGGAGTTCAATGTGCCTCCCGACGTGACATCCTGAAGACGTGCAGCCGATTTTAAACAGCCAAAAAAAGCCAAAAAACTGCCATGTTCAAAATGGCGCCCCGGTCTAAAAAAAATGGAATTTTTTTTTTCCAAAACGCAAAGTGAAGCTTCATTTGTCCCTTTTAAAATTCCGCCTTGGAAATCCGGATATCTTTTTTTTCACAGAGATATCAAACTTTTAGTGCGGCGCGAAATTTTTCTAGGTGCATCCATACTTTTGGCCGGCAGTGTATATCATTATGTACGGTACGAGAAGATTCTTCGATCCAATGTCCCGTACCCACACACACACATGGACACACACACACACACACACACACACACACACACACACACACACACACCCATATTTATAACCAAAGGAAGGTATATATGAATCCCGGATATCCGCGGGCCGGCGTCCTGGACGATCCTATAGTTTGCCGTAAATCTCTGACAATTCTGGCAACCCGCGCGGTTGTGCTACGAAACACGCGCCGCGCGTTGTGCAATCGTTGTAAATCGTCGCTCTGTTTATTATAGTTGAGATTGTCCGTAGAAACAAACGACGGTATAGAGGGAGGGAGAAAGTAAGAGAGTGCGAGTGTAAAGAGGATTGTGTGTAGGCACCCCGTGAATTGTTACTGAAAGTACGAAATCCCCTTTCCTCAAACATCGTTGCCGTTACAGCCCTCTCTGTTTGTATATATATGTATGTATAAGGGTTTATGTGCATTGCTGTATGGGGTAGCCAACGGGCTTGCGCATATCGTAGAAAATGCGACGTGCAGAAATCTTTGAGTCTCTGTAGAAATCGATTCGTTATGTTGACGCATACGCATGACCCATGGGACGAGACCACGCGAGGGGAGGGGTAATTTCTCCGTGCGTTCATGAATTCGTTAGGTCACGATTTTGCGGACCCATAAATGCGATACGTAATGTACGATTGCCCATGTACATAAAATAAAATATATATTACGTCATAATGTCTATTTTTTTCTGATCGTCACAATAATAGAGGAGATAACCAAAAAGCATCCCCTTCAAAAAGTACCCAGAAGCGGATTAGATTTCATCGTCATAAAAATCGTTAATGGGCGTCTCTAATTAAAATTTCTTTTAGTATTTTCTTTCGAAAATTTAGTAATCGAAATTTTAAATGAATTTTCTTGCAATGTCGGCCCTTATATTGGGTGTACAAATTAATTCGGTCCGTTTTTTTGTTTAAAATACGCACTTATTTGAATGATAAAATGAATTAATACATTAATCAAAATATTGTCCATCGCTAGCCACTACTTTTTCCCATCTTTCTGGTAATTTATTAATTCCGTCGCGGTAGAAGCGTTCATCTTTTGAAGCCAAGGATGAGTCGAGCCAATTTTTAATACCCTGTTGTGACGTGAAGCGTATTCCAGTCAAAGCGTTCTGCATCGTTCGAAACAAATGGTAGTCGGAAGGGGCAAGGTCTGGGATATAAGGTGGATGAGCTATAATTTACCACCCGCTATTTTCCAAATATTTTTACCACAATAGCAACTTGAGGCCGAGCGTTGTCATGTTGAAAGATTATGGATTCGTGTCTGGTCCCATATTCTGGACGTTTTTCGGCTATAGCTCGCTTTGAACGGATCAATTGTTGCCTGTAGCTGTACACCATAAACTCTTACAAGCATTCGGTGGGCTTCAGCTGCACTTTTCTTCCAATTGAAACAGAAAATCAACACTTCCCGCAAATGGTGCTTATTTGGGACGAAATTCGACATTTTCACCGCGGGAAAAATTAGACTTGATGCGCAAAACTCAAAGGTCTGTAAACGATATTTGGTTAAGAGATGTTGATACATCACGATACAGCAAAAATCAGGTGTTGCCGTCAACCATTTATAGCACCTAGAGCCATCTTTTGAAAATGGACCGAACTAAGTTGTACACCCAATAATATTTTAATAAACGGTTCTCGCGGGATTGACGAGTTAGAGCGCGAAGTTTGATTTGATTTAGGTTGCGCAGTGAATATTTTTTGGCTTCTGCATCAGTTCCGAACACAATTTAGGGTGATTCCGGGGGGGTTGGTCTTAAAGGAGAGATGGCCAATACAAATGTTTCATAGAACTGAGCACTAGATTTCACCTGTTACTGCTTAATTCGCTTCGCCTCGTGTGCAGGTGAAAGTGCACGAGCAAAAGTTTGGCACAAAATGTTGAGTAAGTAAAATCCTTTTTAGTTATTCTGTCTACTGCTAAAATTTTTTGAAGGTTTTATGTTTCACTTTGTCGTGCTGTTATTTTGTATAAGTAATGGTTACTTTTATGTTTCTTGAATAGTTGACGAACAGTTCTTTGTTATAACCTCAAGAGTTCGCATGTATTCTTTCTACTTGTTTACATTCTAGATTTGGCTATCTCTCCCGGGAGATTACGAGAGATGGCCACGTACGGCCGATGTATGATGGCCATATTATTAGTAGTAATGTGTTCAAATGGTTCATTTTTTCTACATTTGGTTTAGATGCCTACTAAGTACAAGAGAAAAGCAATTGCTCCAGGAGGGAACTGGACTAAAGAATCATTAAAAGCAGCTATTAGTGATATAGAAAATGATGAATTGTCGGTTCGTGCGGCTGCTAGGACCTACGAAATACCTAGGAAGACCTTAGAATACGATATAAGAACAATGAGAAAAAATGTTGCTGAGAAAGTTATTATGAAACTCGTCTCATCGAAGACTGGCTTCAGTGGACAGTGTGCCAACTTTAGGTACACAAAAATTATACTGATTTTGATTATATGTGTTCTGGATATGGCCTAAAGAGAAAAAAATGAAGAAACAAAACATAAAACCAAAGAGAAAACCGAGAGCATAATATTGGGTAACTGGTTGTCTCACCTCTACTCCTATGGCCATCACACCCGGATACTCCAGGAGCGATAGTCAATCACGATTTCAAACAAATAGTAAGTTTAAGGTTGATCTGATAGGAGTTTGTTTGAATTTCGTAAATTATCTTAAGGGGTCTTCTCACTTTAGACGCCAAAAAAGGCTATTTTCATGAATTTATTTAATAAGTTCATATTAAAGATATGGATATAAAAGTTGTTACACTTGATAAATACACTTTCGATATACATAAAACAAAATTTATTTATTTATTTAAGTCACTATTTATAGACCAAAATGGTAGTTAATGTCCTAAAAAATTGTAGGTCTGCGCTGTTGATGAAATCTCGGAGATGGATCATCGGAAACAAAAAAAATCAAACGGTTTTAGATCCAGTATATTAATAAGTAAAGCGCATGTGGGACGATTTTTGATTTATGCAAAGATAACAAAATGGCGAACATTTTTCGAAAAATTAAAAAAACGTGTTTTTTTCACGTTTTTGGGAAAAAATTGTAAATATCAAAATTTAAAAAAATCCTTGATATTGTCACGTCCGTGCGTAACTGCATCCCCGCGAAATAGTTTGCGCCACGTGCCAGAAAAATTCTGCTGAAGATGAAAAGAGTGATCTCGATACATACTCCTAAGCCAAACCAGACTGCACACTCCATATTTCCCCTTACATAAAAAATTATTGAAACAGAGAGTTCAAGATTCCAAGACTGGCCAACACATTGCGACCATGCACAAAGAGTGTATCACATAAGACAGCCTAAGATCTTGGTCGTAAAAATTTGAAACTACGCGACTTCACGGCACAAGACCCGGACGAACGAATCGGCCTAATCCTCTGCATGCACAAAAAAATACATTCTTCCAAAGAAAGGGCCTCTGACTCTTGCAGTAACAAAATTAGATGACATAAGCCACGCGCTTTCCCAGGCTGGCCAACTAGCTCTTTCTCTCTCGCGTGACGCATACCGTCACGAACAAGGCCCTATTTGTCTCCTCTCGGTTTCCCCACATATTCAATAAGAAAAGCCGCGCTGTGTTCTCGGAAATGCAGCGCTGATCTCGATTATATGCGCCCTTACCCAATAATACACCGACAACTCGTTCTCGCTTCCTTCTTCCGGCCAACCACACGAATCAGGTCATGGTTTATGCCCGGACCACCAATCCAAAAAACCTACGTCACCTAAGTTCCACTCTCCCAAAGATTTCTTCCTCCAAAAAATTATCCCACCCTGATTTCTGGTACTCCGAAAGAGTTCTCCTCGCATCAGTCTCCGATTAGAATCCAACGAGCTCAGACCTAGAGTTCTCTTACCGATATCCATCGCGTAAAACCTTTGTTCTCTTTTGTCATGCGAACGTTGTCATACGATTCAAACTTAGAACAGTTTGTACTTCGGAACTTCCGCAACAGTTACGCGATAATAATAAGAACCTTGGCATTATATTCGTTACGCGATAACCATAAGAACCTTGGCGTTGTATTCCGCGCATTACTTTATTGTACATTACATTCTCAATCCGTGAAACTCACAAATATTAGAATCTGTATCGTCGAACATCTGTATCCGTCTCACTCACACACATACCATCTGCGAGCGCTTCTGGCCCTCCGGCGCAGGGCTCTTAGTTTTACGACCGCTACCTGACACCCAAGCGACTGGGTCATCACCGAGGCGCACCAATGTAAGCGAACAGACTTTTATATTTTTTTGTTTCCAATTTGTATCCTAAAGAAATACTAGAATTAACCCATACGGTTAATTCTAATAAATTACGAGTCAATCGAACACAAGTGTCACAACCATTATTTCAATAATTGGATAATCCACGGAATCCCTTAAAATTCCCCCTTCCACCAGCACGTCCCCTTTTTAACCCTCATCCCGTGCTATTGCGCTAGGCGTAGGCAAGAAAGAGGGATACCACACATATATATGCCCACGTCCCCTCAGGACGTGACAATATGCGCTATAGCTATAATTGTAAAGAACTTGTGGTTAAAATTTCATAAGGATTGGTTCAGTAGTTTCGAAGATTTTATCAATAAGCCGTCGAAAAATGTCGGTTCGACAAAAACGCCTTTCAAATTTGTTTGGGTTACATAAATACATTTAAAAAAATCAATGTATTTCGAAAGTGTATTTATTAAGTGTAACAACTTTTATGTCCATATCTATAATATAAACCTACCAAAAAATTATGAAAATAGCCTTTTTAGCGTGTAAAGTGTGACCCCTTCAAGTTAAATGTTGAAAGTTCTTTTAGAAATGAAAATAAGTTAAGGCAGTTCTGTAGTTTTGGTCACATCTTAGGAATTGGCTGAAATCTACGTATGGTGTAGATATGACCTTCATGGACTGATGCCCAAAAATTCAATTCGATTCACCGTTTAGTTCATGAGATAATTGCAATTGAATATGGGTATTTTTGTGCGCGATTTCTATCCCTAACCCGTAAGCCGATAGTAGTTGGCTCGCATTTCTCGATATAGGTTCCAAACGGATCTTAGGATTCAAAATAAAAACGCATGTGTACGCAGTACGATTGTGGGATTGATTTTAAAAAAAATGACAAACTTTGACCGTTCAGTTTCGGAGATATCGACTTATGAAAAGTGGTATCTTTATTCCACACCGAACACGGGCCCAACCATCTGTAACGGAAGAGCACCAGTGTACGCTGCAGCCAGCTGATCGACGCGTGGTCTGGGAACTCGAAGCGTGTTTTATTTCCCGAGTTCTAGTAATTCTGAGACGGATGTGAAATAAATGTATTCTGCAACCAAATTTAATTTGTTCAATTTATGCATGTATTTGCCTTTGTTACAGCGAATACAATTTAAACTGTCGGAAAGATGTTGTAAATTCACGATCCGACGTCCTTCGACAGCGAATTTTTGTTGCTGATCGTTGAGGTTATGGTATTTCTCATCGCGTTTAGCTGCATTTGCTTGACAGATGGCTGCCACAGCTTTCAGTCTTTTAGCAAGCGCCTTTTTTCTAGTAGAGTTTCCTTTGTATCGCATTTGGGTTGAAATTTCCACGCTTTTTAAAATTTTTATAAAATATTTCGCGAAAGACGGATCGTAAGAAACTTAACGCTATGACTGCAGGAAAATCGCGCTGTTGCTACGATTATAGCGCTGTGCTCTATACGAGTATGATGCCTATCTGTGCATCAGGTGCGAATGTGTGGGACATATAGAGGGCACGAGCTCTGTCAAAAATTTACAACCAACAGCATCATATATGCATTGGCTGTTACTATACGCTTCGACCGAAACTTTTGGCACATATGTGTACCTACAGAAGCACCTTAATAATCATCTGTACTTTTATTTTGACTGATCCTTGACCCCAATAATAATTTGGATTTAGATGAATTTATGGTGCGCGATTCTGGTTTGAGTGTTCATTTCGCCCGATTGATTGTTAATCGATTGAATGAATGTTGAGACGCGTAGATTTGGTCTTATTCTACATGATTGATTTTATTAAAATTTCACTCTCATAAACTTGTAATTCGGTACAAACTTAGATATGCGTACAGTTGTTTCAGTATCATTAGACGGAAATGCCGACAAAGTATATTAAGTAAATCGACTATTTGATTCGGACATCGGTAACAGAGTGACGCTCCTTCGTCTTACAAAAACGAAGACAGTTTTGTGAGGGGAAATAGTTGTTTGGGAGAGTGCAATTTCTATCATGTATTTTTTAGGGATTGGGTAATCGATCGTAGAGTTTACATTAATTTTCGTGGTTGCTTGGCAGAGCGGGGAGAATGATTCTGAGTTCCTTATTGGGTGGCGGCTGACAAGGGGAGTGCCAAGTATGATACAAACGCATTTTGATGGGTCTCAGCTATATTGTGAGGGTAGTTTCACGCGCCGCTCTTATCCCAGTAAATTATGCATATCGCCAAGCGTATGAGTGTGGCGCAGCGGCAAGGCGCTCGGTTATTTATTTATTGAAAAAAAATTATTCTCAATCGTTCGTGATTTTAATGGAAATGATTGATTGTGCATACTTATCTAATTTTCTAATTTAATTATTTTTACAAACGCATCGAAACATACAGGAGGTCACAAAAGTAACGGGACGGCTGAATATTTCCGCAGGTAAGACAATTTCCCAAAATATTAAGGTCGTTCTTGAAGTAACTTTTCCCAAGGAATTCAATGATGACCTTCATGTTGACCTTGGCGATGTTCTTTGAGGTTATTTCAAGGTCACCTTTTGTTTTTCAAATGGGAATCCCCTTTTTTTAGATCGGCAATCGATAGAGCGGGAAATTTTACGTACAGATATGTACTCAAGTTACCGGTCCCCTTTGACCTTGAAGGTTAATTAAACTTAAACACAGTATGGATGCAAGGTTAATTAAACTTAAACACAGTATGGATGCCTCGGACAAGAGGGTATCAATTTTAGCCTTTGAACAAGGCGTATCTAGTGGTGACCTTGATCGTGACCTTGACCATGACCTTCAAGGTGATTTCAAGGTCAACTCTTTTTTGTAATAAAAACTACCTTTTTGACATCCGCAATCGATAGAACGAGAAATTCGACGTACAGATGTGTACTCAAGTCATCGGTCGAATTTAACCTTGAAGGTCATGGTCAAGGTCACGATCGAGGTCACCACTCGATGCGCCTTGTTAAAATTGATGACTTTGGTCGTAACGAAATAATTTAAAAAGCTTCTATTCTCAGAGGTGTTCATACTGTGTTTAAGTTGAATTAACCCTACAGTGACCTTCAAGGTCAAATTCGACTGATTACTTCAGTACATATCTGTACGTCGAATTTATCGTTCTATCCATTGCGGATGTCAAAAAGGGAGTTTTTATTACAAAAAAAGTTGACCTTGAAATCACCTTGAAGGTCATAGTCACCTTGAAGGTCATCAGGCTCACGATCGAGGTCACCACTAGATGTGCCTTGTTAAAATGGATAACTTTGGTTTTAACGATAGAATTTAAAAAGCTTCTATTCTTTGTCCGAGGTATCCATACTGTGTTTAAGTTTAATTAACCCTGCAGTGACCTTCAAGGTCGAAGGGGACCGGTGACTTGAGTACATATCTGTACGTAAAATTTCTCGCTCTATCGATTGCCGATATCAAAAAGGGGGTTCTCATTTAAAAAAACAAAGGTTGACCTGAAAATAACCTTGAAGGACCTCACCAAGGTCAAAATGAAGGTCACCATTGAATTCCTTGGGAAAAATTACTTCAAGAACGACCTTAACATTTTAAGAAATTGTCTTACCTGCCGAAATATTCAGCCGTCCCGTTATGCGATGCCCATACCTCTCGATTTCGTCATGTCCGTGAGCCTCACCCGTTGATGGTAGTGGTGTGAATTTGTTTTTCAATTTTACGGCTGAAGTATTGGACGTAGAGGAAAAACATTATATGCACCTACGAGGTAAAATCTTCCATTCTACAACTTTTGTTGTGCACTTTTTTGCGATTGCCTCTTCATTCTCGAAATAATGCATATTTTCCGTTTTTTAACTCTTTTCTTCACTATTAATAGTTAAAATTCCTACAAATTCGGATTGCCCGGGTCGATTAACGTAGGAATACATGTTTCACTAAGCGGTCGCATAAATTTTCGACTTTAGCCACTTTTGACTGGACTATAGTGGGTTACGAAGAGAAGCGGCAGCGTCGAGACGCGAAGTTAAACAAAATGAGTATCGCCGGCTCACCGGGGAACATAAGCACCACTGCCTCACCGACGAACACGCCGCGCCTCTTTATACAGCGAGATGGGCTTTTAGCAGACGACTTTTAGCTTTGAATCGACATTATGCGAAGGCAGGGTGTCAACTCTGCCCGGGGCAACTCGCCAAAGCGGGCAACTCTACACAGAGCCAAGTCCCCACCGTACCAACAGCGCGTTAAGGCTAGTCCCGACCGTAGCAGCTCGATATTTCCCCGACGCTCGCGTATCCCCACTCTTCAGATTAGGACCGAGCAAGTCGCTACCGTGTCAACTCGCCACCGTGTCAACTCTACACAGCGTAGCGTGCTCAACTTACAATGGGTGAATCTATCCGAAAAGTACAGTGTCACGTACGAGGAAGTTCTCCAAACCCTTATTATTTTTCGTTTATTTTATTCAGTCGGCCCGCCTCGTGTTATAACCTCGCATTTCTTCAAGGCGTAAATATCGAACTCTCAGAAAGAAATACGAGGCACCACTCGAACGATACGAGAATACTTTGCCTCTAGCAAAGCTATAGGTCCCGGCCGATAATTATTTAGCATGGTGCCGACAGGAAACGAGAACTCACCGACGCTCGATCTCCTCGCGCACCGGATATAATCTTTAACATAACACAGATCATGCGCATGCTAAGGTCTCAGATACCAAACTCTATATCCCATGCGATTTTTCGCCGAAACACGGGACAAAGGTCTCCGACCTTCCATGCTCCAAATTCTATGTAAGGAATGATCGAGATCGATTCTGCGAATCATGAATATCGCGACGAATGACGCTAAATCTTAAAGTTCCTTCTCCCACTATCGAACCCCTCTTAATTTTCTCGTCAAGAAAGACTTCCTTCCGCAAGTCAGTCTTCCAACAATTTCCATCGCGTTCAGATCTCAGTCTCGCAACGTTTCTATCGAATTAACTTCACTTCTTAATCTTGTTCTGACAGAATTCGAAGTGAAGCACAAATATCATAGAGTATCGAATATTATACATTTTCGGGTTTTGACCGAAGTATCGTATAATCTTTTAGTCGACTCTCGCGGCCTCGAGTCCTTAAAATAGTTCAAGTGCTGTTTACTACGCGTATATACATAAATACTCTCAGCGCCCCAAAAGTCTGGTGCTGGTGACCGCTTTCCGAACGCTAAGCGTGGCGTCCATTAACGAGGCCCTTATCTGCGAGCGGCAACCGATATCCTTGCGCGTGAGCATACCTACACACTGATACACTCACGAACACAGCGACTAATGTAAGCAACAAATTTCAATTTATGTTAATCCGATTGTTCCCCCGGCTTCATGGTCATTTTCATTGTCAATTTTGTCTGTATAAGTAACTTTATTCATCCGATCACTTATTTGTAATAAACCTTTAGTTAAGTTTGTACAAATTTGTCGGATTATTTCTACATACCAAATGACTGCATGATTTCCTAATTTCAACTCATTCCAAGCACTACCCCTTTTAACCCTCATCCCGTGATATTGCGCTTGTCGTAGGCAAAAAAGGAGGGAATCATAAAATATATGCCCACGTCCCTTCCGGACGTGACATATTAATTTTTGGGGGCTCGTCCGGGATATTAAAAAGGGAAAGTGCCATTTGATCCAATATCCGGGGACGAATCAACAGCTAGTTCATTGAATTTAAATATCACTGAGGACTTAGGTGAACCATCGGGTTACTCTTTGAGGAGTTCTGACGCTCAATTGCTACCCGGTCTCGAACCTAAGAAACGACCAGTAAAAAACTAGAATTACCCCAAAAGGTCGATAACGAAAATACAACAGACATGGCGCTAGGTATAAATCAGTCACTCGCTTACGTATCTTTAAGGGAAGCTATCGAAATGGTCCCGGATTTTGACGGGAAAGGTACAGGGTGCGCCAGAGAAACTTACTTATTTGAAAGGTCAATAAAAACAAAAGTACTTCAATTATTGTTAAAATTTTTTTTTTATTTGAGAATACAATATCCCAATTTTTTTTTCATGCAGTCTTGAAAATGTCATCGGATAAATGGCGACCCCCATTGCGCATACACTGATGAAGTCGATTTTTGAAATTCGTATCCACTCTTTGCAGCATATCAATCGGTATGTTGGCAATGGCGTCGCGAATGTTGTTCTTGAGGTGTGCTATGGTCCGTGGTCGATCGACATAAACCAGAGATTTCAAATAACCCCATAAAAAGAAATCGCATGGAGTAAAATCTGGAGAGCGTGCCGGCCATTGGAGATCGCCTCTGAAAGAGATGAGGCGGTCGGGGAAATGTTGTCGCAACAAATTCATTGAGTCTCGTGCTGTGTGTGCTGTGGCTCCATCTTGCTGAAACCACACGTTCCTAACGTTCATTTCTTCGAGTCTTGGAAGAAAAAATTCCTCGATCATGTTCCTGTAACGACCTCCATTCACGGTAACTGCGCGTTCGTTTTCTTAAAAAAAATAAGGACCAATTATTCCCATTACCGACATCGCACACCAGACAGTAACTCGCTCACAATTAAGTGGCTTCTGGTGAAGCTCACGTAGATTTACACCACACCAATAACGCATGTTTTGCTTGTTGACGCAGCCGGAAATGTGGAAGTGAGCCTCGTCACTGAAAAAAACGACCGCGTCGTCAGGCAGGTTGTCAACCAGCATTTCACATGCATTTTGACGGGCAACAAAATCGCGTTCAGTTAATTCTTGCCCAACAGCCAATTTATAGGGATGAAATTGAAGGTCTTCATGGAGAATTCGTCGAACAGTGGTATCAGAAATTCCCATAGCAGCTGCGTGTTTGCGAGCCGAACGCCGGGGAGAACGCACAACTGACTGCCTCACTCTTTCGACATTTTCCGGAGTTCTGATGGTCCGTTGAAGTCCATTTCTGGGTTTAGCGACACTTCCACACTCCCGAAATGAGTTAACCCACGTCAGAATCGAATTACGGCCAGGAACGAGTCTGTGAGGAGGAATTTCAAAGCGAGCGCGGAAGGCACGTTGCGTAGCAACAAGTGAGCGACCGTTAGAAAAGAAGCTCTCGACTGCGAAGGCCCGCTGCTTTCTAGACCAGAGCATGATGGCAACTGACTGGAGGGAGAAACAAACTTGGGAACTTCCCCCTCCAGATGCGCCCCCTCTCGCCCCTCTACCCGCCCAACTCACCGCGCGGGAATTTTTTCAAATAAGTAAATTTCTCTGGCGCACCCTGTAGCTCCTTCTCAGATTTTGTAGCCGGATGCGAAGACGCATTGGCGTCGCTTCCGCCCAGATCCGAAGCACGGTTTCTAAGAGTAATTCGAAACAAACTAAAGGGTCAGGCTAAGAAGGTCATCCGGTCGGCCACGTTCGAAACCGTAGAATCTCTTTTGAAATTCTTGAAAAAACTATATGCTCCAAACAAAACTGAGGTGCAACTGTTGGAAGAACTCAGTCACATTTTTCAAGGAAGCGGTGAAACCGTGATAGATTTTTCCACTGCAATTAGGGATAAAGCTAGGGAAATACTCGACGCTCAATCAGCATCCCAAAACGGTACGGAAAGTGCCGCTCACAGAAAAACCTTAGACGGCTATTTCCTCTCGTGTTTCAAGCGCGGGCTAAGGCTGGAGATAGAACAGCGTCTCCCTCGGTACGACGATATCTCGACCGCTATAGATCATGCGATGGAAATCGAACGCGACCTCGAAGCCCGTAGAGAACTTCTCTCGTCCTCTATTAGATCTGTTCCGAACAAATCGGTAAAAACCTGTAGCATCTGTAAAAAGGACGACCATTCGAGCGAAGCTTGCCGATTTGCGACAATCACATGCCAAAAATGCAACAGTAAAGGTCACAAAGCCGATCAATGTGGAAATAATCAAATCGCTCAAAAATCGGTCAGGTGTCAAATCTGCGATAAACCGGGTCACATCGCGAAAAACTGTTACCTTAACCAAAAATCTTCGAATTTTTCTGGCAATCAATCACACCGCTCGCCCGGTCCTCAATGCCCACTCTGTCATAAGCAGGGTCATACCGCGGATCGGTGTTTTAAATTTCGAAACAATCCCCCGAATTCTAATCCGCCATCTTGTCGTTATTGCAAAAAGGTCGGGCACACTATCGAAAACTGTCGTGCTCGCGATTACAATAATTCGCGTAATAAGTCAGGAATCGGGCCAAGTGCCCCTCGGAAAGACGCGCCGAGCGGCCCGCCCACTCAAACGCGTCAAGCGAACGCCGTCTCTTTCGGGGAGCCGAACGAAACTATCCCACTTACGCAATAAAGTCGGAAAGTTTCAACACATTGCCCTCGGAGTATATCGGAGTATTACCGGAAAAGGGGGCAATTTCGGTGCTATTAGACAGCGGTACCATCCCCAATTTGATAAAAAAAAGGCATATACAAAAAATATGGTAGACATCAACGAAGAAGATGTCATTAAATTAACAGGCATATCCGAATTACCGGTCTTTGGACTAGGGAGCGTGCTACTTCGCGTATTCGACTTTGAATCGCTATTTCACATTATACCCGACAATGTGCCGCTTCCCTAGCCCGGTCTGCTGGGGTCTACATATTTTTATGAAACCAAGTCCAATATCAATTACCGAACGGAATGTCTCGAGTGTGGGGATAATACATGGCCTTTCGAAAAAAGAACCGAACCCAACGAGGTGATAGAAATCCCTGTGCGTTCGGAAACTCCCTTCTTCGTGAAGGTAAAAGACAGCATAATCAAAGAGGGATACCTCTCGCCTTTGAAAATCCGTCAAGGTGTATACGCCGGCGATTGCCTGGTGACAATCATCGACGGAAAGGCTCATTTGAAGGTTTATAATACCACAAATGACGCTGTCAAACTGATCGTTCCAGTTGTGGAGCTGCAGGGATTCGACGCTATCGAAGACCTGTCAGAAAATACTCCCAGTTCAGACTGTACGACAGTTTCAAATTCTCGTCCAATCCCTCATGACTCTCCAAATTCGAGCGGAAATTGCACGATAATTGCGCCGATCCAGAGCCCGAAAGTGGCCAATTCCAAAATTTCGATGACAAATGTCGAATCAAATAACAAGTCTTGTAGCGAGAAAAGAACGAGAATCAACATCAATCGAAATAAACATTTCAGTCAAATTCCGAGCCAAAGATCAAGGGCAGACAAAAATAAAAACGCGAAAAACTCAAAAATGAAATCGATCGAACATTAAAAAATCGAGGTCAATCGTAACGAACAGTTAAACAATGTAATAAATCGCAATGAAAGTCAAAAATCGAGTCAAAACGTGATCTGCGTTTCTGCCACTGAATCAACATTGCGTATAAAGAAAAATAATTCAGAGCGCTCAAAAATAATAAAAAGTCTCTTGCGACTCGACCACCTTGCAAAAATCGAATTCGAACATGTCGGAAAAATAATCGAACAATATTCAGACAGATTCCATGTAAAGGGCGAACCTCTAGAAGCCACACATGTGCTTCGACATAAGATTCCAACGGTCGACGACCTGCCGATAAACACTAAACAGTATCGGTTCCCCCAAGCGCGCAAGGGCGAAGTCCAGCATCAAGTGAATGAGCTACTAGAAACAATAGTCATAAGCCACTCGGAATCTCCAAACAACAGTCCCGTCTGGATAGTCCCGAAAAACCAGACTCCAACGGTACCAAACGTTGGCGAATGGATTGACTTTCGTGCTTTGAACGAAAAAACAATCAGTGACTCATATCCGCTACCCAACATCACAGATATTCTTGATCAGTTGGGACGCGCGAAGTATTTTTCAGTGTTCGATTTAGCATCCGCTTTCCACCAGATTAAAATGAATCATGAAGATAAATCGAAAACCGCTTTTTCCACCCCACATCGGCACTACGAATTTTCAAGAATGCCATTCGGGCTTAAAAATGCCCCGGCAACCTTCCAACGCTTAATGGATATCGTATTGAGTGGACTCCAAGGAGTATCCCTCTTTGTTTATCTCGACGATATCGTAGTGTATGCCAGGGACCTAGAGGAGCACGGTAAAAAGATTCACGAACTGATGGAACGATTGCGCAAAGCCAATCTCCAACTACAACCGGATAAATGCGAATTTCTTCGACCAGAAGTCAGGTACATAGGACACATAATCGGTAAAGACGGACGTAAACCAGACCCGAGCATACTCTCAGCCGTCAAAGATTTCCCTGTACCCAAAAATGTCAAAAATATTCGCCAATTTTTGGGCCTAACCGGTTACTATCGTAGGTTTATCAAAGATTTCTCCAAAATCGCGAAACCGCTAACTCGCCTCTTAGAGGACAATGTTGACTTCAAATGGACTGACGAAGAGCAAAAAGCTTTCGATATCCTAAGGGATAAATTATGCGAAGCTCCTATTCTTCATTACCCCGATTTCAAAAAACCGTTTATTATAACAACGGATGCTTTTGGCTACGCCTTAGGCGGAGTCTTATCACAAGGAGAAATAGGAAAAGACAAACCGATAGCTTATACGTCGTGCGTACTGCGAGGCGCGTCCCTTCGGTACGACACGTACGAAAAAGAAGCAATGGCAATCATTCATAGCGTAAAAGCCTTCCGGCCGTACATCTATGGTAGAAAATTCACGCTTGTAACGGATCACAAACCTTTGGTTTGGTTCAGGACCGTCAAAGACGCGAACGCACGCGTTCTCAAATGGCGACTCAAACTGTCCGAATACGATTACGATGTCGTATACAAACCGGGCACACTAAATTCAAACGCTGATGCATTGTCGCGTAATCCAATCGAACAACGAGAAGAATCCAAAATAACCGCCCATTGCAATCACAAAAAAAATTAAAAAATCAAAAAGGCGCCACAGGAGATAACTCGTTTGAAATCGAAATCCAGTAGTAGTGAAGAAAAAGGTGATACTCCCATTCAAATCACGACACGGGTTGAAGTCCATCCATTTCCGGAATCCAAAAAAATTAATGTAGTCACCCGCGCTCAGGCAAGGGGGACTGTACTACCCGATCCGGATACAATAATACAAGCAAACGAAACGTTCGATGACGTTAGTGTGTCAAGTGCCGATGCGCCTGTTCTCGAGAAGGCCGACGCACGCCCCGCGTCTCAGCATCGTACACGACAACCTCGCAAGGCCGTGAACTACGAGGAGAGTAATGAAGACGAGACGGAGGCCGAGGTAATAAGACCCGCACGCGTCACCCGACCTAAGAAGGCCGTCGGCCCAAAAACATTCAATGGCCCGAACCAGCGCAAAGCACCTCCTATCTCACACTCCAAAACCTCCACCGATTCCAATTCTGATAATTCGACAAATTCAGATTTCAACTCTCTCAATTCAGAACTTTCTGAAGACGAGATCCCTCCCACGGAGGAAAGAAAAATATCAGATTTTCAAATCGCTAATTGCATTACGACTAAGGAATTGTTCCATTTTCGAAACGATCACCTAGTCTATTTTGTCGATTCAGCTGGCAAACCATGTGACTCTGGAGCACAAAAGTTGTTAGAATTAAACAAACTTCCCCTCTGGAAGAATTTGACGGTTGGCCAAGCTTACAGAAAAAAAGTTGGAAAAAAATATCACATCTCCCTCGTTATCAAAGGCGAGTATTCAGGATCATTATCGTTCGTATCAGAGAACATTAAAGAAAGCGTAAAGGAATTACGAGATCTTTGCGAAATCCTCAAACTTGAATCATGGAGTATTTGCCAAACGAATCATGTCGAAAACATAGTATGGAACGACATTACGAACATCTTAAAAGAATCCTTTAAGAATAGTCGAGTAAAGATAATCATTTGTCTGGGAACTCTACAGTATGTGCCAATCGAAATACGAGATTCGATTTTTTATGAAATGCATAAGTCCCCAATCGGAGAACACAAGGGTGTTTCAAAAACGTACAATAGAATCAAGCGCGTATATTTCGGGGAAGATTTAAAGTCAGACATCCAAAGAAGAGTGCAGCAATGCTTAGAATGTCAATTGAAGGAATTGGTCCGAGTCAAAACCAAATAACCGATGGTAATAACGGACACTCCCGGAACCGTTTTATGAGAAAATATCAATGGATATTTTGTTGGATCCATGCAACGCACGTCAAATCAAAACGAGTATATTCTCACGATCCAAGACCACCTCTCAAAATATTGTGTTGCAATTCCGCTTCCAAATGCACTGGCGACTACGGTCGCTGATGCATTCATAAAAAGATTCATTTGCGTTTTCGGTGTGCCAAAAGCGCTATTAACAGACCAAGGAAGCAATTTTTGAGCGGTCTCATGAGAAGGGTCGCAAAACGTTTCCGAATTAAGCGATGTAGGACAACGGCGTTCACCCGCAGTCCAATGGTGCCCTCGAAAGATCTCACCACGTATTAGCCGAATTTTTTAAGCAATACACAGATAAGGATAACGAGTGGGATCAATGGCTAGAATTGGCAATGCTCTCGTACAATACTAGCGTTCACAAAAGCATGAAGTACACTCCCTATGAGGTAGTCTTCGGCAAAGTTGCAAGTGTCCCATCAAGCGAACCGCTTCGGGAATCAGATCAGCTACCAACATATCGCGGTTATTTAATTGAATTGATCACACGCATAAACCAATCAGGTATAAAGGAATCAGAACCATCGCTTACGAAAATTTGGTCTTGTCCAAACAACGTTCAAAAAAATATTATGACAGAAACGCGAATCCAAAAAATTTTAAAGTAGGAGACTTTATCTACCTACAAAAGGGTCCTAAACCCGGTAAACTCGGAGATCAATACACTGGACCGCTTAAGGTCTTAGAAAAATTTGCACAGGGCAACGTAAAAATTCAATACAACAATAAAACGCGAGTAGGTCATGAAAATCGTCTGCGACATTCTCACATTAACGTTGAAGCCAAACCCAATAGGAAACCCAAGTCGACTCGAGTCGATAGATCCGACTCCAATAACTGAAGAATGATCATTCATTACTTGTTCCCAGATGACTGGCATCCATTTATTTTGGCCATTATGCTTATTCCATTCCGCCGTTGGCATGGTTGGGTACGACTGTGGATCGAGTGCCCCCAACATAACCACGCTATCTCGGCTGAATGTCAAACCCTGCGACAATTCTGAACCAAAAACGCAGAGCACAGACGAATATATACAGCTGCTACAACTCAATGATTACTCCGAAACAATGGTCATACAATGTAAGGTCGAAATATTGCGAATCATATATTATTGTGACATGTCGTTGCATGTGTCCGTCGTTAGTAACGGTCAAATAGAATATCTCGAGACCACCAGGCGCGACACTTGCGAAGAAATGCACAAATACGGGAGTACTCAAATAGCCCATAATATAATACGCGGGTTACGGGACAATCAAACCACGACTGTCACTAGTACTCTCGCTGGCCATATTAACAATAATGGCGAATGTGACGGAGCGTCATACTCAGATCCGTACGGTACCTGGAATAAGGTTGTTGTTCAAGGAACGGTGAAAATAACGTTAAGAAGTTCTCTTGCTTAAATCACGCTAGATTCGAATCAAATTCATTTGAAATCAGGCACCACATGTGCTTTGCTCGCGACATCATGTATCGATCCCGATGGAGGATATACGTTCCGGAACGCGAGACCGCGCGAAAATTGCGAGTTCGATAAATACGGAATTTTGTACGAGGGAATGTCAACTAAAATTTCCGAAATCGAATCCGGAAATCAAAATACCGTGTACTCCGTAACCTCCGATGACGTATCATTTGCGTTAGCCGTTAGGGAAACCGATAAAATTTGCGGATATAATATACTCAACACAGAACACCCCAAACTCTTCATATTCGAAACAACCCGAAGCGCTTCTTTCGCCATTCGCGGAAAAATCCCAGTCGCAAATCTTGATATATTCGCTTACGTAAATTCGAAATTCACATACGTAGAACGCCATATCCGAAAACAAAGGAAATCATTGTATCGCGACATGCTAAATCAACAATGCGACAAGGAACGACAAATGCTTCGAAATAGCCTGTCCCTAGCGACCCAAGCACCAGACGAATTTGCGTATAATATAATGAAGGGCCCTGGTTATATGGCGGTAGTAGCGGGCGAAGTCGTACACATCGTCAAATGTATACCGATAGAAGTGAATTTGATCAGGTTAAAGGAATGTTACAGTCAATTACCTGTCACTCGTGGAAACGAATCCTATTTTCTTACTCCAAAAACCCATATACTATTGAGGAAAAGAACCCAAGCTACTTGCAATTCCTTACTCCCCCCATACTACCTGTTCGGGGACACGTGGTACAAATTCCTGCCAGTTCCTGGTAGATACCACACCACCTGCGAGCATGGAGCCAATGACGAAGCCTACTTGGAAATACACCAACTCTGCAACACTGGCATCGAGCGGTATCTATTCAAAGGAGGACATTGACAACCTTCGAGAACGTATAATGTTCCCCGTAGAGAAGTCCGCTGTTCTCAACCACGTGGCGCGAGGCATCACCGGCCAAACCACCGTCGACCAAGGAATACAAGTGTTAAACCTGCTTGACAGTGAGAGCCTTCAAAACCTTGCCGAATCCGTCTGTAGTCGCACGTGGGGAAGATTCATTCAATTCGGAACAGCGAGTGCCGGCGTAATCGGGATATTCATCATCGCCCGAGCCATACAACTTCTCGTGGATACTGTGATACACGCATACAGCCTACACACTGTGTACGGCTGGTCGGTGTATCTTATAGGAGCTGTTTGGGACTCGGTGACGCATCTACTCATGCATCTGGCTAAGCGTCCCCAGAAAGAAACATCGACGGACGTAGAAGCCGCGCACGAGGTCCACGAACCTACTACAGCCGCTTCAGCTGATCCTGGCACCAGCGCGGGAAGTCAGCTCCTTCCGTCAATCGACTCGAACACATTATACCCTGAACTTCCAAATTAACTGAACTTTCAATTAATCCAAGAATTCCTTTCCCTAAGGTTCACACGAGTGCAACAATTTTCTCATGTTTTTTTTATATAATCATATTTCAAAAAAGAAAGGTGATATTTAATTACGAGTAATTAAACTACTAAAAATATATATATAAGTAAAAAGGCGAGAGCGAAGAGAAAATGAACGCAGCCAAGAATTTTCAACAAGAGGAGCGACCACCCCGCAAACCATCGAAGAACCACGTAGCTCAAAGTACAACGAAGAGAGCGCACGACCAACGACGAACTCCTTGATGATTGAGCGAACATGCAGTCGGGGAATCACTCTTCACTGATGATCGCTGGAAGATCCCAGTCATCGTACGCAGCGTACAACCCGCGGGGGTCCTCCCAGGCCGGATGGTCCCACTCATATTCGGGATGGTCTAATCCCCAGCGGCCTTCCAACATCCACCGGGTACCAAACACGTCAAACCCCCACTGGAGATGGAGGAAGTATAGTGCTCTCCGGTTATCCTCGCGATCTAGGCGGCGGGCCTTCGCCACCTCGATGAAGGACACCTGTAACACGGAAAGAAATATTAGGGAATAGTTTTTTTTCTCTCTTTCTCCGATCTCTTCCTTTTTTATATTATTATCGTACTTTTTATATATTAGTAATGATTGGCGTTTTTTTTAACCCACCATGAAAGGTTCGGACCGTCCGTTCTTTGGAGCCATTTCTTATTTTTCTCTTCTCTTGTCTCTTCCGTAAAAATAGTACGATACGATGCGGATGCGATCGATGAATTTTTTTTTACGAATGAGCTGGTCACCACGAAACCCTTGCTTAAATACACTTCGCCCCACCAACAGGAAAAGTCATCCTTGTTCTAGCCAACAGTCTGATTGAGCGGGACGTTTAATCCTAAAGGGGGGAGGTGTCCGAGGAAATTGTCCAAACCCTTATTATTATTCCTTTATTTTATTGAGTCGGCCCGCCTCGTGTTATAACCTCGCATTTCTTTAAAGCGTAAATATTGAACTCTCTGAAATAAATACGAGGCGCCACTCGAACGATACGAGAAGACTTTGCCACTAGCCTAAATAAGTCCCGGCCGATAATTATTTAGCATGGTGCCGATAGGAAACGAGAACTCACCGACGCCCGATCTCCTCGCGCACCCGATATAATCTTTAACATAATACAGATCGTGCGCATGCTTAGGTCTCAGATACCGAACTCTATATCCCATGCGCTTTTTCGCCGAAACACGGGACAAAGGTCTCCTACCTTCCATGCGTGCAAATTCTATGTAAGGAATGATCGAGATCGATTCTGCGAATCATGAATATCGCGACCAATCACGCTAAACCTTAAAGTTTCTCTCCCACAATTTATCCCCTCTTAATTTTCTCGTCACGAAAGACTTCCTTCCGCAAGTCAGTCTTCCAACAATTTCCATCGCGTTCAGATCAAGTCTTCCAACAATTTCCATCGCATTCAGATCAAGTCTTCCAACAATTTTCATCGCGTTCAGATCTCAGTCTCGCAACGTTTCCATCGAATTAACTTCACTTCTTAATCTTGTTCTGACATAATTCGAAGTGTAGCACAAATATCATAGAGTTTCGAATATTATACATTTTTGGGTTTTGACCGAAGTATCGTATAATCGTTTAGTCGACTCTCGCAGCCTCGAATCCGTAAAATAGTTCAAGTGCTGTTTACTATGCGTATATACATAAATACTCTCAGCGCCCCAAAAGTCTGGCGCTGGTGACCGCTTTCCGAACGCTAAGCGCGGCGTTTGTCAACGAGGTCCTTATCTGCGAGCGGCAACCGATATCCTTGCGAGCGAGCGTACCTACACACTGATACACTCACAAACACAGCGACCAATGTAAGCAACAAATTTCATTTTATGTTAATCGGATTGTTCCCCCGGCTTCATAGTCATTTGCATTGTCAATTTTGTCTGTATAAGTAACTTTATTCATCTGATCACTTATTTGTAATAAACCTTTAGTTAAGTTTGTACAAATTTGTCCGATTATTTCTCGATACCAAATCATTGCAAGATTTCCTAATTTCAACTCATTCCAAGCACTACCCCTTTTTACCCTCATCCCGTGCTATTGTGCTTGTTGTAGGCAAAAACGGAGGGAATCAAAGAATATATGCCCACGTCCCTTCCGGAAGTGACAACAGCCGCTAGGAAATGTAAGTTGAGCACGCTACGCTGTGTAGAGTTGACACGGTGGCGAGTTGACACGGTAGTGACTTGCCCGGCCCGAATCTGAAGAGTGTGGATACGCGAGCGTCGGGGAAATATCGAGCTGCTACGGTCGGGACTAGCTCTAACGCGCTATTGGCACGGTGGGGACTTGGCTCTGTGTAGAGTTGCCCGCTTTGGCGAGTTGCACGGTGGAGAGTTGCACATGAGAGTTATCACGGTGGCGAGTTGTCCCGTGCAGAGTTGACACCCTGCCTATGCGAGAACCCGACAATGGATCAAAAATTTGATGACATTTTACCGATGAAATGTGATTTTTTCCTATCGATTTTGTTCGGATCATTTTTCGATTCGTGTACTCAATTTTGAGATCTCATAATATTCAGCCGAATTTTCAGGTGACTTTTTTATCACAGTATTTTCTTCCACACTTGAACACTCAGCATTACAGCGCGAAGAGAGACGTTTTTTCGACTCGCTCTGCGCACCCTCGCGCCCTTGCCCGGGAACGTTGCGCTAATCCTCGCGTCGTTGTCCGTAACCGCGGCGCCAATCAAACGATTGGAATTAAATGTCAACCGTCGAGTTCTTTAAGTGTACGGCCTCTTTCGGCTCTAACCTCCAAGTACGGTTAGATCATGACAGTTAGAGCGTAAAGTGAAAAGCAGTGAAAGTGTGATATAAGTGCATAAAAGAATCAAACGGCTCACCCTTCTCCCTAAAATGTGAGTAGTCTTTATTCTCAACGTTCCTTCTTGCTCAACGTGCTCTTGCAGGCTTTGGCAATCCTATTTCTCACTTTTCCCCACACTTGTCACTCTGCTGTTTCCGGTTGCTCAGAGAAGCCTGTCGATAGTATTGTCCATAGCCACTCGCTACTCGATGCACCGTCTTGAGTGAACCAAAATTGAGTGAAACTGCTCAGATGTCAGTGTGCAAGTCAGTGCGTTTGCGAAATTTCCTTAGCAGTTTGATTATTATTTCTAATGGTCCTTCATGCTCCTGAGTTGCTTTACTCCTGAGGCAACCCAAACAAACTTTCAGCCCCGAGGCGAAGGATTGGTTGCAGCTGGTGGATTCGAACGCTGACGGCGTTCTCACCGTTAACGAGCTTGATACCAGACTAACTTTGCATACGGTTTGCAACGGCGAAATCACCGAGACGAAAGCGCTGTTCTTCTTGAACAACATGAGGGAAGTCGGCAAGCAGGAATTCATCGAGTCGTCATGACGGAACAGGGTTGGTAGGGATTTTTTATTTTTGCGTGGAAGGATTTGGTTCCCATCGGCGCGAAGCCAATTCACCAGTAGCTAAGGATTACTCATGATGATTTTCATTAGGTATTACAATGTAAAGTACAACAAAAATACATTAGAAGCATAAACAGAACCTGCTTTTTATTATAAACGGATTTTTTTTTATGTTGGCGCCAATAAATCAAGAATAAATATAAACACTTATCTACAATAACAATTGTGTCGTTGCGCATCGACAAATCGAATGCAAATGCATAACGCTTCAGAATAAATTAGTTTTTGAAATTGTCAATTTTTGCCACTGACATAATTTTTTTGTATAGAATTAAGAATTATATAAATATCAAAAATATACATAAACATTTATTTTTAAACCTTTGAGTTATTTTTCCAAGTCGGTTTCATTTTTCGTAATTCTTGCAAAAGGTAAATTCTGGAAAAATTTCAGCGAAGTTTAAAAATTCTCTGACTTATACCTGATTATTCTGAAAGCATAGAAATTCCCTGAGTTTTCCCTGTTTTCCATATGCGTAAGAGCTATTAACGAAATTCGAACATTTTTTATGACTGAAATACAAAAAAGAATCGGTAAGGTTTTAGCTAATATCAGCTATTTTAAGAAGAAAAAACATAATTTTTTGTTTCAGATCAACCGGATGGCTAAAATAAAATACATCGTTGGGCCCCTCACGTTCAAAAGTCCTCAAGAAGTGTCGATACCAACAAGGAAATGCTTGTAGATGATTGAAATTCATATCATCGAGAAATTAATTTGAGAGGCATTGACTGTCCAAAAATTAATCCCTTTCACCACATAGTTTTGGAGATTTTGACGGTTCAAGTTGAACCTTCATCCACTTACACGTGGCACTTCGTAAACACTAGTTAATAGGGATGCAGGGGTTAAAATAATGCTTCGATTTGAGGTTTAAAAACTGAACAAACTGCTATTTGTGTTAGGAATGTCGAGTTAAAAGAATTAAGCAGTTTGTTTACTTGGATCATTAATAATACTCGAACAAAGATGTGAATTTTGAGCTGAAAGGGTTCGTTTTCGGACATTAACGAAACTTGTAGGTTAAATGTAATGTATTGTCGAAGCTCCTTCATTGCGAAGTTGCCTCGTAGTTTTGGATGTATATATTCCGAATGAAGGATGGAGGTTGAGGTTTTTTAAGAAATGAAAAAAACACTCGTGTTTGAGCCATCGCATTTTTTACGTTTATTGGCTCTTGTGGGAAAAGCCTTGCGGCATAAAAACCCACGACGATTTGACGATTGTGAATTTGCGTATATAAGAAGGCATAAAGCCCGTTTGGCTTGTGCCGTTGCGATCTCGCGCATTGATTCGTATTGAACCTTCGT
The DNA here is from genome assembly GCA_963210295.1 of Ophion ellenae. Classification (NCBI taxonomy): domain Eukaryota; kingdom Metazoa; phylum Arthropoda; class Insecta; order Hymenoptera; family Ichneumonidae; genus Ophion; species Ophion ellenae. The sequence continues at coordinate 11,440,702 of OY723395.1, read as the reverse complement.
TTGGTATATATGTATGCCACATATGTGTTCCACGCTGCTGCTGCGTTGTAAACAAAATGAAATTAAAATATTGTAAAGAAAAGAGTACGAGCATGTGCACTACATTATACATATACGTTATAATATCCTATGCACTGAGTATTCACTTCATATAAATAATAGATAAGTGTATTCCACGTGGTGTACTCTCGGTTCTCGGTAGACCTCGCCTCCCCGCCGAGGAGTCCTCGATCCACTTACACGTGGCACTCCGTAAACACTAGTTAATAGGGATGCAGGGGTTAAAATAATACTTCGATTTGAGGTTTAAAAACTGAACAAACTGCGATTGGTGTTAGGAATGTCGAGTTAAAAAAATTAAGCAGTTTGTTTACTCGAACAGTTTGTTTATAATACTCGAACGAAGATGTGAATTTTGAGCTGAAAGGGTTCGTTTTCGGACATTAACGAAACTTGTAGGTTAAATGTAATGTATTGTCGAAGCTCCTTCATTGCGAAGTTGCCTCGTAGTTTTGGATGTATATATTCTGAATGAAGGATGAAGGTTGAGGTTTTTTAAGGGGGGATTGTCTTTTTTTTCGCAAAATTTACCGCTTTTTGGGAATTTTTTTGTGAAGAAAGTATACAACGGAAAACTTGTGAAACTTGGCATATAGTTTTATTGATCTGTTTACTACATACAAAAAATTTTTTCAACAATTTCATCAAAAAATCCCCCTTAAAAGCGTTTTTCTCGAAACAGCTTTTTCACAACTGGTGTGCACGATTTCTCAAAAACTATTCAACCGATTGCCTTCAAATTTGGACAGAATGCTCAGCTGACATCCTTTTATCGTTTGATGAAGCAAAAAAGCAATACGTTTAATAGTTGTTTATTTATAACAAAAAATCGATACTTCAAGTTCAAAACGTCACCAATTCGTCAATTTCTCTTCCCCTTCATCGAACGATAGCTATATGTCTAAAGTAAAATGCTTTTTGGGTTTTCGTTGCAGGATGAACGTGAAGGCTGTAATCGTGCACACCATCAAAAAAGGACCATCGCGCGTCGAGGGGGGTGGGAGGCGGATTTTTTGATGAAATTGTTTAAAATTTTTTTTGTATGTAGTAAACAGATCAATAAAACTATATGCCAAGTTTCACAAGTTTTCCGTTGTATACTTTCTTCACAAAAAAATTCCCAAAAAGCGGTAAATTTTGCGAAAAAAAAGACAATCCCCCCTTAACAAATTAAAAAACACTCGCGTTTGAGCCATCGCATTTTCTACGTTTATTGGCTCTTGTGGGAAAAGCCTTGCGGCATAAAAACCTACGACGATTCGACGATTGTGAATTTGCGTATATAAGAAGGCATAAAGCCCGTTTGGCTTGTGCCATTGCGATCTCGCGCATTGATTCGTATTGAACCTTCGTTTGATTTTTCGTATTGTTTTCGACTTTGCGTTTGATGACCTTTACCGAGGATTCGTCAGCTGTTGCTGTCCCTTTTTGGTAAGAGGTATATGATCACGCATCGGAGAATCGAGGACCGTGCGGCCCTTCACCCGTGCTCGGAGAATCAAGTATCGTACGGCCGTTCACCCGACCGCTGTGATCATCGAATGGATTTTAAGGGTTGGAGAATCGAGGATCGTATGGCCGTTCACCCAACCGCTTGTGATAGGCGAGTTGCCTGTGTTTTACTCGGGAGAGTCGTATGTGCTTTACTCAGTGGAGTCGTATGTGTTTTACTCGGTGGAGTCGTATGTGAGAAGACCCAGGGCCCTTTCGCCTTGCGCGTCACCGACGATCGTCACTCGACGGACGACCGCGCTGCACTGTCCCAAACAGTATATTGCACGCTCACCCACTCGTTCACAAGAGATTTTTCATCTCTGTCGACGCGAGTTGGTCGAGCGCGTCTAGCAACGGAGATCGCAATGGCCAAACGCAAACTACTCTGAGGCACTAAACAGTAATGACTTGTGTTTACGAAATGCCACATGTATTACGAAATGGATGAAAATTTAACTTGAACCTTAAACATCTCCGAAACTATGCGGTGAAACGGATTAGTGTGTGGACAGTTGAAGCATCCTAAATAAATCTCTGAGCGATATGAATTTCAATCATCTACAAGCATTCCGATTTTGGTGTCGAAACTCCTTAACCCGATCGTTCATAACTTATGTGATTAATAATATTTTTCAATTAAATTTGTTACACCACTTTGTTAATAGTAGAAGATCTAGGGCGGTTCTAACCCAGGCATCTCAGGGGGGAGCGGGGCGGCGGGGTCCAGCGCGGGGAAGCCAAGTGCCTGGTGGTGGGGGGGGGGGGGGTCCAGCGCGGGGACGTGACGTCAGGGGTCTCTGTGGAGAGGGTAGCCATGTGGTCCGAAGACTGACTGTCGGGAGGGGAAAGCCGTCGTCAACGAGTGTTTTGTGGGGGCGGGGGTCAGGTAGTGGTGAGTGACCGTTGAAAACCCATAAATCTCCTAATTGATTATAGGCATAAAAAAGATTAGCATCGATGCAGTGTTTTTCTTTCTACACTATTTAGTCCGTGTGAAAATAAACACACACACACACACACACACACACACACACACACACACACACACACACACACACACACACGATGTGTACATGTAATGGTCATATATGGGTAGGCAAATTTCGTTAATTTGAAGCGATACATGAAGAGGACGGCTTTTTTTCCCTTAACTATCCCTGTGGGGTGGGCTCTGCTGTCCAGAAAAGTGTGCACTCGTGGAGGTGAAAGCTAGCCAGGCTCGCCAATCATTGACTTTCGCGATCTCTACAGAACAGCGTCTAGGTCATGGAGACTGAACTTGCGTATTATACAGAGCATCATAGAGTTTTCAATATATGTTGCCGCATGTTCCAGTATGTATGAAGTCTGTCACGAATCATAGGGCTCTTCGCAGAGCAACATCAAACCTATTCAAGTGATACTTGAAGCTTTACAATACTTACCAAATCAGCCATATTCTTAAGGCATATTTTTCCACGTCGACGTTCGAAGCCACCCTCCGAGCATAGGGAACATTTTGAAAAAATAACATTCCGCTCAAGTAATGTCTTGACTATCCGAAACACATATACGAAAACGAGGTATTTATTACAATTTTTTTGCCTTTTATTTATATTTATTTTATTTTATTTTTATTTTTTTTATTTATTGATTTATTTATTCATTTTTTTTGCTCCCGTTGAACCCCGACCGGCTCGTTCTGGGTATGAATTTATTCTTCATGCTTTCTGCGATAAAAGATATCAACGTGATATTAAAAAAATCGGATGGAGGTGATTCTATTACATTTTCCGAGCTAGAAGGGAACGACAAAAATATTTTCTGATGGGAGACCGTTTTTAATCATCGGCAGCGCTCAAAAGTGGTCACACTTTGAATGAAGCAGTGAGTTAACATATCTCTCTGGGAAGACTTTTCAACTCGTTAATTTGGAGAACAACAATAAACCATCAGAAGAAATCTTGCACAACCAAGCCACGCTCTTAAGTTCGATCGACGACTTTGCTGTGTGGAGGCAACAGATCGTCGAGTTCATCGAAGTATTGAAGACGCAAAGCCGAATTAAGCGCCAACGATTATCAACTAAACATCAATAGTCATTGATAGGCCAAATACCGCATCTGGAAGGATTGAAGTATTCCATGTACAGGCATTTTATATGCATGGGTGTAGGACACATCGGTGATGGGTTAATGTGGCGAGAACTCGACTTGAACGCGTGATGGCCTATACTTTAACCCCGGCTCGATGAATTTTAACAACGTGGAAGTGGTTGAGCTTTACGAAAAATACGTAATCTTACAATAAATGTGAATAAGTATAAATCAATACGCGTTGAATGTTATATCCCATTGCCGCGGGAAAGAATGATTATGAGGGCTGCGATTAATGTGCAATCAAGAGATAATACACGGTTCGCATGGGTGACAGTCACAGCTTTATACCCAGCTGAACGAAACAGTGACCACGGATCTTCTTACATGCATTATTCAACGGTATTGAATCTATCGAATATTGGATTCCCAGTAACTATAGGTCAAATTAAAAATTAAAAAATTGTGCTTCAAAACAATTTATCCATCAATGTGTCTACCACCGAAGAAGACATTGCTCCGATACGCGAGGCTCAACATAAGAAAAAGAAAAGCATATCAATTTGCAATACATACAAGATACCGAAGATAACAATGTATAACATATCACATAGATAAAGAACCTATCAAGCCTCGTGAGCGCAGAACAGAGGCAGCCATTAAAAAATATATATATGCCATCGGTGTGTGAAGTTAACACAATTACTATACCGTCATATGTGCTAGACGAATTAAACAACGATCCAGTATTTCGCAGGTGTCTGCATTACTTTAGATCAACGGATAAACTACAATCACATAAGATCGATTATGGAGCAATAAAGCACTGCGCCATCCGACTATCAAATGATACTAATAAGTGGTTCCAAATCATCAACTCCAATCGGAAAGCAATACATCCATTCACTGTAGATGCTCATTTGGAGTGTTTTTTTTTAACTAATTATAGAGAGAAGATGAGAGTGTGCAAAGACTGATGGCGAGAACGTAGCAGAGGATATGTATCAATATCATGAAGCATTTACTATTGATTACCACATGTGTTTTTCATATGATGAATCGCTATCATAGTATCGATCACATCACAGCGTCGATTTCATATCATAGTTCGTGACAGAACTGGAAAAACTGTGCATAAAATACATTTTCTATGAAAATTAATGCTCGTCATGAGTTAATTCTGATACCTTCACGCTATGGCAACAATTGTGCATTCAGTCATCATCAACCACTAGAGGTAGAAGTTGAATTACGCAAGATACAATGGCATATGCCCCAAATAATTCTAGATGAGATCAATAAATTATCATTACTTCGAACATTGGAAAGTTGGCGATACTTGAATATGAGTTTTCGCTCTTGGGATCTATACGACTGTCCATCGCTTCAAAGCACAACGAAACATCCATGGACCGTAAAAGCTGCCTCCCAAGTAGAGCAACCAAAATAGGTAATTGGTGCGGTGCAGACTGGTAAAAAGATAATGTATGGTAAAGGACATTATATTATTCACCGACTGCAAAATCACAAGTGCTAAACTTTATCTCAATTCAGCATTCTTTTCTCAAGATGATTCGAATTAGGACTTCAAAAAAGTTTCGACATTTTGTTCAATATGTACTCTCGATTTTGTAAATACCATTGTGACTGCAATAGTGATCGTTCTTTACTAACCATCGCCAAGTCTTAATGTAACGGCCCTCCCACGGTTAATGATTGATCACATCAGAACGAGCCTGTAAAGAACATGCTACCGTAGATGTGTGAATAGAGTTCGAATGCAAAGAAGATTCACCACTGAATACAACTGCATATTGTTTGAATCTTACATGATCGCATTGTTGAATATTGTCCATTGACCGACATTATCCATAAAATTGCATAGATCGGTAAAATCTGCGAGATACGAAGCATCATGGTTGATTCGCAATCATCATGGTCTAAAGTGGGCATATGGAAACGTTTCATATAGCATGGCTGAAGGTTCAATAACAGCTGAAGTTGAAGGTTCAACGGACGGCGATATGTGTCCTATCGTATATGTTGAGGGTCATGAAAAACAAGAATGGCTAGCTGATATAATAAATATGAAAAATGAGCTATTTATTGAGTCGTTGAATATAGACTTTGACGATATGGATGTCTCAAGTAAATTAGATGGAAGTTTTACTCTACGATGTGAAAAGCATAAAAACAGGTGTGCCTTACAAAATGTATTTAAAATATTCAATGGGTGGCTGAATCATAAAGATTCATGCAAACAAGAGAAATGTAACATTATGTACTTTTTATTCTCCTCACCCCGTACTTAGTTATGTCCGCAACAGCTGATATCGGATTGTGCAACTGAATACAATATTACTTTCGAATGTGAAACTCATTTTTTTTTGTATGGAATTTGATTGAAAATAATTTAATATAATCGCCCAATGATAATCGAAGACATTTATCAGTATACGTTCGGTAGATCTTCGTGAACCGTTTGTTAGAAGTTTGCGAGGCATTCGAAGATTTTCGATAGTCGTTCGTGAAACGTTTCAGAGACATCCGAAGACATTCATAAGACGTTCGAAGCCATTTAAGTGACGTTAGAAAACATTCACAAGGCGTTTGAAGACACGCATGAAGGGTTCAAAGGGTTTCAAGAGACTTTCTACGACGCTCATGAGGCGGTTAAAGATCTTCGTGAGACATTCAAGAGACTTTCAAAAACGTTCATAAGACGTTTGAAGCCATTCATGCGAGGTGCGAATACCTTCGGAGACTTTCGAAGACGTTCAAGAGATCTGCGACGATATTCATAATACGTTTAAAGACATCGATGAGGGGTTCGAAGACGTTTAAGAGACTTTAAAAGACATTCACAAGGGGTTTTAAGACGTTCAAGAAACATTCGAATACGTTCAAGAGACTTTCGACGACATTCATAACACGTTTGAAGACATTCATGAGGGATCCAAAGACGCTTAAGAGAGGCTTTCAAAGACATTCACGAGGGGTTTGTTCAAAACACATTCATAATACGTTTAACGACATTCAAGAGACGTTCGAAAACATTCATAAGAAGTTTGAAAACATTCATGAGAGGTGCGAAGACCTTCAGAGGCTTTCGAAGACATTCAAGAGATCTTTGACAATATTTATAATACGTTTGAAGACATCGATGAGGGGTTCGACGGTGCTTCAGAGACTTTCAAAGACATTCACGAGGAGTTTGAAGATGTTCAAGAAACTTTCGAATACGTTTTAGAGACTTTCGAAGACATTCATAATACGTTTGAAGACATTCATGGGGGTTCGAGGACGCTTGAGAGACTTTCAAAGACATTCACGAGGGGTTCGAAGACGTTCAAGAGACTTTCGACGACATTCATAAGACGTTTGAAGACTTGCATAAGGCCTTCAAAGAGTTTCAAGATACTTTCTACGACGATCATGAGACGTATGAAGATGTTCGTGAGACATTCAAAAGACTTTCGAAAACGTTCATAAGAAGTTTGAAGACATTCAAAAGAGGTGCGAGGACCTTCAGAGACTTTCGAAGACATTCAAGAGATCTTTAACGATATTCATAATACGTTTGACGATATCGATGAGAGGTTCGACGACATTTTAGAGACTTTCAAAGACATTCACGAGGGGTTTTGAAGACGTTCAAGAAACTTTCGAATACGTTCAAGAGACTTTCGACGACATTCATAATACGTTTGATTACATTCATGAGCGGTTCGAAGACGCTTGAGAGACTTTCAAAGACATTCCCGAGGGGTTCGAAGACGTTCAAGAAACTTTCGACGGCGTACATAATACGTTTAAAGACATTCATGTGGGGTTCCAAGACGCTTGAGAGACTTTCAAAGACATTCACGAGAGGTGCGAAGACATTCAGAGACTTTCGAAGATATTCAAAAGTGCTTTGACAATATTCATAATACGTTTGAAGACATCGATGAGGGGATCGACGATGTTTTAGAGACTTTCAAAGACATTCACGAACGGTTTAAAGACGTTTAAATAACTTTCGAATACGTTCTAGAGACTTTCGACGACATTCATAATACGTTTGAAGACATTCGTGAGGGGTTCGAAGACGCTTGAGAGACTTTCAAAGACATTCACGAGGGGTTCGAAGACGTTCAAGAGACTTTCGACGACATTCATAAGACGTTTGAAGACCTGCATGAGGCCTCCAAAGAGTTTCAAGAGACTTTCTACGACGATCATGAGACGTTTGAAAATGTTCGTGAGACATTCAAAAGACTTTCGAAAACGTCCATAAGAAGTTTGAAGACATTTATGAGAGGTACGAAGACCTTCAGAGACTTTCGAAGACATTCAAGAGATATTTAACGATATACATAATACGTTTCAAGACATCAATGAGGGGTTCGACGACGTTTTAGAGACTTTCAAAGACATTCACGAGGGGTTTGAAGACGTTCAAGAAACTTTCAAATACGTTCAAGAGACCTTCGACGACATTCATAATACGTTTTAAGACATGCATGAGGCCTCCAAAGAGTTTCAAGAGACTTTCGACGACGACCATGAGACGTATGAAGATGTTCGTGTGACACTCAAAAGGCTTTCGAAAACGTTCATAAGAAGTTTGAAGACATTCATGAGAGGTGCGAAGACCTTCAGAGACTTTCGAAGACATTCAAGAGATCTTTGACGATATTCATAATACGTTTGACGATATCGATAGGGGAGTTCGGAGACGTTTTAGAGACTTTCAAAGACATTCACGAGGGGTTTAAAGATGTTCAAGAAACTTTCGAATACGTTCAAGAGACTTCCGACGACATTCATAATACGTTTGAAGACATTCATGTGGGGTTCGAAGACGCTTGAGAGACTTTCAAAGACATCCACGAGGGGTTCGAAGACGTTCAAGAGACTTTTGACGGCGTACATAAGACGTTTGAAGACATGCATGAGGCCTTCAAAGAGTTTCGAGAGACTTTCTACGACGATCATGAGACGTATGAAGATGTTCGTGAGACATTCAAAAGACTTTCGAAAACGTTCATAAGAAGTTTGAAGACATTCATAACAGGTGCGAAGACCTTCAGAGACTTTCGAAGACATTCAAGAGATCTTTAACGATATTCATCATACGTTTAACGACATCGATGAGGGGTTCGACGATGTTTTAGAGACTTTCAAAGACATTCACGAGGGGTTTGAAGACGTTCAAGAAACTTTCGAATACGTTCGAGAGACTTTCGACGACATTCATAATACGTTTGAAGACATTCATGAGGGGTTCGAAGACGCTTGAGAGATTTTCAAAGACATCCACGAGGAGTTCGAAGACGTTCAAGAGACTTTTGACGGCGTACATAATACGTTTGAAGACATTCATGTGGGGTTCGAAGACGCTTAAGCGACTTACAAAGACATTCACGGGAGGTTTAAAGCCGTTCAAGAGGCTTCCGAAGACGTTCAGAAATCTTCGACAACATGCATAATACGATCTTCGACGACATCCATATACCGAAGACTTTCATGGCGTTTCAGTTTCGCTGGAATTGTTTCGGTTCGTTTGGGATTTTCACAGTTTTGGTGGAACGTGTTTGAGTTTGTCTGGGTGCGCACCCAAAAAAACTCAAACACGTTCCACCAAAACTGTTTGAGTTTGTGTTTGAGTTTGTCTGGGTGCGCACCCAAACAAACTCAAACACGTTCCACCAAAACTGTGAAAATCCCAAACGAACCGAAACAATTCCAGCGAAACTGAAACGCCATGAAAGTCTTCGGTTTATGGATGTCGTCGAAGATCGTATTATGCATGTTGTCGAAGATTTCTGAACGTCTTCGGAAGCCTCTTGGACGGCTTTAAACCTCCCGTGAATGTCTTTGTAAGTCGCTTAAGCGTCTTCGAACCCCACATGAATGTCTTCAAACGTATTATGTACGCCGTCAAAAGTCTCTTGAACGTCTTCGAACCCCTCGTGGATGTCTTTGAAAATCTCTCAAGCGTCTTCGAACCCCTCATGAATGTCTTCAAACGTATTATGAATGTCGTCGAAAGTCTCTCGAACGTATTCGAAAGTTTCTTGAACGTCTTCAAACCCCTCGTGAATGTCTTTGAAAGTCTCTAAAACATCGTCGAACCCCTCATCGATGTCGTTAAACGTATGATGAATATCGTTAAAGATCTCTTGAATGTCTTCGAAAGTCTCTGAAGGTCTTCGCACCTTTTATGAATGTCTTCAAACTTCTTATGAACGTTTTCGAAAGTCTTTTGAATGTCTCACGAACATCTTCATACGTCTCATGATCGTCGTAGAAAGTCTCTCGAAACTCTTTGAAGGCCTCATGCATGTCTTCAAACGTCTTATGTACGCCGTCAAAAGTCTCTTGAACGTCTTCGAACCCCTCGTGGATGTCTTTGAAAGTCTCTCAAGCGTCTTCGAACCCCACATGAATGTCTTCAAACGTATTATGAATGTCGTCGGAAGTCTCTTGAACGTATTCGAAAGTTTCTTGAACATCTTTAAACCCCTCGTGAATGTCTTTGAAAGTCTCTAAAACGTCTCCGAACTCCCCTATCGATATCGTCAAACGTATTATGAATATCGTCAAAGATCTCTTGAATGTCTTCGAAAGTCTCTGAAGGTCTTCGCACCTCTCATGAATGTCTTCAAACTTCTTATGAACGTTTTCGAAAGCCTTTTGAGTGTCACACGAACATCTTCATACGTCTCATGGTCGTCGTCGAAAGTCTCTTGAAACTCTTTGGAGGCCTCATGCATGTCTTAAAACGTATTATGAATGTCGTCGAAGGTCTCTTGAACGTATTTGAAAGTTTCTTGAACGTCTTCAAACCCCTCGTGAATGTCTTTGAAAGTCTCTAAAACGTCGTCGAACCCCTCATTGATGTCTTGAAACGTATTATGTATATCGTTAAATATCTCTTGAATGTCTTCGAAAGTCTCTGAAGGTCTTCGTACCTCTCATAAATGTCTTCAAACTTCTTATGGACGTTTTCGAAAGTCTTTTGAATGTCTCACGAACATTTTCAAACGTCTCATGATCGTCGTAGAAAGTCTCTTGAAACTCTTTGGAGGCCTCATGCAGGTCTTCAAACGTCTTATGAATGTCGTCGAAAGTCTCTTGAACGTCTTCGAACCCCTCGTGAATGTCTTTGAAAGTCTCTCAAGCGTCTTCGAACCCCTCACGAATGTCTTCAAACGTATTATGAATGTCGTCGAAAGTCTCTAGAACGTATTCGAAAGTTATTTAAACGTCTTTAAACCGTTCGTGAATGTCTTTGAAAGTCTCTAAAACATCGTCGATCCCCTCATCGATGTCTTCAAACGTATTATGAATATTGTCAAAGCACTTTTGAATATCTTCGAAAGTCTCTGAATGTCTTCGCACCTCTCGTGAATGTCGTTGAAAGTCTCTCAAGCGTCTTGGAACCCCACATGAATGTCTTTAAACGTATTATGTACGCCGTCGAAAGTTTCTTGAACGTCTTCGAACCCCTCGGGAATGTCTTTGAAAGTCTCTCAAGCGTCTTCGAACCGCTCATGAATGTAATCAAACGTATTATGAATGTCGTCGAAAGTCTCTTGAACGTATTCGAAAGTTTCTTGAACGTCTTCAAAACCCCTCGTGAATGTCTTTGAAAGTCTCTAAAATGTCGTCGAACCCCTCATCGATATCGTCAAACGTATTATGAATATCGTTAAAGATCTCTTGAATGTCTTCGAAAGTCTCTGAAGGTCCTCGCACCTCTTTTGAATGTCTTCAAACTTCTTATGAACGTTTTCGAAAGTCTTTCGAATGTCTCACGAACATCTTCATACGTCTCATGATCGTCGTAGAAAGTATCTTGAAACTCTTTGAAGGCCTTATGCAAGTCTTCAAACGTCTTATGAATGTCGTCGAAAGTCTCTTGAACGTCTTCGAACCCCTCGTGAATGTCTTTGAAAGTCTCTCAAGCGTCCTCGAACCCCCATGAATGTCTTCAAACGTATTATGAATGTCTTCGAAAGTCTCTAAAACGTATTCGAAAGTTTCTTGAACATCTTCAAACTCCTCGTGAATGTCTTTGAAAGTCTCTGAAGCACCGTCGAACCCCTCATCGATGTCTTCAAACGTATTATAAATATTGTCAAAGATCTCTTGAATGTCTTCGAAAGCCTCTGAAGGTCTTCGCACCTCTCATGAATGTTTTCAAACTTCTTATGAATGTTTTCGAACGTCTCTTGAATGTCTTTAAACGTATTATGAATGTGTTTTGAACAAACCCCTCGTGAATGTCTTTGAAAGCCTCTCTTAAGCGTCTTTGGATCCCTCATGAATGTCTTCAAACGTGTTATGAATGTCGTCGAAAGTCTCTTGAACGTATTCGAATGTTTCTTGAACGTCTTAAAACCCCTTGTGAATGTCTTTTAAAGTCTCTTAAACGTCTTCGAACCCCTCATCGATGTCTTTAAACGTATTATGAATATCGTCGCAGATCTCTTGAACGTCTTCGAAAGTCTCCGAAGGTATTCGCACCTCGCATGAATGGCTTCAAACGTCTTATGAACGTTTTTGAAAGTCTCTTGAATGTCTCACGAAGATCTTTAACCGCCTCATGAGCGTCGTAGAAAGTCTCTTGAAACCCTTTGAACCCTTCATGCGTGTCTTCAAACGCCTTGTGAATGTTTTCTAACGTCACTTAAATGGCTTCGAACGTCTTATGAATGTCTTCGGATGTCTCTGAAACGTTTCACGAACGACTATCGAAAATCTTCGAATGCCTCGCAAACTTCTAACAAACGGTTCACGAAGATCTACCGAACGTATACTGATAAATGTCTTCGATTATCATTGGGCGATTATATTAAATTATTTTCAATCAAATTCCATACAAAAAAAAATGAGTTTCACATTCGAAAGTAATATTGTATTCAGTTGCACAATCCGATATCAGCTGTTGCGGACATAACTAAGTACGGGGTGAGGAGAATAAAAAGTACATAATGTTACATTTCTCTTGTTTGCATGAATCTTTATGATTCAGCCACCCATTGAATATTTTAAATACATTTTGTAAGGCACACCTGTTTTTATGCTTTTCACATCGTAGAGTAAAACTTCCATCTAATTTACTTGAGACATCCATATCGTCAAAGTCTATATTCAACGACTCAATAAATAGCTCATTTTTCATATTTATTATATCAGCTAGCCATTCTTGTTTTTCATGACCCTCAACATATACGATAGGACACATGTCGCCGTCCGTTGAACCTTCAACTTCAGCTGTTATTGAACCTTCAGCCATGCTATATGAAACGTTTCCATATGCCCACTTTAGACCATGATGATTGCGAATCAACCATGATGCTTCGTATCTCGCAGATTTTACCGATCTATGCAATTTTATGGATAATGTCGGTCAATGGACAATATTCAACAATGCGATCATGTAAGATTCAAACAATATGCAGTTGTATTCAGTGGTGAATCTTCTTTGCATTCGAACTCTATTCACACATCTACGGTAGCATGTTCTTTACAGGCTCGTTCTGATGTGATCAATCATTAACCGTGGGAGGGCCGTTACATTAAGACTTGGCGATGGTTAGTAAAGAACGATCACTATTGCAGTCACAATGGTATTTACAAAATCGAGAGTACATATTGAACAAAATGTCGAAACTTTTTTGAAGTCCTAATTCGAATCATCTTGAGAAAAGAATGCTGAATTGAGATAAAGTTTAGCACTTGTGATTTTGCAGTCGGTGAATAATATAATGTCCTTTACCATACATTATCTTTTTACCAGTCTGCACCGCACCAATTACCTATTTTGGTTGCTCTACTTGGGAGGCAGCTTTTACGGTCCATGGATGTTTCGTTGTGCTTTGAAGCGATGGACAGTCGTATAGATCCCAAGAGCGAAAACTCATATTCAAGTATCGCCAACTTTCCAATGTTCGAAGTAATGATAATTTATTGATCTCATCTAGAATTATTTGGGGCATATGCCATTGTATCTTGCGTAATTCAACTTCTACCTCTAGTGGTTGATGATGACTGAATGCACAATTATTGCCATAGCGTGAAGGTATCAGAATTAACTCATGACGAGCATTAATTTTCATAGAAAATGTATTTTATGCACAGTTTTTCCAGTTCTGTCACGAACTATGATATGAAATCGACGCTGTGATGTGATCGATACTATGATAGCGATTCATCATATGAAAAACACATGTGGTAATCAATAGTAAATGCTTCATGATATTGATACATATCCTCTGCTACGTTCTCGCCATCAGTCTTTGCACACTCTCATCTTCTCTCTATAATTAGTAAAAAAAAACACTCCAAATAAGCATCTACAGTGAATGGATGTATTGCTTTCCGATTGGAGTTGATGATTTGGAACCACTTATTAGTATCATTTGATAGTCGGATGGCGCAGTGCTTTATTGCTCCATAATCGATCTTATGTGATTGTAGTTTATCCGTTGATCTAAAGTAATGCAGACACCTGCGAAATACTGGATCGTTGTTTAATTCGTCTAGCACATATGACGGTATAGTAATTGTGTTAACTTCACACACCGATGGCATATATATATTTTTTAATGGCTGCCTCTGTTCTGCGCTCACGAGGCTTGATAGGTTCTTTATCTATGTGATATGTTATACATTGTTATCTTCGGTATCTTGTATGTATTGCAAATTGATATGCTTTTCTTTTTCTTATGTTGAGCCTCGCGTATCGGAGCAATGTCTTCTTCGGTGGTAGACACATTGATGGATAAATTGTTTTGAAGCACAATTTTTTAATTTTTAATTTGACCTATAGTTACTGGGAATCCAATATTCGATAGATTCAATACCGTTGAATAATGCATGTAAGAAGATCCGTGGTCACTGTTTCGTTCAGCTGGGTATAAAGCTGTGACTGTCACCCATGCGAACCGTGTATTATCTCTTGATTGCACATTAATCGCAGCCCTCATAATCATTCTTTCCCGCGGCAATGGGATATAACATTCAACGCGTATTGATTTATACTTATTCACATTTATTGTAAGATTACGTATTTTTCGTAAAGCTCAACCACTTCCACGTTGTTAAAATTCATCGAGCCGGGGTTAAAGTATAGGCCATCACGCGTTCAAGTCGAGTTCTCGCCACATTAACCCATCACCGATGTGTCCTACACCCATGCATATAAAATGCCTGTACATGGAATACTTCAATCCTTCCAGATGCGGTATTTGGCCTATCAATGACTATTGATGTTTAGTTGATAATCGTTGGCGCTTAATTCGGCTTTGCGTCTTCAATACTTCGATGAACTCGACGATCTGTTGCCTCCACACAGCAAAGTCGTCGATCGAACTTAAGAGCGTGGCTTGGTTGTGCAAGATTTCTTCTGATGGTTTATTGTTGTTCTCCAAATTAACGAGTTGAAAAGTCTTCCCAGAGAGATATGTTAACTCACTGCTTCATTCAAAGTGTGACCACTTTTGAGCGCTGCCGATGATTAAAAACGGTCTCCCATCAGAAAATATTTTTGTCGTTCCCTTCTAGCTCGGAAAATGTAATAGAATCACCTCCATCCGATTTTTTTAATATCACGTTGATATCTTTTATCGCAGAAAGCATGAAGAATAAATTCATACCCAGAACGAGCCGGTCGGGGTTCAACGGGAGCAAAAAAAATGAATAAATAAATCAATAAATAAAAAAAATAAAAATAAAATAAATATAAATAAAAGGCAAAAAAATTGTAATAAATACCTCGTTTTCGTATATGTGTTTCGGATAGTCAAGACATTACTTGAGCGGAATGTTATTTTTTCAAAATGTTCCCTATGCTCGGAGGGTGGCTTCGAACGTCGACGTGGAAAAATATGCCTTAAGAATATGGCTGATTTGGTAAGTATTGTAAAGCTTCAAGTATCACTTGAATAGGTTTGATGTTGCTCTGCGAAGAGCCCTATGATTCGTGACAGACTTCATACATACTGGAACATGCGGCAACATATATTGAAAACTCTATGATGCTCTGTATAATACGCAAGTTCAGTCTCCATGACCTAGACGCTGTTCTGTAGAGATCGCGAAAGTCAATGATTGGCGAGCCTGGCTAGCTTTCACCTCCACGAGTGCACACTTTTCTGGACAGCAGAGCCCACCCCACAGGGATAGTTAAGGGAAAAAAAGCCGTCCTCTTCATGTATCGCTTCAAATTAACGAAATTTGCCTACCCATATATGACCATTACATGTACACATCGTGTGTGTGTGTGTGTGTGTGTGTGTGTGTTTTATTTTCACACGGACTAAATAGTGTAGAAAGAAAAACACTGCATCGATGCTAATCTTTTTTATGCCTATAATCAATTAGGAGATTTATGGGTTTTCAACGGTCACTCACCACTACCTGACCCCCGCCCCCACAAAACACTCGTTGACGACGGCTTTCCCCTCCCGACAGTCACTCTTCGGACCACATGGCTACCCCCTCCACAGAGACCCCTGACGTCACGTCCCCGCGCAGGACCCCCCCCCCCCCCCACACCACCAGGCACTTGGCTTCCCCGCGCTGGACCCCGCCGCCCCGCTCCCCCCTGAGATGCCTGGGTTAGAACCGCCCTAGCTCTTCTACTGTTAATCCACATGAAAATAATTGTCCAAACGATTTTTTAATCATGCCCCCTCAAAATTAGTTTTTAAAAAATAATGTCACAGTACCCTAACCCATTAAGGTTGTGATGTGACAAATTAGGGGGTCACGTCCATTTCTGAACGCAGTCGACCAATGGGTCGGGTTTACGACCCTGAGGCGTCCTGGTTCAATCCTGGGTGGCTCCGAAATCTTTTCACTCACGGCGTGGCGGAATATTGTACCTTTTGTAAATTAATTCCGTAAAGCGCCACGTCTTGCATGTGGTTACCTACCGGCTCGTGAGCCGCGGATGAATGGACGAAATGATCGAGCTGAAAATAAGATGTTTGGGACAGTTTTAGGACGATTAGTATCCCTAGTGGATTGGGAGAGCTAAAAAAAGACCAAAAATTGGTAAAAATGACCCTATTTCGGTCACGGTCATTTTCTACCCTTTTAAACCGAAAAAAGTGACCGAACAGTGACCGAACACTGTTTTTTTTAGGGTAGTCACTTGACCGTTACTTTTCGGTTTTTGGTCACTGAAATAAAAGATACGTTAGACACTTGACCGGTTTTTTTTCGGTTCTCGGTCACTGAAATAAAAATTAGGATAGTCACTTGACCGTTTTTTTTCTCGGTTTTCGGTCACTGTAATAAAAGTGAGGTTAGTCACTTGACACTTGAGGTGTTTCATCCGATTTTCCGTCTGTAAATGAGAAAGGAAATAATTATTATATGTTGACAAGAATGCAAAGAAATATACATTTTTTTCTTGCCATTATTGCTATTTCGTGTAGCACGTTACAGTATATATGTATGCCACATATGTGTTCCACGCTGCTGCTGCTGCGTTGTAAACAAAATGAAATTAAAATATTGTAAAGAAAAAAGTAAGACAGGGGCGTACCCAGGATTTCAGCTTGGGGGGGGGGGGGGGGCAGCTCATACCTGTTTCGAGAAGATGGTCGGTCGGGTATATGAAACAAAAAATCATGAAAATTGACTTTTATTAATTAGTTTGATTTGATTATGACACAAAACAAAATATTATATATATAATAATCATTATATATATATATATATATATATATATATATATATATATATATATATATATATATATATATATATATATATATATATATATATATAATGATTATTATATATATATATATTGAGACGTATAGGCCCGTCTCATGGTGATACCCCCGCCACCAAGTCAAACAAAACAACCCACTAGAAAGGGAGGGAAGGGGGAATAATAAAAGTCAAGTGGGCAGGTATGACCTTCAAAGGTCACGAAAAGCTAAAGGTATAAAAAGTAAAAGAAGAAAAAACAGAAGAGAACAAAAACAGTCTAAGGTTCGAGAGAAAAACGAAAACAGAAAATAAACAAAAAAAAAAACAGTAGAGAAAGGTAACGACGGTTAAAAAGTAAGGGAAGGGGAAAAAAGTCGCTGGAAAGAAAACAGAGAAAGTAACAAAAAAAAACAAAGGAAGAATAAATTTATTTAAAATATGAAAAAAGGTTAACAATAAAGGGAATGATGGGTAATGGGTAAGGGAAGGGGAACAATAAACAAATAAAAATGGGTATGAAAGAGGAGGAAAGTTGGAGGAACGGCACTTCTTCTTCTACTTCTTTGTGGATTAACAAGTACCACTTAGCCTAGTACCACCTATACGGAGGGGAAAGGCAGAAAGAGGGGAACCTTAAAAAACAAGAGAAAGAAGGAGTCGCCATCAAAGAGCTAGACTTTTTACGTGGATTAACAAGTACCACTTCGCAGAGTACCACCTATTTGGAGGGGAAACGCAGTAAGAGGGGAACCTTAAGAAACTTAAAAAAGTTAGGACATAGTTTTTTATTTAGTCAATAAAGACGGAAATAAGAACCGTGAGAAAAAAGTACTAAAAAACATTAAGTTTAATCGAAGGAGGAATAAATTACAAAAGGAGAGATAGAAAATTAGGATCAGGCGAATAGAAATTGCGAGGAGGTATTAGAAATACCAGGCGGCAACACACACACACCCACACACACACATACACCGGTAAAAACGCGAAATATCTGCAAGGGCTCCCGAAAATAACAGGAGAACCTGAAGGTCAAGGAGGCATCACGAAATTCAAACACCACACCGACACAATGCACGTAACAAGCGGTAATATCTGAATAAGCGGGTACGTGGCGCCATCCGACGGCGTCATCCACGGTTAGAGTAATCGATTACCGACTCGCGATAATCGATTACGCTCACGGGGAGTAATTACAAGAAAGCGCACCGTAGCGCGTTAGTCGAAAGCGCGCCGCGAGCCACCGCGTCGTGACTCAAGAGAGTGGGGGGACGCAGGGACGGCGGTTAGCACGAGAGCGCGCTCGGCACCGCGCGCAACGAGCGACAGTAGGAAGAGAGGGGGGAGCGCGCCGTATTGAGATCGAGCGCGCTGCGATCGATACCGCTAGGGAAAGTGGACCGCGACAGACAGCGCCACGCGCAACCTAGGGAAAGGCGCTCAGTAGACTCCGCGCGCCGTAGGCGAGAGCGCGCCGTAACTCGCGGACGCCGCGAGCGCCAATACGTGTAGGAGAAGGGGGAGAAAATCATCGACCCACGGTAAAGCAATCGCGTTCCAACACACTTACCCTCCGAGCAAGTCCGCTATGCGAATATTGTACCGACCGAGACACAAGATATTAAAACATTAAAAACACACTCCGGCGACACATTGAAACACACAAAACACACTCTAGCGACACACAAAACACACTCCGGCGACACATTAAAACACACAAAACACACTCCGGCGACACATTAAAACACACAAAATACGTTCTGGCGACACAAACAACACACCACATTTGTACACCGAAATTGTTTTTATATCGAGTCAACATACCGAATAAAGGTCATTTTATTACCAAATACCTCCAAAACAAAGAGTTTCAACTAATGTCTTCCCTGATCGAGTCCCGAACAAATAAAATTGATTGTAACGAATTCCGACCCGTTACATTTGGCGCCCGAACAGGGACTCGATCATAAGAAAGAAAAACTCGTAGGAGGTAGTAATAATAAAAATGGCGCAAGCAAATACTGAAACGTCCCTAGATTGGGAATCAACGACCGCCGATGGGTTGATAGAAGAAGCCCGTCGAAGAGATCGGCAGAATATTGGGCGGCTGTCGGAAATAGGACCAGCGCAGACCACGAATGAAGAAACATTCGCTGTCAATCGAAACCTGGACAATACCGAGGTCATCATTGAGGACAATGAAACGGAGCACAGCGAAACCACTTTGGCTTTCATAAAAGCCATGAACAGCATCCGCAACGAGCTGCGCAGGGAACGCCTCACCACGCAGGCGGAAATTAAACAACAAGATGACCACTGCATCATACGGATCCGTCAGTTGAACGAAGAAATTACAAAAAAAGGCGAACGATATGAATAAAATTGAGGAACGCACGGAACGGAAAATCGTGATTGCTCAGAAAATGATCGAGCAAAGTCACGAAGAAACACAAAAAGAAAATAACGAGAAAATCGAAGATTTTTATACCCGAGTGGAGGCCATTAGAAGAACAATATCCCAGCTCCTTCATTCATCGAAGGAGGTGGGAGAAGTAGTTACAGATCACTCTAAACGAATCACGGCATGCGAGAAGAATCTTCAGGCCCAAAATTCAGCCTCCAGAGGTAACGCGACGTGGTCGGCAGGGCTCGATGTCAGTCAGGCATACGCAGCAAAACAAAAGCCGCCAACTTACAACGGCGATGGAAGAGAACGACCAATGCGGTTTCTGAAGGACTTCAGGGAATTCTGGCGAATTACCGGAAACACCAACTTTCACTATATTATCAGCCAGTCACTCCGGGATACGGCCAAGGATTGGTGGAGAATTGTGGAAGAAAGGGTCCAGTCAATTGAAGAATTCGAAAAAAAATTCCAAGCACGTTATTGGAGTCAAGAGGTCCAAGACAAAGTACGGAGAAATCTCGAATTTGGAGCATATGAGTGGGACGGGCATCGAATGACCCGGACCGAATATGCCACCCAAATTTTTGGCAACGCAAAAGACTTAAGCCAAGGTCCGACAGAGGAACAAATCATCAAGATATTGGCAAACCATTTCGACGAGGCAGTCAAAATGGCAGTACGGGTCAGTGGCATCAAAAACATCGATACTTTCCTCGAACTACTGGAAAGTATGGACGGAGCGGGATCCTTGAATGCGAGAAGATCTCTTCCACGGTGGCATGAGACCAGCAATACAAACTGGCAGCAAAACAACCCGTGGAAGAATCAAAGGTTTGGAACATTCGGGGGACCCCGCCCAACGGGGACGAACCAACAATGGAGACCGGAATATCCCAGATATTCAGGGCCACCACCACCATTCCAAGGTCAACAGCCAAGGGGTGGAGAATATGGGTCAGCCAACGCGACGCGAGGGCCATGGATGCAACGCGGATACGGAAATACAAGACCCCCTTTGAACCCAGCAGCAGCACCATGGAACCCGAGTCAGTCCGGGGGACCAGCGACCATGAACATGCCGATCAGAGGTCAACAGGAGTCCCAGGCATCGCCAACACAAATTGGGCAACCCGCCGGACAACAACAGAACCAGGGAAACTGCTGAACGTTGCGCCCGAATCGATGGCAATCACCACGGTGAATGAAACATCACGAGGCGCAACGGACGACGAAGGGACCCAGGAGGCTATGGAAGAAGCACGCCAACGGATGAAAAGAAACCTGAAGAAGAAGGAAAGGTCAAGAAGGAAACGACACAGTCCAAACGAGACGGAAGAGCAAATAAATCAACAAACGATTCAAATGGGGATGCTGACGGTCCCTAGAAAGAAAAACGAGGTGAGAGAAAATGGGGAGAAAGCAGCAGAAGTACAGGAATGGGCGAGCAAACCTTACCAACTTAAAGAAGTAACCACGGGCGGTAGCACCAAGAAGAAATCAGAAAATAAGGAGAAGAAACCCATAGGACTCGAAACGAACGTGTACGAGCATCCAAGGGACTCCCTGATGGACGACACAGGAAAGAGGAGCGTCGTAAAGAAAATACACCCACGATGTCCGACGCTGCCCATCAAAATAGAGGGAATCAGCGTAGAAATCCTGATCGATAGCGGGAGTAAAGTGTCATGCTTATCGGAGGACTTCTTCTTACACCATCAAGAAAGCTTCAAAAATAGTCCGAGAATACCCGTAACGAGCACAGAGGCTATTGGGGCATTTGGAGGCAAATCAGGAAGAATTAAACAGCAAATGATGGTAGAGGCCGAGCTTTACCAATCGCGAGGAAATCTTCAAATGCTAATCATACCGAAAATGGGCCGGAACGCCATGCTGGGTATCGATGGACTATTTGAACTACAAGTAGAGGTAGACGGGAGTCAAGGCGTGATCAGAATCAGGGATGAAATAGTGACGGAACTCGAAGAGGGGAGGGGGATTTGGCGAAGCAAACAAACAACCAAGGAATCACCGACCCAGATCGCCGTAATCAAGGAAGGGACATCTGATGAAATTACGGAACAAGAAATAGAACAGAAGTTGCAGGAATGTCCAAATCTGAAAGAAAGGGTCAGGGAGGCATTTGAAGCCCTTTTCCGACAATATCGACATATCTTCCGCTGAAGACCGGGCAGGATGTATGCCTACACTCATCGTCTGTTACTCAAGGACCCGGAGCCATATATGCATCGCTCATATCCCGTGCCAATTCAATACCGGGAAAAGGTGCAAAAGGAGATCTAAAGGATGATGGAACATGGCGTCATCGAACGAGCAAAAAGTCGTTTCATCAACCCACTGGTTACCGTAGTAAAGAAGGATGGATCAATTCGACTCTGTTTGGATGCTCGGCAACTGAATGCCTACCTCATTGAAGACCATGATACGGCACCACCAACAGAGAAGATTTTTCAACGATGCGGAGGAACTCAGGTCATGTCTAGCCTGGACCTGACTAGCAGTTTCTGGCAGATCCCATTAGCAGTCGAGTCACGACAGTACACGGCATTCCAGCACGAGGGGAAATGCTACCAATTTACGGTAACACCCTTCGGACTTAAGACAAGCACGGCGAGCTTAATTAGAGGACTAGACATCGTCTTACAAGATCTGGGAAACTCAGTCGTCAACTTCGTCGATGACCTGCTGTGTTTGTCGCAAGATGAGGAGCAACATGTGGCACATTTGCAGCAACTGTTCGAGAGAATCAGGATAAACAACATGACATTGAATCTCCAAAAATCCCGATTCTTCCGGCAAGAAGTCGCTTTCTTGGGACACGTGTTGACCACAGCCGGAATAAAACCACAGCCTGAGAAAATTAAATCAATTCAGGAATACCCACGTCCAAGGAATATCAAACAGTTGCGAGGATTCTTGGGATTGATAAATTTCTACAGCAAATTCACCGAAAGACACGGAAAGGAAACCGTACCGCTCCTGGGCCTGCTAAAAAAAGGACGAGAGTAGAAGTGGGGCGAGGAAGAGGAAAAAACCTTCGTAAGAATCAAGCAACTTTTTATTGAAACGGTAATGCTGAAACATGCTGATGCAACCCAAGGGTATCTATCTCACTACAGACTCTAGCGACAGACTAGACTATAGACAGACAGACTAGACTATAGACTATAGACTATAGCGACTAGACTACAGACGCAAGCGATTACGCGATCGGAGCCATACTAAGCCAAACAAATAGCAAGGGCGAAGTAGGGGTGATTTCGTTTGCAAGTCGGACACTTAAGGGAGCAGAAATCGGATATACGACCACGGAGAAGGAAATGCTCGCAATAGTATGGGCACTGCACAAATTCAGGACCTACTTACTAGGTGCCAAAGTGAAAATGATCACGGACCATAAAGCACTGATTTTCATGAAAACATGTCGCTTTGTGGGGGACCGAATGTTAAGGTGGGCACTATTAATCCAGGACTACGATATTGAAGTAGAACATTATCCTGGAAAAAGAAATGAAGTAGCCGATGCACTGAGCAGACCAGACATAGGCCCGGATAATGAAGACCATCACAAGCCCGGGAAAGTCGTTCTCACGGCTATCCTCGCAAGAAAACCAACCAAAGAAATAAAACAACAATTCAAAAAAATTGGAAAAATTCAAGAAAAACAGGAAAATTGTGAGAAAAACGAGATGCAAGAAGACGAGCAAAAATGCAGAATCCACGAGGAATGTCTCCAGAAGTATGATAGACGTGGCCGGTGGAAAATCATAATCCCGGAAGTACTAATCGATATTTTCATTAAGGAACGTCATGAACTATATGGTCACCAAGGAGCCCGAAAGATCTTTGACATGATCGCCGAGGACTTCACATGCCCACGGTTAGCAAAAAGGGTACGGCAGATCATCGCAACGTGTGATAGATGTCAGAGGGTAAAAGTGGCCGTACAGACAAACTACGCGAAAATGCAGACGATTGTACCAGACGGCCCGAACGATTTGATCTCGATAGATTTTTTTGGACCACTGCCAAAATCAGTCGGGGGTGTCCAACGCATCCTGGTGACAATTGACGCTTTCACCGAGTTCGTAAAACTGTACCCATTGAAGAAAGCGAACACGGCGGCAACCATCAACCGAATCTTCACGGACTACATCCCGTAGTACGGAAAGCCGAAACGAATCCAATTTGATCACGGAACCCAATTCACATCTAAAGTATGGTTGGAACGCCTGAAAGAAGAAGGCATACAAGCAGTATTTTCTTCCATTCGACACCCACAAGGAAACATCGTGGAACGAGTCAATCGAGAATTAAGTCGGTTTTTCAGGACATTCCTGGACGATAAACACTCCGGATGGTATCGGTGGATACCAGTGATACAGGACTGTATCAATGAGACGCATCACGAACCTACAGAATTTACGCCAACAGAACTGCAGACGAGGAGGAAACCACGCCGGCCATGGCGAGAATGGGTCCACGCCCTAAAACAGGACCAAACAGAGGCATTGACCTATGAGAAAAAGATGGAATTAGTCCGAGAAAGAATCCGGGTAAAAGGAAAAAAGGGCGGAAAAATTCAATGCCACCCATACAACCACAACCTTTGAAAACGGTGAACTGGTACTAGGCCGCGCATTAAATGTGTCGGATCCTGGAAAACAAAAAACGGCAAAATTCATGCCCCTCTATGAGGGACCATATAAAATTAAAAAATGTGTTGGACTAGCCACTTTTCTACTGGAAGACCCAAAAACAAAAAAGGAGAGGGGGAAATTCCACTCGAGCATGTTAAAACGCTATCTAACGGCGACTCGGGAAAACAGAATAGAAGAAAAAGAGGATACACATGACCATCTCAAAGATCAAATAATCGATGCCGAAAGGCTGGAAGGGGTATATAAGGAAGCCCGCGAAACCGAAAAGTCCTTACCGGAATCGATATGAAAGAAAATAGAAGAGATCCACAGACAGAAAGACGGCGGCGAGTAAAAAAATCGAAGAAAGAGGACCGAAAGAAAATACGAGCAGAAATTCGAAAAGGAAACGGAATGGGCCAATCAACGGAAAGATATGAAAGAAATAAAAGCACCGAGGAAATAATACATAACGAGAACGAGGCACAACAAGGCGGCGTAAGCGGGAGAAACACGCCCGACGAATTCGAACTTTTCGAGGTGACGGACGAAAACATTAAAGGATGGCACCCCGGAATATCGCTTGAAGATTAGAAGGAGGGGGTAAAGGACATCGGAACATTAAGAAAAATCCATCAGTCGAGAATCAGATAGTCTAGAAGCAACAATGTACAAGAATCGCAACGTATCGAATCTACAGGGGACGTATAGAGGCGTCACGATCTCCGGGGTAACCAACCCGAATGAGATCGTTCTGCACCTAAACCAGCGACATGGAAGAGACGCGGCGATTATTCGGGCATGGCAGAGGATGAGCCCCAACGAACCCGGAATCCACCTTATCCTGGAAGAAGAGATATTTCCGGGTGCGGCCATCCTCTATCGCCACGCCGAAGAATTTTACCGGGCACCGGTCGTCAAAAAAAAGAAGATGGGGAGCTCATCGTGTGGCTGGGAGACTGGGGGCGCACGGTGTCCACTAGCATCGAGGAGTGTTACACCGCCCCCGAAATAGCCTACATCCATCCGTACCAGGCCATCCCAGCGACACACGGAATCCTGGGTGGCGGCCGAGAACGACGACATCGAGTCCGGCACTCGGATCAACGCCGCCACGATCACCGACCACCATGAGGACGACGACACGATAAACACAGAAAATTGGGAGGACGAGAACGACGGCGATGACAACGAAGACGCAGAAACCCTGATAAACAACAGCGAGTGCGACAGCGAGGAGGACGACTTTTGGAGGGAAATGGGCCATCACGACGACAACGAACAAGACACCGATAGCGACGACGGCAACAGCCTGGCCTCGCTATAGATAACAAATAAAACTCACGAAAACCCAAAGCTAGATGTTTCAAATTATTTTGCGAGCGACCCCAGAAGGACAGCGGTCCATCGAAAAACGCGAGCGAGACGTAAAGTAAGGTAAGGGAAGGGGAATAAATATAAGCGCGACAAAGAACGCAGTAGAGAAGGAAGAAGAAGCCGAAAAACAGTTAGAAAGGTAGGAAGAGTTTTATTTTTTTTTTTGATTCTTTCACGATTCGGAGGCCTCAAGGGCAATCCGAGCCGGAAAAGAATAAAAAAAGGGGGACAATGAGACGTATAGGTCCGTCTCATGGTGATACCCCCACCACCAAGTCAAACAAAACGACCGACTAGAAAGGGAGGGGAGGGGGAATAATAAAAGTCAAGTGGGCAGGTATGACCTTCAAAGGTCACGAAAAGCTAAAGGTATAAAAAGTAAAAGAAGAAAAAACAGAAAAGAACAAAAACAGTCTAAGGTTCGAGAGAAAAACGAAAACAGAAAATAAACAAAAAACACAGTAGAGAAAGGTAACGACGGTTAAAAAGTAAGGGAAGGGGAAAAAAGTCGCTGGAAAGAAAACAGAGAAAGTAACAAAAAAAACAAAGGAAGAATAAATTCATTTAAAACATGAAAAAAGGTTAACAATAAAGGGAATGATGGGTAATGGGTAAGGGAAGGGGAACAATAAACAAATAAAAATGGGTATACAAGAGGAGGAAAGTTGGAGGAACGGCACTTCTTCTTCTACTTCTTTGTGGATTGACAAGTACCACTTAGCCTAGTATCACCTATCGGGAGGGGAAAGGCAGAAAGAGGGGAACCTTAAAAAACAAGAGAAAGAAGGAGTCGCCATCAAAGAGCTAGACTTTTTACGTGGATTAACAAGTACCACTTCGCAGAGTACCACCTATTTGGAGGGGAAACGCAGTAAGAGGGGAACCTTAAGAAACTTAAAAAAGTTAGGACATAGTTTTTTATTTAGTCAATAAAGACGGAAATAAGAACCGTGAGAAAAAAGTACTAAAAAACATTAAGTTTAATCGAAGGAGGAATAAATTACAAAAGGAGAGATAGAAAATTAGGATAAGGCGAATAGAAATTGCGAGGAGGTATCAGAAATACCAGGCGGCAACACACACACACCCACACACACACATACACCGGTAAAAACGCGAAATATCTGCAAGGGCTCCCGAAAATAACAGGAGAACCTGAAGGTCAAGGAAGCATCACGAAATTCAAACACCACACCGACACAATGCACGTAACAAGCGGTAATATCTGAATAAGCGGGTACGTGGCGCCATCCGACGGCGTCATCCACGGTTAGAGTAATCGATTACCGACTCGCGATAATCGATTACGCTCACGGGGAGTAATTACAAGAAAGCGCACCGTAGCGCGTTAGTCGAAAGCGCGCCGCGAGCCACCGCGTCGTGACTCAAGAGAGTGGGGGGACGCAGGGACGGCGGTTAGCACGAGAGCGCGCTCGGCACCGCGCGCAACGAGCGACAGTAGGAAGAGAGGGGGGAGCGCGCCGTATTGAGATGGAGCGCGCTGCGATCGATACCGCTAGGGAAAGTGAACCGCGACAGACAGCGCCACGCGCAACCTAGGGAAAGGCGCTCAGTAGACTGCGCGCGCCGTAACTCGCGGACGCCGCGAGCGCCAATACGTGTAGGAGAAGGGGGAGAAAATCATCGACCCACGGTAAAGCAATCGCGTTCCAACACACTTACCCTCCGAGCAAGTCCGCTATGCGAATATTGTACCGACTGAGACACAAGATATTAAAACATTAAAAACACACTCCGGCGACACATTAAAACACACAAAACACACTCTAGCGACACACAAAACACACTCCGGCGACACATTAAAACACACAAAATACGTTCTGGCGACACAAACAACACACCACATTTGTACACCGAAATTGTTTTTATATCGAGTCAACATACCGAATAAAGGTCATTTTATTACCAAATACCTCCAAAACAAAGAGTTTCAACTAATGTCTTCCCTGATCGAGTCCCGAACAAAAAAAATTAATTGTAACGAATTCCGACCCGTTACAATATATATATATATATATATATATATATATATATATATATATATATATATGTATATACATTGTAATGAGATCCTCTATTTTCTCTTGGTCGTTCTTCTCCCTATTTTCTTCCTGCGATCCATACTACTGATACATATGTGCAAGTGGCCTTTCACCAAATGTATAGCGTCCGTGTACCTACATTTCGAATGTCACGCATGAGTTTCGACACTCTTGGGAAACCTATGATAAAGGCCCTCCTTGATACGCCTGGATCTTCATGAGCGGCACTTTCACGTCCGGCCAGTCGTATTAGGAACGCCCTAACTTTTCATTCGGCAATATGCTTTCTCAAGTCTTATGAAACCGATGGCCAACTTTTCTAACGTCACGTCAGCCCTTCCTCCCACCATCTCGACTTTCCCACACTCCATCACTATAAATTACCTTCGTTCTAAACTAAGGTAGTCAGTAAGTCTCCGTATACTGTACAACACTGAATCTCTGTCCATCAATTACCTGAATAAATTCGTCTCAAGTAGCTCAATCCGTATTAACCGAGTTATTCCGTCCTACAACCGAGTTCTGGAGCGAGTCAGCCACTCCTTTCCTCAAAAATTATAATAAAAGTGTCCATCCCGACATCACAATTGGTGCTAAGTGTGGGGTGTGCTGACTAATCAACGCTGGGAACATAGGACCGATTGACGACACTCCGAGTCTACGAGGGACGACGTTTGAAACTGGATCTACGAAAGGAAGCGGTGAGTAAAGACTCATTTACCCATTATCGCGAGCCGCAAATTATAACTACCGATTCCGAAACTGACTCAGTAGATCAAACCGAAATGTCGTTGTCTAACGTAAACGCAGCCATCAAAACGGCGTTCAGCCGAATAAAAGACTCAGA
Source organism: Ophion ellenae (assembly GCA_963210295.1). Lineage (NCBI taxonomy): Eukaryota > Metazoa > Arthropoda > Insecta > Hymenoptera > Ichneumonidae > Ophion > Ophion ellenae. The sequence goes on along the minus strand of OY723395.1, from coordinate 11,412,002 downwards.
TTCACAAACCGAAATGGAAGATAACGCTTCGCGCATTACGCACGCGTTACCGGAAGATTCTTTTGAAGAGCTAACACCGAAGGAAGCTCTGGAACTAATCCGTGAATTCGATGGTAAATCTCTGGGGGTCGAAACTTTCATTACGTCAATTGAAGATGTAAGACCACAAGTGAGCCGATCAGATTACCTTCGGCGATTAATAATCACAAAAAAAATTATCGGAGACGCGGCAAGAGAAATACAAGAGTACGAGACAAACACGTACGAACAGCTCTGTGAATGCTTACGGATCCTCTTCGGAAACTTGCAACCGGTCAGCGTTTGGAGAGACAAAAGATCGCGAATGTTTCAACAAAAAACCGAAAGTGTTTCGAGATTTACGAATAGATTTTTAGAAGTACAAAATCAACTCCTTTCCGTATTAGCTAATTCAACTCCAGACGAAACACAAAGACGATTCATTGTGGAATACGAACGCCAACAAGGGCTCGACCAATATCTGTTAGGGTTAAAAAAAGAGATTTCCACTGAAGTACGGGCTCAAAAACCGGAGAACATTCGAATGGCAATAGCTCGGGCACAAGCGGCAGAAGCCTACGACTACACAAGAGAGATGATGACGCGCAACATAAACATTACTGAAAAAAATACAGGTAGCTCAGAAATCCGCAAGCCGCCCCATCATAAATCTTTCGGGACTCCCTCACCGGCACCGTTCTCTTCGATAATATGCCGATATTGCAATCGCATGGGTCACTCCGAACGTGACTGCCGTAAGAAAGCATACGACTCACAAAACCCCAACAGGAACGTACCACAACAATCGGGTTTTCACAACAGGCAGTCTCATAATCACCGACCAACGCGAACAACAGTGAATTATATACCGGAAGAAGAAGCAATCACTACGACACAAGAAAACATCCCCCGAGTCAATGCCATCGGATCCGCTAAACGAGTGGTCAAACTTCCCACACGAACAGCTAGCAGAATAGGCTGTTTTCTTCTCGATACCGGATCAGCCATAAATCTCATAAAAATCAACATGTTAACGGAAGGATCGCAGATAAATCGGAACATTAAAACACCGTTCTCCATGGGCAATGAACAACATGAATCGTTATTTGCTGCTAGGCAAGAATTTCAAGGAAAGATTCACATCTTTCACGTCGTTCCCAATGACTTCCCATTAGACGAGGATGGGTTGATCGGCTTTCCGTTCATGGAAAAGTACCAAACAAAAATCGGTATCGGAAGAGAAAATTACTTAATGTTCGACGATCAACGATTTGAATTCGAGAAAGTTTCTGTCACTATCCCGCCACGAACGATCTATTTTATTACGGTTCGTACGAATATTGAAAACGGAACAGCCATCACGGACGAGAACAATCCAGGAGCAACAGTGCCTTGCATCTTCGAAGCCAAGGATTACGAAACCCGAGTGCCATTTTTGAATGACTCGGAAGAACCGATGACGGTTACAATTGACCAGCTACAGGGCATTCCTTTCTGTGAAGCCGCCCGTTCGCCTGATGAGGAGCGCCAAGACGCACCGAAGGATGTAGCTCGTGTCAATGCTATAGAGATTACGAATACTGCCGAACGTATTCACACATTAAAAGAAAACGTTCGACTCGAACACGTCCCACCAGATCAAGCAGAAAAGGTTTGGGACATCGTCTCCAGCTTTCCAGATGTATTTGCCCTACCTAGTGATCCACTCCCAGGCACAAAAATGGTCAAGCATCGGATCATCACGAGTGATGATACACCCATGAACACCAAACAATACAGGTACCCGCCGGTTCACAAGGAAGAAATCGACAGGCAGGTAAACGAAATGCTGGAGAAAGAATTAATAGAGCCGAGTGACTCACCATACAACTCGCCTATTTGGGTGGTACCTAAGAAATCGGATGCATCAGGAAAACAGAAGTGGAGGATCGTCATTGATTTTCGGGAATTGAACGAAAAAACGACACACGACGCCTATCCTCTCCCATGCATCGACGAAATTTTGGATCAATTAGGTCGAGCAAAATATTTTACCGCATTCGATTTAGCGTCGGGATTTCATCAAATCCCAATGGACGAACGAGACAAGCAGAAGACAGCGTTTTCCACACCATCAGGTCACTATCATTACAACAGAATGCCGTTTGGATTGAAGAACGCACCCGCGACATTCCAACGCATGATGAATAACGCGTTGAGGGGATTGATCGGAAATACATGCTTCGTTTACTTGGACGACATTATTATTTACGGACAAACCCTCGACGAACACAATAAGAAATTAATTGACGTGCTGACCCGTCTTCGCGGGTCAGACTTGAAGTTGCAGCCCGACAAGTGCGAATTTCTACGGCCAGAATTGGAATTTTTAGGACATGTAATCTCGGAAGAAGGAGTAAAACCCAACCCAAAGAAAACAGAAGCAGTACAGAATTTTCCAAGGCCAAGTGACCAGAAGCAGATTAAACAGTTCTTAGGACTCGCTGGATATTACCGAAAATTCATAAAAGATTTCAGCAAATTAGCGAAACCACTTACAGAACTCCTGAAGAAGGATACACCATGGTCTTGGACAGACAAACAAGAACAATCATTCAGCCTATTACGAACAGCGCTGACGACATCTCCGGTCCTCCAATATCCGGATTTCGAGGGATCTTTCGTGCTCACAACCGACGCGAGCAACCACGCCATAGGTGCAGTGCTATCGCAGGGACCCATCGGTAAAGATCGTCCCATCGCTTACGCATCACGCACTCTTAATAAAGCCGAACAACGATATTCGACGACGGAAAAAGAGATGTTGGCAATAGTCTGGGCTGTCAAGCACTTCCGCCAATATCTGTTTGGAAAGAAATTTCAAATTGTTACGGATCACAAGCCGCTAATCTGGATCCTCAAAACCTCGAATCCTCCAACGAATAGTCGCCTAATGAGGCTCCGGTTAAAACTAGAGGAATACGAATACGAGGCCGTTTATAAAAAAGGAACGCTGAATACAAACGCTGACGCCCTATCACGGATATACCCCGTAACTACCCGTCAAGGAAAGCATAACGGCGCTCCGAATGAGGGGGCCGAAAAACAAGAAGTATCGGATATCGTCATCGAAGAAGAAAGCGACAACGCGGCAGACACCGAAAACACAGTGGAAAAAGAAAATGATCGAGAAGAAATGGAAAATGAAAATTTTCCCCTTTACATAGAGTTCGAACTATCGAAAGAAAGTCCACAGGTTCCTGAAATTTTGGATGAAGCACCACCCAGGAACACACCGCGGATCAAAATAACCGACCAACTTGAAAACAGTGAAGATGAACTGCACCTCGATTTCGCAAGAGATGAAATCGAGTGGTATAACGTGTTAGCCGAAAAACTGTCGGTTACCAATGAACCTACCAAGACTTATTTAGGTTGCAAATACCTGAATGAAAATCCAGTTACAAAAATGAGAATTAAGCAGATGATCTCGTTTATTTGGTCAAGGAAAACAGAACGACCCTTTCTTTATCTTTACGACATGGAACTGTACGAGCCAGGTACAGAAGAGGAACGGATAGACATCATAAAGCAATACCACGGGACAAGCGCCACAGGTCATTTCGGAGTAGCAAAGACCCTCGATCGGATGAAGGCTGTTGCTACCTGGCCCAATCTGCAAAGAGACATCGAAGATTACATCCGTAGATGTGACACGTGCCAGAGGGTTAAGCTCGTGCGAACACAACCACGAGCAGAAGCAATAATTACTGACACACCGGAGAAACCCAACGAAAAAATTGCATTGGACCTTCTGGGTCTACTACCTGAAACGTACGAGGGTCATAAGTACATTCTTTCTGTACAAGACCAGCTCACAAAATACATTACACTGATCCCATTAAAATCACAGGATGCCCAATCAACAGTGACAGCACTGGTTGAAAACTTTATTTACATTCACGGAGCTCCGAAAATCATCTTAACCGATGGCGGACGAAACTTCATCAGCCAAACGTTCAAGCATTTAGAAAAGCTCTTTAAGATCTCCCACATGACAACGACAACGTTTCATCCTCAGAGTAATGGGAGCCTCGAGCGAGCACACGGACCGATAAAAGAACAAATTAAAGCATTGATATACGACCATCAAGAAGATTGGGACAAGAAATTAAAGTTCGTCTCTATGGCTTATAACACAGCCAAACACGAAGGGACAGGACTAACTCCATTCGAAATGCAGTTCGGAAGAAAACCCAATATTCCAAATAATTTGCCAGCTCAAAGGACTAATACGACGATTGACGAATACTTCGAAGGAATACGTGCGGATCACGAAGGCATCGTCAAACGAGGACGCGATAATTTGATCGCAGCTAAAGAAAGATACAAGGCAGTCCAGGATGCTCACATACATCGCACTATACCCGTCTTCGCAAAAGGCGACGAGGTCCTCGTTGCTCAAGAGCGAGACAAGACACCCCTTGCCCCGAAGTGGGAAGGACCAGCCATTATTTTGGAACAAACATCAGACGTCAACTACGAGATCTTGCTTAAAAATAGAAGAAAATTAATCCACGTTAACAAATTAAAACCTTACCATAGAAACTAATCAAAAATTCTGTGCAGGCATTATGTTGCTGTTACTTCTTCCTCTCCTTGTAACGTGTGTTACATCCGAAGAATTAAGGGTGGAACCACTCGAAGGCACCGTATATATGGAAAACCTGGGAAGTGCCGTAATCTACCATCAAACCTGGACAGTAGTCAACTACGTCGACATCACCGAAATAAATCTGCACCGAGATGAGCTGGATATGGCTTCGATATCCCTGTCAAGAATTTGCAATGGAACCGACAAACAGGACTTCCGCCGAATCTGCATCAATCGAAATATTTCGACAGAGGTTGAATAGAATAGAATCAAGAAGATCTAGACTAATGAACATAATTGATTATAGACCTCGTCTCAAAAGAGGTGTTTCCAATTTTATCGGCGAGATTAGTAAAATTTTGTTTGGAACTTTAGGGAATTCCGATGCTAAATATTATAACGATGAGATTGATTACCTTCATACTGACAATAAGAAAATGAGTACTTTAATTCAAAACCAAACCGTGATAGCTAAAGGCAGGACATCAACTCTTACCAAAGCAATTAAAGCTACTTGCTCTCCATGTATCAACGTGTACAATAATTGTTTTCGTCAAAACAACGAACATGTAGACTACAATGTTAATTATGATAAGGTAATTGTGAAACCAACAGGTTGTCGGCGATCCACCAGCCTCAAGGTTTAAAAGAAAATTCATCTTGTTTTATGAATTTTCTTAAATAAGGGGGGAGGTGTAATGAGATCCTCTATTTTCTCTTGGTCGTTCTTCTCCCTATTTTCTTCCTGCGATCCATACTACTGATATATATGTGCAAGTGACCTTTCACCAAATTTATAGCGTCCGTGTACCTACATTTCGAATGTCACGCATGAGTTTCGACACTCTTGGGAAACCTATGATGAAGGCCCTCCTTGATACGCCTGGATCTTCATGAGCGGCACTTTCACGTCCGGCCAGTCGTATTAGGAACGGCCTAACTTTTCATTCGGCAATATGCTTTCTCAAGTCTTATGAAACCGATGGCCAACTTTTCTAACGTCACGTCAGCCCTTCTTCCCACCATCTCGACTTTCCCACACTCCATCACTATAAATTACCTTCGTTCTAAACTAAGGTAGTCAGTAAGTCTCCGAATACTGTACAACACTGAATCTCTGTCCATCAATTACCTGAATAAATTCGTCTCAAGTAGCTCAATCCGTGTTAACCGAGTTATTCCGTCCTACAACCGAGTTCTGGAGCGAGTCAGCCACTCCTTTCCTCAAAAATTATAATAAAAGTGTCCATCCCGACATCACAATATATTAATTTAACAGTAATCTTCTCGGATTTGCCGAAAATTTGTCTATGACAGTCTTTTCAATAAACTCACTGTTTTCTTTTAAATAATTGCGATGTAAGCTCATCAGACATAAACCCGTAAGCCTTTCTTCACCCATGATGCTTCTAAGCCACGTTTTAACTCTTCGCAGCGTACTGAAGGACCGTTCTACGGTCGCCGTGGTGCATGGGATAGTGCTTAAAATAATCAATGCCTTTCTGACAGCAGGGTAAAAAATGTTGGCTTCGTTGAACAGATCAACTACTTCTATGTCCCTTAATTGATCATCTGATAAAGCCTTCTTCACCCATAAATTATGCCAAAGGTTCAGTTCTCCGGTGATATCCAGGTTATAAAATTCTTGGAATGATTCTGCGTTCTTGTGTAAGTCTGTAATGCTGGTTTTGGTCATATACAAGGGATGTAGCTTACTTAAAGCAAACGCCGGAGTATTTTCTTGGGAGAATCGAATATTCAACGATGAAATGAGTGAATCAATGTATGATATTATCAGGGAACGCCGCCAATATTCGTTATCATTGTCTGATGGCGGATTACTTCTATGTGTTTGCTTGTGAGCAAGACGTGGAACCGAAATTTCTATGTTCAAATCCATTGCAACAGCTCGCGCTTTTTGAAGCATTTCATTAGTTATTCTATCAGGAAACTCGCGGTCATTTCTGAGAATGTCCTTGATATTTTTGATGTGTTCCCCCACCGAGATCATGTCGATCGATTTAGCTTGCAGTGCGTTAACTACTGGTTCTAAAACTGCTGAATATTTGGCTATTGTTTGTAGAGCAACAATAAACACTGGTTTTGTAACGGCTGAATGCAACTGATATGCAGATTTTCTGGTGGCATAATTTCCCTCTACGGATAACGTTTCTAGAGATTTCACAAGCTCTGGGAAATGTTGAGAAAACTTTCTGATTGATTTATATTTTTCGGACCATCTCGTCTCACACAATCGTGATAGGTTTGGAGCGTAGTTTCGACGTGTAGTCGATTCTCTGAAAAACGTTATAACATCCTTTACAGTGGCGACAGTATTTCTAATTTCTGGCACTGCGTTCGCATCATTCACAGCAAGGTTGAGTTGGTGACTTGAGCAATGAAAATAAAAAGCACGAGGATATTTTTTTTCTCAAAATGGCTTGTACGCCACCCTCTTTCCCTGCCATTGTAGAACAGCCATCGAATCCAAACCCTACGCAATCTTCGGTTGGGAGGTTAGAACTAATCAAGAAATTGTCAATTGCTTCGGCAATTGCTGAAGCATTTTGTGCTTTTAGTTCAACGAACCCTACAAATTCTTCTCTGATTTTCCTTTTGCTTTCGTTGTAGAACCGCACGCCTATTGACAGCTGTTCTTTCCCAGCTACGTCTGCTGTTTCATCAGCTGAGACTGCGTAAGCCATGGTCTTCTGAACCTCACTTATTATATTCTCCTTAATAACTTCGCCACATAAATTTATCAATTCGTTTTGTATTTTTGGCGATGTGTAAACTGCATTGCGACGGCACTTTTCCAGGTGACTCTTTAATTTGTCGTCCCCTGAATTGATTCTCAACTTCAATAAATCTAATAAAACACCCTCATCTGCTTGTTTTCCCCTAAGAGACATATCATGTATACCGCAAAATACTATACAAGAAATAATTGATGACAATATTTGTCTGTTTTCATCGATTGCTTTTTGGTGTCCACTTTGCAGTTGGATGTCTACAGGAACATTTTCAAGAAAATTTTTTGCAGCGTTTGTTAGGTGAAGCGTTGGTCGTTGCATGCTTTCGGCAGTCTTCATTCATATTTTTGAACTTTATATATGGCCTGACCATAAATGATCCCAAAATTCCTTTCACAGTGCTGATGGGCGGAGGGAACAAAACACAATGCTTACAAAGAGCGCCTTTTAGTCGCTTGGAATATACTAGCCATGGTGCATATTGATCCAACCAAGCATGATTAAATTTTCTTTTCAAATGACTTGCATCACTTTCAAAATCGTAATTTCTGGGCGGGATCCAAGGATTTTGTAACAACACCCTCTTCTTTTCCGTCGATAGCTGGGTAGCCAACCCAACATAACGACCCAGATCATTTTCATGATAGCCATCGTCCACTATAATTTCAGGATCGACGTTGACGTCATAAGTTTGTTGGGATGTCGATGGAGAAGAGTAGTCGGCAACAGATATATTTACAGGTTCTGCTGGAGAATGGGACGCTTGTCCAATGTTAGCACGCAATGATCTTGGCATTACATGAGTAGTTTTATCATGGTTGTCATTTTCATCGCTTCCACTGCTACTTTCCCGACCTTTTTTTCTTTTTTTGCGTGTTATCCCTAAAAAATGGATACACAAAATTACTCTTACGGTGTTTAGGCATAGGACGAAAATAAAGATCAAGATACCTATAAAAACATCATATCATTTACTTCCTATCAGTAAAAGTAAAATTGCGATATTCAAAATTCGTTAACTTTGTGGTTTGAACGCCAAATAATCAAAACTAGGTAATTTGAAATAATACATTTGTTGTGACGTTACCAGAGATAAATATAAGTAAAAAAACTTTTTAAAACAAGCTTTTATTTAAATGCGCTAAAAGGAAAAAAATAAACTTTTATATTTAAACTTTATCTATCAATTTATAATGCTATTACACAATTTATATGACATAAAAGCTTGTCGCGAAATCGTTCGAATTTTTTAAGTCGTTGAAAATCTACGTCGCTGAAACTACGAGATGCGGCGGTTTCGCGGGAGAATTAAATTATATTGCGTCGCTAACAGTATACTATATCGAATGTTGTAGAATATTCAATTATCTTCTATTGGGGGGCACCTGCCCCCCCCCCTGCCCTTACCTGAGTACGCCCATGAAGTACGAGCATGTGCACTACAGTATACATATACGTTATAATATCATAGGCACTGAGTATTCACTTCATATAAATAATAGATAAGTGTATTCCACGGGGGTACTCTCGGTTCTCGGCAGTCCTCGCCTCCCCGCCGCGGAGTCCTCGATAGAGTAGATGGCCGTTCAACGTACACGCAGGCGCTACATGTCACTTCATGCGCAGCCATATTGAACGCTGCCTGATGCAGCAACGGGACGCTGAGCGACACATTTGACGAGTTCTTTCCAATAACCACGTTTATATGTCGTGTGCGCTGGTAGAAGGGTTGTGGTCCGAGAATCAACGATTCAAGCTCGTAGTTAAATGGACGTTGGGACGCGAGGGCTATCGGGCTGTGAGCGACAGAGAAATAGAGGGTCTATACGGTAAATGATCTCAAATAATAAACAATTCGAGCGTAGCAGGTTATATTTCTAAATGGGCTACCATTTGCCTCGTTACAAAAAAATAACAATGCCGTCTTTATGTTACAGTTGCATGCCGGAAACTCCAACATTGTCGTCGTCTAAATCAACAGGAGAGGCTAACAGCAGCCAAAGTACGCGAGTGGTTATCAGTAGTATAGCTAGGCCGGTTCTAACCCTGGTCCTCTGAGGGGGGGTTTACGCGGGGCGGGGTATAACGTCACGCGGAGAGGGAGACGGTGGAGAGGCTGATGTCACGCGGGGAGGGGGAAGTCGTTGGAGCGGCGGTGGGGGGGTATATATCGATTATCGATTAATTGATAATTGATTATTGATCTTTATATATTTGAAATTTATTGTTGATTTATTTTTGTCGTATATTGTTAATTTCACGGAATTTATTATTTAGCGACTGTCGCCAGAGAGCCCAGTTGGTTGACCGGTGTCTCTGAGACAAGCGATCGGATTACACGTATGCATGAGAGAGAGAGAGAGAGAGAGAGAGAGAGAGCGAGAGCGAAAATGTGAGATGGAGCGACCGCACCGCATGCATGTGAGATAGAGCGACTCATCTACATGTATGAAGACATATACACTTTAGACATTCAACGATTAAAGCGGTTGGGTTTGTTGGGTGATATATCGATTATCGATTGATTGATCATCAGTTATTGATCTTTATACAGGGTGATTCAGTATAGGTCATGCATCCGGAAACTACAGATTCTGGACGATATTCGGAACAAAGCTACTTAGCCGAATTTTTTAATTCTCAATAGCATTTAAATGGGAAGCAATAGAACTCTGGAATTCTAGGCCAATCAGAATCGCCGTTTCGTACACGTCGGGAGATGCCTCAGTGCAGGGTTATTAGGGCTCCGATTCTAAACATTTGAAAAAGTGGCAGAGTTCAGACGGAATTTCGTTTCGTGAACGCGACAGTTCTTTTGTTCGAACCGAAGTTTGCTGTCCGTCCGTACGAAATGATGGAGCAGCGAGTGATCGGCGTTTGTCACTTGTGCAATGAATTATGCCGCGACATCCAGTTATTTCTTTCAAAAAATATTTGTTATCCAAACATACGAAGATTCCAAGTTTTTTAATAATTCAAATGGGATAAATAAGACATTCGATATAACGCACGGTCCCAGCGATTTATTTAACGAACTGTCACCGTTGATTGGAGCTTCTTGGATGATAAAACAAAACAAAATGCATCTAGAAATGTAGAATGCGCATTGCTCAGATTTAAATGTTTCAGAGAGTTGAAAATAATCACATGACAAGATAGGAGAGAAAGGTTTTGCTGATCGCAACGCAAATTGAAAATGCACGAAAAATACATAGAAAAATGTTTACATTGAATATTGCAAATTTGGAAATAAATAATATAATTTTGGGCGTCTCAGGACTCTGGAAACTATTGAGATTTGTTATCAGGACTACCAAAACTCTTTGGCTTTTGGCTGCTTCCCCCATATGATTTCATGTGTACTAAAGGTATCTAGTACTGCAAAAAGAAATGCAATGAAGTTAGGCCATGACGGGACGAGATCTTTAAAAACGGTCTTAAAAAAAACGTACAGTTTTCATAAAAGAAGACTATTTTGTTGTTCTGGAGTTTCCGGCTACTTATTTCATATGTTTTTATGTGTACTATAACGGTCTAGTACTATACAAAAATATTAGACCGGAATAAATCAGCAGAGAGTGAAGTAGAAAAACACTCGATTGCTATCGGGTGCAGCTTCCATACAAACAATATTTCGCGCAACTGACAGTTCTGGTTACTTCTCACCGATGTTTTTATGTGCACTAGAACTCGCTCGTACAAAAGGAAAGAAAATATATTAGACGACAGTCAATCATGAAGGGAGGGAGGTGATACTGCTGAAACGTAGGATGGTACATCTTTAATATGTACTAGAATACTTTAGTAATCAAAAAAACATTAGACAACAATGACTCAGCAAGATATGCGACTTGAAACTGCCGATTGGTCTATAGTATAGCTCCGTGAAAAAATCATTTCAATTGTCTGAATCTTCTGGCTAATTCTAATATATGTTTTTATGTGCACTCAAATTCTCTAGTATTGCAAAGAAATAATAAGATAACAATAAGTCACGAAGGAATAAGAAATGAGACTGCACGATTGTTGTACGGTGCACCTTCGACATTGAAAAATTATGTCGTGAGTCTGAAGCTTCCGGCTGCATCTCAGGTATGTTTTCATGTGCACAAAAACTCCCTAGTACTTTAAAAAAATCTTGGCAACAATGAGTTAGAAAGGAATGGGATGAGACTGCTCGACTGTTCCATGGTACAGTGTCCATTTAAAAAAATCATTCCGCACGTCTAAAGCTCCTGGCTACTTCTCATGTGTGTTTTCATGGGAACTAGACATCTTAAGGCCTTAGGCCACAGTAACGGGTATAAAATCACGTGTGAATTTAACATTTTTTTCGCATAAAAAAAAGTGATTCACTCATGAAAATAATTACGCAACTATTTAGTATGAATATCAAGCTGTTCTAATTTTTTTTTCGATGTACAACATGGCGGACTACTAATATTTTCTTTTGTTATCTTTTTTCAGGCACTCCGCGGCGTGACATTTAGCATCCACAATTTTTTACCTACAACGAAAAACAAAAATTCTCGTCAATCTGCATTAGAATACCCAGAGAAGTACATACGGAATTAAAAAATATTGTTTTATTCAAAAGTTGTAGGTATTTGAACTTAAGAAATGAATTTTCAGTGAAAAATTTCGTTATAACTCCTCATAAACTGCTCATAAAATGAAAAGTTTTCGATTAATCAGAAACTCCGTATGTACTTCTCTGCGAAATGCAATTAGGTACATAACTATCAAATTTGAAGTAAATCGGGTGAAAATTGTTGAAGTTATTTGTCACGCCAATTGGAAAAAGCTGTTTCGAGACGTTTCGAGTATTCGGCCATTTTGTACATCGAAAAAAAAAAATTTCTAACAGCTTGAGAATCATACTAAATAGATGTGTAATCAATTTTATGAGTAAATCACCTTTTCATGCGAAAAAAAGTTAAATTCGCACATGAATTTGTACCCGTTACTGTGGCCCAAGGTCTGCGGTACTCAACGAAAAATTAAACAACAAAAAGTCGGCGAAGAAGGATAGATAATACTGCTCGATTGCTGTATCGTATACCTACGAGCAAAAAGATTGTACCGTGCGTCTAAAGCTTTTGGCTCCTTCTCCCATCTGATTTCCTGTACTACTTCGAAAAAAATATACGGCTAGTCAGCATTCGATAAGATGATTCGCAGTTCGATAGGTCAGCAAGTGATGAGAATCAAGACTGCCCAATTCGTGTACCGCTCAACTTCCATGAAAAAAAAATATTTTGCGCCTCAGAAACATCTGGCTACTTCTCAGGCATGTTTTCGTGTATACTTCAAATCTCTTGTACTTTGTAAAAATACTATACAACAATAAGTCAGGGAGAGATGAAAGGTGACACTGCTCAATGGTTGAAACGTACAGGCTGCGATTAAAAAAAATTATTTCGTGTCGCTGGAGCATCTGGCTACTTCTCAGAGTACGTCTCTAGTACACAAAACCATGTTGTGTGTATTGCAACTTTCTAGTACTGTGACAAAACTATTAGACACAATAAGCCAGTAAGGGATAGGGGGTGACACGGCTCGATTGTGCTAAGGTACAAGTTTTGTTATAAAATAATTGTTTCCCACCTCTAAAGCATATGGCTATTTCTCAGACACGGTTTTGTGTGTACTAGAACTCTCTGGTACTGTAAAAAAATACTAGACAACAATGCGTCATAAAGGAATGAGCAGTGACACTGCTCGATTGATGTGCGGTGGTGCTTCAATGTAAAAAATTTTAGGCGTGTCTGATGCTTCTATACTCGCCAGTGCTTAAAAAAAATTGTACAACGATAAAAAGGAAAGGGATGGGAGTTGAAACTGCTCGATTGTTGCATGGTACATCTTCCGTAAAAAAATAATTTCGCACGTCTGAAGATTCTGGTTACGTCTCAAATCTGTTTTTATATGTACTAGAATTCTCCAGTACTTAAAAAATAATATTGTACAGGAATAAATCGGTAAAGGATAAGAGATGAAACTGTTCGATTGCTTTCTGGTACGGTTTGCATTGAAAAAAAACAATTCTCAAGTCTAAAGCTGCTGGCTACTTCTCATATGTGCTTTCATGTGCGCTAGAATTCTTGGGCAAAAAAATTAAGCGACAATACGTTAGTGTGGAAGCACGGTCGTGCGATTCGCACGTCGCGCCATACGCTGGCTTACGCGCGTTCACGCCGCGATACGCGCCATGAAGAGATTCTTCCCGCGTTCTTCTCTCTTGCCACGCGCACAGCGGAGCACGCTTCTTAATTCTGTCTTAATACGTTTTTCCTCACCAGAATACACGAGGTGCTAGTTCGAGTTCTTTTGTGTGTTTTTCTTCGTAATTTCAGGTACCGCCTTCACAGTTAGCGAAGAATGAGAGATGATACTGCCTGATTGCTGCATCGTACACCTTTGACCGAAAAAATAATTGTCTGCGTCTAAAGCTTCTGGCTTCGTCTCCCATATGTTTTCATGTGTACTAACACTCTGTAATACACCGAAGAAAGGTTAGGCAACAACAGGTCAGCACGATAGAAGCGATGAGACTGATCGATAGTTGTAGCGCAGCTTCTACAAAAAAAAAATTATTTCGCGCCTTTGAAGCACCGGGCTACTTCTCAGACATGTTTTGATGTATAGAAAGAGTCTCTTGTACAGTAAAAAAAAATTAAATAATAACAACTCACGAAAACATGAGAGATGCGACTGTTCGATTGTTGTATACTACAGGCTCATAAAGGACAATAATTTTGGGCGCTGAAGCTTCTTACTACATCTCACGTATGTTTTTATGTGTGACTCTCTAGGACTGTAGAAAAAAATTAGACAACAATAACTCATGAAGAGATGAGAAATGAGACTGCACGATTGTTGCATGGTACCCTTCAACAAAAAAATCAGTTCGTGAGTATAAAGCTTCTGGCTACTTCTCAGACATGTTTTTATGTGCGCTAGAAATTTCTAGCACGTCAAAAATATTGCTTGCATTAGACAACAATGAGTGAAAGGATTATGAAATGAGACTAGTCGACTGTTATAAGCTAGACCTTCCATTAAAAAAAAAACTAATTCGTGCCTCCGACGCGTCTGGCTAATTCTCAGACATGTTTCCATGTACATTGGGAGTCTCTAGTATTGTGGAAGAAACACTGTAAAAAATAAGTTAGCTAAAGATGAATAATGACACGGTTCAAATGTTGTACGGTGAAGCCTCCATAAAAAAAAATTGTTTCGTATGTGTCACGGTTCTGCTCACTGCTCACATCTGTTTCCATATGTACTATAACTTTCTGGCAATGTAAACAAATATTAGACAGCAATGAGTCATCAAGGTATTAGAGGTGGACTGCTCAAATGTTGCGCGGTACAGCTTTTATTTTAAAACGATATCTCGCTCCTCTGAAGCCTCTGGCTACTTCTCATACATGTCTTTGTATGTACTAGAACTCTCCAGTACTGTAAAAAATACTAGACTACAATAAGTCATCGAGGGATGAGAGGCGACACTGCTCGATTGTTGTATGGTGGAGCTGCAATGAAAGAATTTGGTTCGTGTGTCTGAAGTTCATGGCTAATTCTCACATACCCTTTTATGTGAACTAGAACTCTTTAGTCCGTCAAAACGAAAGATTAAACATCAACAAGTCGACAAGGAATGAGAGGTGAGACTGCTCGATGGTTCTACGGTGCGGCTTCCATAGAAAATAAACTATTTAGCGCATATAAAGTCTTTGGTTACGTATCGCATTTGTTTTCATGCTAACGGGAACCCTTCAGTACTTCAAAAGAAATATTCGACTGCTCGATTGTTCTACGGTACAGATACCATGAAAAAAAAAATATTTCGCGCCTCTGACGCTTCGAAGACGCTTCAAAGACGTACTCAATTTGGGTGAAAGTCTGGACTCGGGGGTTTTCGGGGTCGCTGAGTACGAATTCGAAGTCAAAATTTCGAAAAACAAAATTTCTTCGGAAACATGTTCAATTCGGGTAAAAGTCTGGACTCGGGGCGTTTTTGGCGTCGCTGATTACGAATTCAAAGTGAAATAAAAAAAAAACGGCCGATAAAATGCGGCGGAAAGAATCTTCAACAACGCATACATTTCGGGTTAAAGACTGGACTCCGGGGTTTTCGGGGTCGCTGATTACGAATTCGAAGTCAAAATTTGGAACAACCAAATGGCGGATAAAATACAGCGGAAAATCTCTTTGAAAACGTATTCAATTCGGGTGACAGTCTGGACCCGGGGGTTTTCGAGGTCGCTGAATACGAATTCGGGGTCTGACTTCAGAAAAACAAAACGGCAGATAAAATGCAGCGGAAAATTTATTCGGAAACGTATTCAAGTCTGACCTCTCATGCCTCGTTGACTGATTATTTTCTAATGATTTATTTAGCGTACTAGAGAGTTTCAGTACACATGAAGACACATGGAAGAAGTAGCCAGAAACTTCAGAAATAGTGAATAATTTTTTTCTGGAAAGTATTCCATACAACAGTCGAGCAGTGTGATTTCTCATCCCTTGCCGATTCACTGTCGTTCAATATTTGGATTTGAAATACTGGCGAGATCTCCGACACATAAAGGCGTAATAAAAAAGTAGCCGAAAGCTTCAAACACACGGAATTTTTTCTTATTCAAGGCGCGAAATAATATTTTAATCAAAGCTGTACGGTAGAACAATCGAGCAGTGCCACCTGTCATCTCTGACGATCTATTGATGTCTAATATTTTTTGTACGGTACCACAAAGTTCTCGTACATATGAAAACATATGTGAGAAGTAAGTAGAAGCTTCAGACACGGGATATCATTTTTGAAACCTTCATTCCGTGAACCTGGGTCGTTTTCGTCCTGCCCAAAATAATTTTCTGCGCAGGTTGCTTAATATTTAACAACAACAAAAAATATATTAAAAACAAGAAAAAATACCCTATTTTTTAGTACTTACGAAAACGACCCAGGTGAACGGGATTAAGGTGCCCCAAATACTTTCACGCGTTACGGGTTGAAATTAAATCTGTACCATGCAACAATCGAGAATTCCCTCCTCTCATGCCTGGGCCATTTATTGTTGTCCAGTTTTTTTTCTGAATTCCTCGAGAGTTCTAGTACTTCTACAAACATATGTAAAAAGTGGCCAGAATATTCGAGCACACGCAATTTTTTTTGTGCTACGAGGGTACATTACAACAGTTGATTTTTATCTATCTCATTCTCTGCCGATTTATAGAGACTAATTATTTTTTTTCAACTACTAGCTACTTTTGGTACATGAAAAAACTAATGTCAGAAAGAGCCAGAAACTTCGGACGAACGAAATAATATCTTTGATGGAAAGTGTACGATACGACGTTGCAGCAGCCGGACCTCTCATCCCTTGATGACTGGTTGTAGTATAATAATTTCTTTGGCGTACTAGAGAGTTTCAGTACATATAAAAGCACGTGGAAGAAGTAGCCAGAAGATTCAGAAATCGAGAATGATATTTTTCTGGACAGTGATCCATAGAACAGTCGAGCACTGTGATTTCTCATGCCTCGCCGATTCGTTGTTGTTCAATATTTGTTTTTGAAATACTGGCGAGTTCTCCTACCCATAAAGACGTACATGAGAAGTTGCGAAAAGATTCACACACAGGAAACATTTTTTGTATTCAATCTCCAGCACACAACAATCGAGCAGTGGTACCTTTCCTCCCTTCATCACTTCACATTGCCTGGCACTAATTTACAGTACAGGGGAGCTACAGTACACACAGAAAGATGGCTGAGAAGTAGCCATGAACTTGAGAGGCGCGAAATAATTTTCCTCATCCAAGTTGTACGGTAGAACAATCGAGCAGTGTCACCTGTCAACCCTTGATGACTTATTGATGGCTAATATTTGTTTTATCGTACGAGGAAGGTGTCGTACATATAACAACATATGCGAGAAGAAACTAGAAGCTTCCGACATGGGAAATCGATTTTTTTCATTAAACCTGTACCATACAAAATTCGATTCTTGTTCTATCTCCCTCTCTGCCGATTTGTAGAACCTAATATTTTTTTCAACTACTAGAACTTTCTTTTTTTAACTACTTCAACTTCGAGAACACGAAAGAACAGATTTCAGAAGGAGCCAAACACTTCGGGCGCACGAAATATTTTTTTTGATCGGAAGTGCATCACACGACGGTACGGTAGGCTGACCTCTTATTCCTTGTTGACGGCTTGTTGTCTAATGATTTATTTAGCGGACTACAGTGTTTACGTACACATGAAGACACATGAAAGAAGTAGCCACAAGCTTTAGAAATACAGAATTATTTATTTCTGGAAAGCATTCCATACAACAGACGAGCAGAGTCATTTATCATCCCTTGCCGATTCACTGTTGTCCAACATTTGTTTTCGAAATACTGGCGAGTTCTCCTACAAATAAAGGCGTATGTGAGAAGTAGCCAAAAACTTCAGACAAACGAAAATGTTTTTGTTTAATTCAAGCCCCATCTCAAAACAATCGAGCAGGAGTACCTCTCCTCCCTTGACGTCGTCTTGTGGTCTAGCACTTCTCTACAGTACTAGAGGGTTACAGTACAAACAAAACGATAACAGAGAAGTAGCCATAAGCTTGAGAGGTGCGAAATAATTTTTTTCATTAAAGTTCTACGGTAGAACAATCAAGCAGTGTCACCTGACGTCGCGTGATGACATATTGTTGTCTAATATTTTTTCACGGTACCACAAAGTTCTCGTACGTATAAAAACATATGTGAGCAGTAACTAGAAGCTTCAGACACCAGAAACATATTTTTTTTTGTTGTTAAACCTGGACTAGAGGCAACGATCGATAAGTCTCACCTCTCATGCCTGGACAGTTTATTGTTGTCCAGTATTTGTTCTGAAATTTTGGAGAGTTCGAGTACGCATCCAAATTGATCTAAAACGTCGGCAGAATTTTCAGAAACACGGAATTTTTTTTGCCACGAGGTGTACAGTACATTTGATTTTTAATCTATTTCCTTCTATGCCGATTTATTGAAACTAATATTTTTCTTCAACTATCGGCGACTTGCAGTACACGAAAGAACTAATGGCAGACGTACATCGGACGCACGAAGCAAGATTTGCGATCGGAAGTGCACCATGCGACGTTACAGCAGCCTCACCTCTCATCCATTGATGACTGGATTTGTTCTAATGATTTATTTAGGACACGAGAGGGTTTCAGTACACATAAAGACACATGGAAGAAGTAGCCAGAAGCTTCAGAAATCGAGAATGATTTTTTTCTGGAAAGTGTTCCATGGCTACTTCTCAGCCACCTGTCTGTATGTACTGTAACTTTCTTGTAATGTACAGACGTGCTAAACAATGACAAGTAATCAAGGGCGGAAAGGTACCACTGCTAGATTGTTGCGAGGTAGGGCTCGAATTAAAAAAATTGTGTCGTGTGTCTGAAGCTTTTGGCTACTTCTCACATACGTCTTTATGGGCAGGAGAACTCTCCAGTATTTCAAAAACAAATAATGGACAACAATGAATCGGCAATGGATGAGAAATCGCACTGCTCGACTTTTGTATGGAATACTTTCCAGATAAAAATAATTCTCGATTTCTGAAGCTTCTGGCTACATCTTCCATGTGTCTTTATGTGTACTGAAACTCTCCAGTATGCCGAATAAAGCATTAGAACAAAACCAGTCATCTATGGATGAGAGGTCAGGCTGCTGTAACGTCGTATGGTGCACTTTCGATCAAAAATATTATTTCGTGCGTCCGAAGTTTCGGGCTCCGTCTGACATCAGTTCTTCCGAGTACTAAAAGTCGCTAGTAGTTAGGAAAAACATATTATTCTCAATAAATCGACCGAGAAGGAGATAGATAAAAAATCAAGTGTTGTATTGTACACCTCGTAGCAAACAAAAATTGCGTGTGCCTGAATATACTGCCGACTTCTTACATCTGTTTGTATGCGAACAAGAACTTCTCCAGGAATGCAGAAAAAATACTGGGTGACAATAAATTGCCCAGGCATGAGAGGTGAGATTTCCCGATTGTTGCATGGTCCAGGTTTAATAAAAAAATGACTTCCATTGTCTGAAGCTTCTAGTTACTTCTCACATATGTTTTTATATGTACGAGAACTTTGTGGTGCCGTAAAAAAAATATTAGACAACAATATGTCATCACGCGACGTCAGGTGATACTGCTCGATGGATCTACCGTGCAACTTTAATGAAAAAAATTATTTCGCGCCTCTTATGGATACTTCACTGTCATCTTTCTGTGTGTACTGTAACTCTCTAGTACTGTAGAGAAGTGCTAGACACCGTGAAGTCGTCAAGGGAGGAAAGGTACCCCTGCTCTATTGTTGTGTAGTGGGGCTTGAATGAAAAAAAAAATTGTCGTGTTCCTGAAGCATTTGACTACTTCTCAAATACGTCTTTTTCTGTCGAAGAACTCGCCAGTATTTCAAAAACAAATATTTGACAACAATGAATCGGCAAGGGATGAGAAATCACTCTACTCGACTGTTGAATGGAATAATTTCCAGAAAAAAATAATTTTGTATTTCTAAATCTTCTGGCTACTTCTTCCAAGTATCTCCATGTGTACTAAAAGTCTCGAGTACGCTAAATAAATCATTGGACAACAATCAGTCAGCAAGGGATGAGAGGTCAGACTGCTGTACGGTCGTGTGATACACTTTCGATCAAAAAAATTATTTCGTGCATCCGAAGTTTTTGGCTCCGTCTAACATCTTTTCTTTCGTGTTCTCAAAGTCTCTAGTTGTTGAAAAAAATATATTAGTCTCGATGAATCGGCAGAGAGGGAGATGGAACAAGAATCGGATGTTGTATGGTACAGGTTTAATAAAAAGAATCGATATCCCGTGTCTGAAGCTTCTAGTTACTTCTCACATATGTTTTTATATGGGCGAGACCTCCCTCGTACTGTAAAAAAATATTAGATGACAATAAGTCATTAAGGGATGACAGGTGAATCTGCTCGATTGTTCTACCGTACAACATCGATGAAAATAATTACTTCGCGCCTCTCAAGCTTATGGCTACTTCTCAGCCATATTTCTGTGTGTGCTGTATCTGTCCAGTAGCGTGAAGAAGTGTTATACAACGAGAAGTGAGGAAGGGAAGGAAGGTACCACTGCTCGATTGTTGTGCGGTGGAGCTTGAATGAAAACAATTGTTTCGTGTGTCTGATGCTTTTGTCTACTCCTCATATACGTCCTCGTGTGTAAGAGAACTCGCCAGTATTTCAAACACAAATATTGGACAACAAAGAATCGGCAAGGGATGAGATGTATAACTTCTTGATTGTTGTATAGTACGGCTTTCATAGAAAAAAAATCATGTTGTAATGCCGAAGCAACTGGCTACTTCTGTCACGTGTCTTAGTGTGAGCTATAGCTATGTAGTACTTAAAATAAACCATTAAACAACAATCAGTCAATACGGGATGAGAAGTAAGATTGCTGTACCGTCGCATGATGCACTATCGATCAAAGAAGTTATTTCGTGCGTCCGACGCTTCTGGCTACTTGTAACACAGGTTTACTGTTTACTGGGAGTCTCTAATAGTTAAAAAAATATCAGATTTAATCAATCTGCACACTGTGGGAAAGATAACATCACTGGATTGTTGTATTCCACACCTTCCATGAAAACAAAAGTCTCTTGTTTCTGAATCCTCTGGCTACTTTTCAAATATGGTCTTATGTGTAGTAGAACTCTCCAGTACTTGAAAAACAAATATATTGATATCAGACAACAATGAATTGGCACAGGATGAACGATGACACTGCTCGACTGTTGTATGCTACACGGTCCTGAAAAAAATTCACTTTGCATTTCCGAAGCACCTGGCTACCTCTTTCACATGTTTTACGAGTATCAAAACGCTCAGTACTATAGAAAAAGTCAGTAATCAAGGAATGTGATGCTATATTGCTGAAACGTTGAATGGTACACTTTCGATTTAAAAATACCATTTCCTGCGTCCGAAGTTTCTGGCTTCGTCTGACGTGTATTTTTTCGTGGACTAGAAGAATCTAGTAGTTGCAAAAATATTCTCAAATAGTCTCAATAAATCAGCAGAGAGTAAGATGCAACAAGAATCGAATCTTGTATCGTACACCTTAGACCAAACAACAAAAAAAAACGCATGTGCCTGAATGTTCTGGCCACTTTTTACGTCGGTTGGTTTATGTACTTTAACTCTCCAAGACTTAACAAAATATTGGAAACCAATAATTTGACGACAAGTAAAATGAATAAATATGGAAGGTTTTTTTATAAAGTCGCGCAAATTTTTACGTTTTAGGCGACGCTGGTGTTCAAATGTTCTTGAGAGGAACCACAAACATAGTCGCATCGCGTTTTGATTTGCTGAATCCATTCATATCGAAAAGTGAAACATTTATCTCACGCTCTCAAGATCTCGATTTTTAAATCCGGTAACAGGAAATCGTTTTTTTTTAATTACACCTGTACCACACAACATTGGATTCTTGTTCGATCTCCCTCTTTGCCGATTTATTGAGACTGATATTTTTTTCAACTACTAGAGAATTCTAGAGCAGGAAAGTACAGATGTCAGAGAGAGCCAAAAACTTCGGACGCACGAAATAATTTTTTTCATCGGTAGTGTATCACACGACGGTACAGCAGTCTGACCTCTCATCCCTTGTTGACCGATTGTTGTCTAATGATTTTTTTGGCGTACGAGAGAGTTTGGGTACATACGGAGACACATGGAAGAAATAGCCATAAGCTTCAGATGTAGAGAATGATTTTTTTGTGGGAATTATTCCATACAACAATCGAGCAGTGTGATTTCTCATCCCCTGCCGCTTCATTATTGTCCAATATTTGTTTTTGAAATACTGGCAAGTTCTCCTGCACATAAAAACGTATTTGATAAGTAGCCAGAAGTATCAGACACAAATAAAAAAACATTTATTCAAGCCCCACCACTCACCAATCGAGCAGCGGTACCTCTCGTCCCTTGACGACTTCACGTTGTCTAGCACTTCTCTACAGTACTAGAGAGTTACAGTACACACAGAAAGATGGCTAATAAATAGCCATAAGCTTGAGAGGCGCGAAATAATTTTTTTTTTCATGGAAGTTGTACGGAAGAACATTCGAGCAGTGTCAGCTGCCGTCCCTCGATGACTCATTGTTGCCAAATAGTTTTTTTTACAGTACGAGGGAGGTCTCGTACACATAAAAACACATTCGAGAAGTATCTAGAAGCCTCAGACGAGGGAAATCGATTTTTCAATGTAAACCTGTACCATACAACATTCGATTCTTGTTCTATCTCCCTCTCTGCCGATTCACTGAGGCTGATTTTTTTTCAACTACTAGAGACTTTTAGTACGCGAAATAAAAGATGTCAGCTAGAGCCAAAAACTTCGGACGCACGAAATAATTTTTTTGATCGGAAGTGTCACGTCGGGAAGGGACGTGGGCATATATTTTTTGATTCCCTCCTTTTTTGCCTACGACAAGCGCAATAGCACGGGATGAGGGTAAAAAGGGGTAGTGCTTGGAATGAGTTGAAATTAGAAAATCATGCAGTGATTTGGTATTGAGAAATAATCCGACAAATTTGTACAAACTTAACTATAGGTTTATTACAAATAAGTGATCGGATAATTAAAATTGCTTATACAGAAAAATGACAATGAAAATAACTATGAAGTCGGGGGAACAATCGGATCAACATAAAATGAAATTTGTTGCTTACATTGGTCGCTGTGTTTGTGAGTGAATCGGTGTGTAGGTACGCTCGCTCGCAAAGATATCGGTGGTCGCTCGCAGATAAGGGCTTCGTTGACGGACGCCACGCTTGGCGTTGGGAAAGCGATCACCAGCACCAGACTCTTGGGGCGCTGAGAGTGTTTATGTATATACGCGTAGTAAATAGCACTTGAACTATTTTATGGACTCGAGGCCGCGAGAGTCGACTAAACTTTTATACAACGCTTCGGTCAAAACCCGAAGATGTGTAATATTCGAAACTCTACGATACCGGTTCTACACTTCGAATTCTGTCAGAACAAGATTAAGAAGTGAAGTTAATTTTGATTGAAGATTTCGCGAGACTGAGATCTGGATTTGATGAAGACTGTCGGGAGACTGCACTCAGGAAGGAAGTCTTTCTTGACGAGGAAAATTAAGTGGGGATAAAATGTGGGAGAAGGAACTTTAAGGTTTTGCGTGATTGGTTGCGATATTCATGATTCGCAGAATCGACCTCGATCATTCCTTATGTAGAATTTGCACGCGTGGAAGGTACGCGCGGGACCTTTGTCCCGTGTTTCGGCGAACGACCTAAGCATGCGCATGATCTGTGTTATGGTAAAGATTATATCGGGTGCGCGAGGAGACCGAGCGTTGGTGAGTTCTCGCTTCCTGTCGGCACCATGCTAAATAATTATCGGCCGGGACTTATTTAGGCTAGAGGCAAAGTCTTCTCGTATCATTCGAGTGGTGCCTCGTATTTCTTTCTGGGACTTCGATATTTACGCCTTGAAGAAATGCGATGTTATAACACGAGGCGGACCGACTGAATAAAATAAACGAAAAATATGCTCGCGGAACGTACGCAAGTTCCGTTTAATGTTGTTACGCGTCTTATTCTTAGATTTATACATTTAATACGCTTATGGCGGCAAATGAGGATATTGGGAATAACCGAGAGAAGGCACATTCGCTAGGATGTAACACCTCCCCGGTTGAAGATTCAGCGTCCCGCTCAATTATTATGAATGTTCTGAAGGTTATCTCAATATCGTCATCAGCCTATTCTTAAACGGTTTCGGTGTCGGTAGGTACAATCTTTGGATTAGAATCTTATGTAGACTATAGAAGAAGGAAAGAATGTGTGTCTTATTATTGTATATATAGATCTTTGTATGAGAATATTTTCGGTTATCGTATTTATATCTAGATCTTTATGCAAGGAAGTTTTTCCTTCTCCGTTTTTTTTTTTTTAAATAATTATGAATATAAATTTTTTATTTTGCGCAAAAAAGTATGGGTACGAGTTTTCTCCTTTTTGGTTTTCCTCATGCATAGATGCTTATTTACATATTTTACCCTATTTCTTAATTGACAAGGTTAAAAGAACGATGACAAAAAAAATTATTAGCATGATCAGAATAATCTTAAATCTCCTCGTGCGAATTTAAGAGAAGGAACGAGGTTTGGACGATTGGTTGTTTTCTGGATGATCGGAGAGGACAGAGTACAGATCATGTGTTGCAGTGTTGATATTGGCCCTCTGGTTCAGCTGGAGAGGCCAACACGAGTTGATGAGGTTCTTGACCAGTCACTGCATCCGTTGACGTTTTCTTCTTGGGTTGTTCAGCCAAGTGCGTCAGGAGGTACGTAGCCGAGTCCTATACTGCACCGACGAGATAACTTGACCAGCCCTCCACATGGTGTAGGCTGTATGCATGGATCGCCGTATCTACGAGGATCTTGATCGCTCGCACGACGAGTGAGATTCGGGTGAAACCAGCACTTGCTGTACCGAATTGAATAAATTTTCCAAGTGCGATTCCAGATGGAGTCCGCTTGGTGTTATAGATGGTAGTTATCCAGGAGATTTAACAACTTGTCCTCCGGATTGGTAGTGTTCTCACCACTGATGCCCCGTGTCATGTTGTTTACGACAGCGGGTTTCTCCACGGGAAACATTACGCGATATCGTACGTTGTCGATATCTTCTTTGGAGTACATCGCACAGGATGCTGATGCTGTTGGGTTGATGTATCGCCGAGTAGACTTCGTCGTCGATTTCGTGATTGTAGGTGGTGTGGCTTTGACCAGAACAGGGATGACGTGTACCAAGTGTCTCCGAAAAGGTAATATGGGGGAAGTAAGGAATTGCAGGTTGTTTGAGTTTCTCTTTTGGTAATTGGTTATATGTGAGTTCGAGGAGTAAGGAGATACTTTTCGTTCCCACGAGTGACAGGAAATTAATCGTAAAATTCTTTTAACCTGATCAGATTTTCTTGTTTTGTTATACGATGAATAATGTGTATATCGCATACAATACGTACGAGGCTTGGATCGCTAATAACAAACTGTGTTGGAGCATTTGGCGCTCTTTGCTACACTGTTGCATATGCATATCGTAATATAATGATTTTCTAATGTAATATAATAACTACTTATATGATTTTCGAATTCATGTTGGTGATTATCTCTAGGTTCGCGACTGCAAATTTTTGTTAAATTGCGAAACAGTTAATTCGGTGAGTTTTGAACATAAGCAAGTTCGGATGTTCTTTACTGAAGATACTGTAACTAGAAATTTTGATCTAGTTCTCTAGTTGCAAGTGCAAAGGTGATATCGCTAGACGATAATGATTGATAAGAGCCATCTGAAAAACAGAATAATTATTATTATTACTTACTTAATTAGGATTAAAGTCAGATTCGTCGACACGAGTCGACTTGGGTTTCCTATTGGGTTTGGCTTCAACGTTAATGTGAGAATGTCGCAGACGATTTTCATGGACTACTCGCGTTTTATTGTTGAATTGAATTTTCACATTGCCCTTTGCGAATTTTTCTAAGACCTTATGCGGTCCGGTGTATTGATCTCCGAGTTTACCGGGTTTAGGACCCTTTTGTAGGTAGACAAAGTCTCCTACTTTGAAATTTTTTGGATTCGCGTTTCTGTCATAATATTTTTTTGAGCGTTGTTTGGACGAGACCAAATTTTCGTAAGCGATGTTTCGGATTCCGTTTATACGTGTGATCAATTCAATTAAATAACCGCGATATGTTGGTAGCTGATCTGATTCCCGAAGCGGTTCGCTTGATGGGACTCTTGCAACTTTGCCGAAGACTACCTCATAGGGAGTGTATTTCGTGCTTTCGTGAACGCTAGTATTGTACGAAAGCATTGCCAATTCTAGCCATTGATCCCACTCGTTATCCTTATCTGTGTATTGCTTCAAAAATTCGGCTAATACGTGGTGAGATCTTTCGAGGGCACCATTGGACTGCGGGTGAAACGCCGTTGTCCTACATCGCTTAATTCGGAAACGTTTTGCGACCCTTCTCATGAGACCACTCAAAAAATTGCTTCCTTGGTCTGTTAATAGCGCTTTTGGCGCACCGAAAACGCAAATGAATCTTTTTATGAATGCATCAGCGACCGTAGTCGCCAGTGCATTTGGAAGCGGAATTGCAACACAATATTTTGAGAGGTGGTCTTGGATCGTGAGAATATACTCGTTTTGATTTGACGTGCGTTGCATAGGTCCAACAATATCCATTGATATTTTTTCAAAAACGGTTCCGGGAGTGTCCGTTATTATCATCGGTTGTTTGGTTTTGACTCGGACCAATTTCTTTAATTGACATTCTAAGCATTGCTGCACTCTTCTTTGGATGTCGGACTTTAAATCTTCCCAGAAATATTCGCGCTTGATTCTATTGTACGTTTTTGAAACACCCTTGTGTCCACCGATTGGGGACTTATTGCATTTCATAAAAAATCGAATCTCGTTTTTCGATTGGCACGTACTGTAGAGTTCCCAGACAAATGATTATTTTTACTCGACTATTCTTAAAGGATTCTTTTATTATGTTCATGATGTCGTTCCATACTATGTGTTCGACATGATTCGTTTGGCAAATACTCCAAGTAGAAGAGCTAGGCCGGTTCTAACTCAAGGGGAGGTTGTGTGTCAAAAGTGGTGAAGCCAAGGTGGCGCCACCGTCGTGGGGAGGTCGCCGGGCGCGTGTGACGTCACAGAGAGGCCTATGTGGAGGGGAGGGGGATGTGGTCCGTGCAGCGACTGGGGGGGGGGGGGGGGGGGGGGTCGATGAATGGTTTGTGTGTATGTGCGTGCGTGCGTGTAGGGAAGTCAAAGTGGCGCTACGGTCGTGGGGAGGTCGGCGTGCGTGCGTGCGTGCGTGTAGGAAAGCCAAGGTGGCGCTGCGGTCGTGGGGAGGTCGGCGTGTGTGCGTGCGTGCGTGTAGGAAAGCCAATGTGGCGCTGCGGTCGTGGGGAGGTAGGCGTGTGTGCGTGCGTGCATGAGTGCGTGCGTGCGTGCGTGCATGCGTGTAGGAAAGCCAAGGTGGCGCTGCGGTCGTCGGGAGGTCGGCGTGTGTGCGTGCGTGCGTGCGTGTAGGGAAGCCAAGGTGGCGCTACGGTCGTGGGGAGGTCGGCGTGTGTGCGTGCGTGCGTGCCTGCGTGTAGGGAAGCCAAGGTGGCGCTACGGTCGTAGGGAGGTCGGCGTGTGTGCTTGCGTGCGTGTAGGGAAGCCAAGGTGGCGCTACGGTCGTGGGGAGGTCGGCATGCGTGCGTGCGTGCGTGCGTGAGTGCGTGCGTGCGTGCGTGCGTGCGTGCGTGCGTGCGTGCGTGCGTGAGTGCGTGCGTGCGTGCGTGCGTGCGTGAGTGTGTGTGTGTGTGTGTGTGTGTAACGTTGTCTCTTAAGAAGTCACGTAGAGGGCTAAGAAAAGGTGCATGAATTTATCCAGATGTTCTTTTTTTCAACTATCTCGACGGAGGCTCATGTCCGAGACGCTGTTATACACGGCAACGTTTCAACCACCTCGTCCGAAAGTCTCAAATTTTACGACTCTTTTTTTTCTTACGTCGAGCGCCAGGGACCGTCATACCCTATCGCTTCGCATGTGCAACTTGAGCCTCATCATTCCATAGGTCCACACTTGAAAACCCAGAAAATTTTACGACAGCATGTGACGAAGACAGTGATCCGGGGGGAAAAAATGCATTTCCATTGTACAGGGCTTTAGTTTTTCATCTCTGAATGATAATATATACAAGGAGTGCAACGTCAAGCCTTGATGCCGACACTTGAGATCATGCAAGTCTGGACAAATTAGCCCCATGGTTAAACTCATCATCGTCATCATCGGCGATATCAATAACGTCTCCGTCTACCCCAACTTCCACTTCGTCGTCATGGGCGATATTCACGACAACCTCCATCTCATCATCGACGAGATCGATCACTTCAATTTGGTTCGACATTTTTCTTAACGGATTTTCCGTTTTCCGACTCTTCCACAAGGACACCTCGGAGGTTGACGACTGGAATGGCGAAAACTGCTGTTCCGATCCTTCTTCGGATTTCGATTTTTGGATCCTCATAGGCTTATAGTAGGGTAGGGGGCTTATTGTAGAAAAAAACCTTGCAAGATAGTGCATCCTGGCCAGGGGATAAACGAAAGTTTTTTTTCTTTAACTATCCCTGTAGGGGTAGGCATCTGCTGTCCAGAAAAGTGTGCACTCATAGAGGTGAAAGCTGGCCAGGCTCGCCAAACATTGACTTTCGCGATCTCTACAGAACCGCGTCTAGGTCATGGAGACTGAACTCGCGTATTATAAAGAGCATCTTCGAGTTTTTAATATATATTGCCACGTGTTCCAGTATGTATGAAGTCCAGCCTGTCACGAATCATAGCGCTCTCCGCAGAGCAACATCAAACCTATTCAAGTGACACTTGAGGCTATACAGTTTTTACCTAATCAACCATATTATAAAGACAATTTTTTTTCTTCGTCGACGTTCAATGCCAGCCTCCGAGCATAGGGAACATTTTGAAAAAATAACATTCCGCGCAAGTAATGTCTTGGCTATCCAAAACACATACGAAAACGAGGTATTTATTACAAAACGATCAACTTTGTGGATCTATGGTCGGAGATTTTTTTTTTAAGCTTCTACCACTGATCCCACTGCATGCACCGTTTGAGCATAGATGCACTCGCGGTCTGGAATACTCACAAAAATACTTTTATTTTTTGCTCCCGTTGAACCCCGATCGGCTCGTTCTGCGTGTGTATTTATTTTTCATGCTTTCCATGTTAAAAGATATCAGCGTGATATTGAAAAACTCTGGTGGAGGTGATTCTATTACATTTTCCGAGCTAGAAGGGAACGACAAAAATATTTTCTGATGGGAGACCATTTTTAATCGTCGGCAGCACTCAAAAGTGGCCACACTTTGAATGAAGCAGTGAGTTCACATATCTCTTTGGCAAGACTTTTCAACTCGTTAATATGGAGAACAACAATGAACCATCAGAAGAAATCTTGCACAACCAAGCCACGCTCTTAAGTTCGATCTACGACTTTGCTGTGTGGGAGATACAGATCGTCGAGTTCATCAAAGTACTAAAATCGCAAAGCCGAATTAAGCACCACCGATTATCAACTAAACATCAATAGTCATTGATAGGCCAAATACCGAATCTGGAAGGATTGAAGTATTTCATGTACAGGCATTCTATATGCATGGGTGCAGGACACAACGGTGATGAGTTAATGTGGCGAGAACTCGACTTGAACGCCTGATGGTCTATACTTTAAGTTCTGCTCGATGAATTTCAACAACGTGGAAGTGGTTGAGCTTTACAAAAGATACGTAATCTTACAATAAATGTAAATAAGTATAAATCAATACGCGTTAAATGTTATATCTCATTGCCACGGGAAATAATGATTATGAGGGCTGCGATTAATGTGCAATCAAGAGATAATGCACGTTTCGCATGGGTCACAGTTACAGCTTTATACCCAGCTGAACGAAACAGTGACCACGGATCTTCTTACATGCATTATTCAACGGTATTGAATCTATCGAATATTGAATTCCCAATAACTATAGGTCAAATTTTAAAAAAAATTTTGCTTCAAAATAATTTATCCATTAATGTGTGTACCACCGAAGAAGACATTGCTCCGATACGCATGGCTCAACATAAAAAGAAGAAAAGCATATCAATTTGCTATACATACAAGATACCGAAGATAACAATGTATGACATATCACATAGATAAAGAACCTGTCAAGCCTCGTGAGCGCAGAACAGAGACAACCATTAAAAAATATATATATGCCATCGGTGTATGAAGTTAACACAATTACTATATCGTCATATGTGCTAGACGAATTAAACAACAATCTATTATTTCGCCGGTGTCGGCATTACATTAGGTCAACGGATAAACTGCAATCACATGAGATCGATTATGGAGCAATAAAGCACTGTGCCATCCGACTATCAAATGATACTAATAAGTGGCTTCAAATCATCAATTCCAATTGGAAAGCAACACATCCATTCACTGTAAATGCCTACTTGGAGTGTTTTTTTTAACTAATTATAGAGAGAAGATGAGAGTGTGCAAAGACTGATGCGAAGAACGTAGCAGAGGATATGTATCAATATCATGAAGTATTTACTATTGATTACCACATGTGTTTTTCATATGATGAATCACTATCATAGTATCGATCACATCACAGCGCCGATTTCATATCATAGTTTGTGACAGAACTGGAAAAACTAGTGCTGTACATAAAATATATTTTCTACGAAAATTAATGCTCGTCATGAGTTAATTCTAATACCTTCACGCGATGGCAATAATTGTGCATTCAGTCATCATCAACTACTAGAGGTAGAAGTTGAATTACTCAAGATACAATGGCGTATGCCCCACATAATATTAGATGAGATCAATAAATTATCATTACATCGACCATTGGAAAGTGGGCGATACTTGAATGTGGGTTTTCGCTCTTGGGATCTATACGACTGTCCATCGCTTCAAAGCACAACGAAACATTCATGGACCGTAAAAGCTGCCTCCCAACTAGAGAAACCAAAATATGTAATTGGTGCGGTGCAGACTGGTAAAAAATATAATGTATGGCAAAGGACATTATATTATTCACCGACTGCAAACTCACAAGTGCTGAACTTTATCTCAATTCAGGATTCTTTTCTCAAGATGACTCGAATATGGACTTCAAAAAAGTTTCGACATTTTGTTCAATAGGTACTCTCGATTTTGTAAATACCATTATGACTGCAATAGTGATCGTTCTTTACTAACCATCGCTGAGTCTTAATGTAACGACCCTCTCACGGTTAATGATTGATCGCATCAGAAATATGTAATTGGTGGCTGAATCATAAAGATTCATGCAAATAAAATAAATGTAACATTATGTACTTTTTATTCTCCTCACCCCGTACTTAGTTATGTCAGCATCACCAGCTATCGGATTGTGCAACTGAAAACAATGTTACTTTCGAATGTGAAACTCTTTTTTTTGTATGGAATTTGATTGAAAATAAATTAATATAATCGCCCAATGATAATCGAAGACATTCATCGGTATACGATCGTTAGACGTTTGTGAGCCGTTTGTTGGAAGTTTGCGAGGCATTCGAAGATTTTCGATAGTCGTTCATGAAACGTTCCAGAGACTTCCGAAGACATTCATACGATGTTCGGAGCCATTTAAGAGACGTTCGAAAACATTCATAAGGCGTTTGAAGACACGCATGAGGGGTTCAAAAAGTTTCAAGAGCCTTTCTACGACGTTCATGAGACGTTTGAAGATGTTCGTGAGACATTCAAGAGACTTTCGAAAACGTTCATAAGACGTTTGAAGACATTCATGAGAGGTGCGAAGACCTTCGGAGACTTTCGAAGACGTTCAAGAGAACTGTGACGATATTTATAATACGTTTAAAGACATTGGTGAGGGGTTCGAAGTCGTTTAAGAGACTTTAAAAGACATTTACAAGGGGATTGAAGACGTTCAAGAAACTTTCGAATACGTTCAAGAGACTTTCGACGACATTCATAATACGTTTGAAGACATTCATGAGGGGTTCGAAGACGCTTAAGAGAGGCTTTCAAAGACATTCACGAGGGGTTTGTCCAAAGACATTCGTAATACGTTTGAAGACATTCAAGAGACTTTCGACGACATTCATAAGACGTTTGAAGAGGTGCATGAGGCCTTCAAAGAGTTTCAAGAGGCTTTCTACGACGATCATGAGACGTTTGAAGATGTTCGTGAGTTATTCAAAAAACTTTCGAAAACGTTCATAAGAAGTTTGAAGACATTCATGAGAGGTGCGAAGACCTTCAGTGACGTTCGAAGACATTCAAGAGATCTTTAACGACATTCATGATACGTTTGAGACATCGATGAGGGGGTTCGACGACGTTTTAGGGACTTTCAAAGACATTCACGAGGGGTTTGTCCAAAGACATTCGTAATACGTTTGAAGACATTCAAGAGACTTTCGACGACATTCATAAGACGTTTGAAGAGGTGCATGAGGCCTTCAAAGAGTTTCAAGAGACTTTCTACGACGATCATGAGACGTTTGAAGATGTTCGTGAGTTATTCAAAAAACTTTCGAAAACGTTCATGAGAAGTTTGAAGACATTCATGAGAGGTGCGAAGATCTTCAGTGACGTTCGAAGACATTCAAGAGATCTTTAACGATATTCATGATACGTTTGAGACATCGATGAGAGGGTTCGACGACGTTTTAGGGACTTTCAAAGACATTCACGAGGGGTTTGAAGACGTTCAAGAAACTTTCGAATACGTTCAAGAGACTTTCGACGACATTCATAATACATTTGATTACATTCATGAGGGATTCGAAGACGCTTGAGAGACTTTCAAAGACGTTTACGAGGGGTTCGAAGACGTTTAAGAGACTTTCGACGGCGTACATAATATGTTTGAAGACATTCATGTGGGGTTCGAAGATGCTTAAGAGACTTTCAAAGACATTCACGAGAGGTGTGAAGACATTCAGAAACTTTCGAAGACATTCACGAGTTCTTTGACAATATTCATAATACGTTTGAAGACATCGATGAGAGGATCGACGATGTTTTAGAGACTTTCAAAGACATTCACGGAGGGTTTGGAGACGGTCAAGAAACTTTCGAATACGTTCAAGAGACTTTCGACGACATTCATAATACGTTTGATTACATTCATGAGGGATTCGAAGACGCTTGAGAGACTTTCAAAGACGTTCACGAGGGGTTCGAAGACGCTTAAGAGACTTTTAAAGACATTCACGAGAGGTGCGAAGACATTCAGAAACTTTCGAAGACATTCAAGAGTTCTTTGACAATATTCATAATACGTTTGAAGACATCGATGAGAGGATCGACGATGTTTTAGAGACTTTCGAAGACATTCACGAAGGGTTTGAAGGCGTTCGAGAAACTTTCGAATACATTCGAGAGACTTTCGGCCACATTCATAATACGTTTGAAGACATTCATGATGGGTTCGAAGACGCTTGAGAGACTTTCAAAGACCTTCACGAGAGGTTCGAAGACGTTCAAGAGACTTTCGACGACATTCATGAGTTCTTTCACAATATTCATAATACGTTTGAAGACATCGGTGAGAGAATTGACGATGTTTTAGAGACTTTCAAAGACATTCACGGAGGGTTTGAAGACGTTCAAGAAACTTTCGAATACGTTCAAGAGACTTTTGACGACATTCATAATACGTTTGATACATTCATGAGGGATTCGAAGACGCTTGAGAGACTTTCAAAGACGTTCACGAGGGGTTCGAATACGTTTAAGAGACTTTCGACGGCGTACATAATATGTTTGAAGACATTCATGTGGGGTTTGAAGACGCTTAAGAGACTTTTATAGACATTCACGAGAGGTGCCAAGACATTCAGAAACTTTCGAAGACATTCAAGAGTTCTTTTACAATATTCATAATACGTTTGAAGACATCGATGAGAGGATCGACGATGTTTTAGAGACTTTCAAAGACATTCACGATGGGTTTGAAGGCGTTCGAGAAACTTTCGAATACGTTCGGGAGACTTTCGGCCACATTCATAATACGTTTGATGACATTCATGAGGGGTTCGAAGACGCTTGAGAGACTTTCAAAGACCTTCACGAGAGGTTCGAAGACGTTCAAGAGACTTTCGACGACATTCATGAAACGTTTGAAGACATTCATGTGGGGTTCGAAGACGCTTAAGAGACTTTCAAATACATTCACGGGAGGTTTGAAGACGTTCAAGAGGCTTTCGAAGACGTTCAGAAATCTTCGACGTCATGCATAATACGATCTTCGACGACATCCATAAACCGAAGACATTCATGACGTTTGAGTTTCGCTGTCATACGTTCACAACAATTCGCTGTCATACATTACAAACTCAAACGTCATGAATGTCTTCGGTTTATGGATGTCGTCGAAGATCGTATTATGCATGACGTCGAAGATTTCTGAACGTCTTCGAAAGCCTCTTGAACGTCTTCAAACCTCCCGTGAATGTATTTGAAAGTCTCTTAAGCGTCTTCGAACCCCACATGAATGTCTTCAAACGTATCATGAATGTCGTCGAAAGTCTCTTGAACGTCTTCGAACCTCTCGTGAAGGTCTTTGAAAGTCTCTCAAGCGTCTTCGACCCATCATGAATGTCTTCAAACGTATTATGAATGTGGCCGAAAGTCTCTCGAATGTATTCGAAAGTTTCTCGAACGCCTTCAAACCCTTCGTGAATGTCTTCGAAAGTCTCTAAAACATCGTCGATCCTCTCATCGATGTCTTCAAACGTATTATGAATATTGTCAAAGAACTCTTGAATGTCTTCGAAAGTTTCTGAATGTCTTCGCACCTCTCGTGAATGTCTTTAAAAGTCTCTTAAGCGTCTTCGAACCCCTCGTGAACGTCTTTGAAAGTCTCTCAAGCGTCTTCGAATCCCTCATGAATGTAATCAAACGTATTATGAATGTCGTCGAAAGTCTCTTGAACGTATTCGAAAGTTTCTTGACCGTCTCCAAACCCTCCGTGAATGTCTTTGAAAGTCTCTAAAACATCGTCGATCCTCTCATCGATGTCTTCAAACGTATTATGAATATTGTCAAAGAACTCGTGAATGTCTTCGAAAGTTTCTGAATGTCTTCACACCTCTCGTGAATGTCTTTGAAAGTCTCTTAAGCATCTTCGAACCCCACATGAATGTCTTCAAACATATTATGTACGCCGTCGAAAGTCTCTTAAACGTCTTCGAACCCCTCGTAAACGTCTTTGAAAGTCTCTCAAGCGTCTTCGAATCCCTCATGAATGTAATCAAATGTATTATGAATGTCGTCGAAAGTCTCTTGAACGTATTCGAAAGTTTCTTGAACGTCTTCAAACCCCTCGTGAATGTCTTTGAAAGTCCCTAAAACGTCGTCGAACCCCCTCATCGATGTCTCAAACGTATCATGAATATCGTTAAAGATCTCTTGAATGTCTTCGAACGTCACTGAAGGTCTTCGCACCTCTCATGAATGTCTTCAAACTTCTCATGAACTTTTTCGAAAGTTTTTTGAATAACTCACGAACATCTTCAAACGTCTCATGATCGTCGTAGAAAGTCTCTTGAAACTCTTTGAAGGCCTCATGCACCTCTTCAAACGTCTTATGAATGTCGTCGAAAGTCTCTTGAATGTCTTCAAACGTATTACGAATGTCTTTGGACAAACCCCTCGTGAATGTCTTTGAAAGCCTCTCTTAAGCGTCTTCGAACCCCTCATGAATGTCTTCAAACGTATTATGAATGTCGTCGAAAGTCTCTTGAACGTATTCGAAAGTTTCTTGAACGTCTTCAATCCCCTTGTAAATGTCTTTTAAAGTCTCTTAAACGACTTCGAACCCCTCACCAATGTCTTTAAACGTATTATAAATATCGTCACAGTTCTCTTGAACGTCTTCGAAAGTCTCCGAAGGTCTTCGCACCTCTCATGAATGTCTTCAAACGTCTTATGAACGTTTTCGAAAGTCTCTTGAATGTCTCACGAACATCTTCAAACGTCTCATGAACGTCGTAGAAAGGCTCTTGAAACTTTTTGAACCCCTCATGCGTGTCTTCAAACGCCTTATGAATGTTTTCGAACGTCTCTTAAATGGCTCCGAACATCGTATGAATGTCTTCGGAAGTCTGTGGAACGTTTCATGAACGACTATCGAAAATCTTCGAATGCCTCGCAAACTTCCAACAAACGGCTCACAAACGTCTAACGATCGTATACCGATGAATGTCTTCGATTATCATTGGGCGATTATATTAATTTATTTTCAATCAAATTCCATAAAAAAAAAGAGTTTCACATTCGAAAGTAATATTGTTTTCAGTTGCACAATCCGACAGCTGGTGATGCTGACATAACTAAGTACGGGGTGAGGAGAATAAAAAGTACATAATGTTACATTAATTTTATTTGCATGAATCTTTATGATTCAGCCACCAATTACATATTTCTGATGCGATCAATCATTAACCGTGAGAGGGTCGTTACATTAAGACTCAGCGATGGTTAGTAAAGAACGATCACTATTGCAGTCACAATGGTATTTACAAAATCGAGAGTACCTATTGAACAAAATGTCGAAACTTTTTTGAAGTCCATATTCGAGTCATCTTGAGAAAAGAATCCTGAATTGAGATAAAGTTCAGCACTTGTGAGTTTGCAGTCGGTGAATAATATAATGTCCTTTGCCATACATTATCTTTTTTACCAGTCTGCACCGCACCAATTACATATTTTGGTTTCTCTAGTTGGGAGGCAGCTTTTACGGTCCATGAATGTTTCGTTGTGCTTTGAAGCGATGGACAGTCGTATAGATCCCAAGAGCGAAAACCCACATTCAAGTATCGCCCACTTTCCAATGGTCGATGTAATGATAATTTATTGATCTCATCTAATATTATGTGGGGCATACGCCATTGTATCTTGAGTAATTCAACTTCTACCTCTAGTAGTTGATGATGACTGAATGCACAATTATTGCCATCGCGTGAAGGTATTAGAATTAACTCATGACGAGCATTAATTTTCGTAGAAAATATATTTTATGTACAGCACTAGTTTTTCCAGTTCTGTCACAAACTATGATATGAAATCGGCGCTGTGATGTGATCGATACTATGATAGTGATTCATCATATGAAAAACACATGTGGTAATCAATAGTAAATACTTCATGATATTGATACATATCCTCTGCTACGTTCTTCGCATCAGTCTTTGCACACTCTCATCTTCTCTCTATAATTAGTTAAAAAAACACTCCAAGTAGGCATTTACAGTGAATGGATGTGTTGCTTTCCAATTGGAGTTGATGATTTGAAGCCACTTATTAGTATCATTTGATATTCGGATGGCGCAGTGCTTTATTGCCATAATCGATCTCATGTGATTGCAGTTTATCCGTTGATCTAAAGTAATGCCGACACCGGCGAAATAATAGATTGTTGTTTAATTCGTCTAGCACATATGACGATATAGTAATTGTGTTAACTTCATACACCGATGGCATATATATATTTTTAATGGTTGTCTCTGTTCTGCGCTCACGAGGCTTGACAGGTTCTTTATCTATGTGATATGTCATACATTGTTATCTTCGGTATCTTGTATGTATAGCAAATTGATATGCTTTTCTTCTTTTTATGTTGAGCCATGCGTATCGGAGCAATGTCTTCTTCGGTGGTGCACACATTAATGGATAAATTATTTTGAAGCAAATTTTTTTTTTAAATTTGACCTATAGTTATTGGGAATTCAATATTCGATAGATTCAATACCGTTGAATAATGCATGTAAGAAGATCCGTGGTCACTGTTTCGTTCAGCTGGGTATAAAGCTGTAACTGTGACCCATGCGAAACGTGCATTATCTCTTGATTGCACATTAATCGCAGCCCTCATAATCATTATTTCCCGTGGCAATGGGATATAACATTTAACGCGTATTGATTTATACTTATTTACATTTATTGTAAGATTACGTATCTTTTGTAAAGCTCAACCACTTCCACGTTGTTGAAATTCATCGAGCAGAACTTAAAGTATAGACCATCAGGCGTTCAAGTCGAGTTCTCGCCACATTAACTCATCACCGTTGTGTCCTGCACCCATGCATATAGAATGCTTGTACATGAAATACTTCAATCCTTCCAGATTCGGTATTTGGCCTATCAATGACTATTGATGTTTAGTTGATAATCGGTGGCGCTTAATTCGGCTTTGCGATTTTAGTACTTTGATGAACTCGACGATCTGTATCTCCCACACAGCAAAGTCGTCGATCGAACTTAAGAGCGTGGCTTGGTTGTGCAAGATTTCTTCTGATGGTTCATTGTTGTTCTCCATATTAACGAGTTGAAAAGTCTTGCCAGAGAGATATGTGAACTCACTGCTTCATTCAAAGTGTGGCCACTTTTGAGCGCTGCCGACGATTAAAAATGGTCTCCCATCAGAAAATATTTTTGTCGTTCCCTTCTAGCTCGGAAAATGTAATAGAATCACCTCCACCAGAGTTTTTCAATATCATGCTGATATCTTTTAACATGGAAAGCATGAAAAATAAATACACACGCAGAACGAGCCGATCGGGGTTCAACGGGAGCAAAAAATAAAAGTATTTTTGTGAGTATTCCAGACCGCGAGTGCATCTATGCTCAAACGGTGCATGCAGTGGGATCAGTGGTAGAAGCCTAAAAAAAAAATCTCCGGCCATAGATCCACAAAGTTGATCGTTTTGTAATAAATACCTCGTTTTCGTATGTGTTTTGGATAGCCAAAACATTACTTGCGCGGAATGTTATTTTTTCAAAATGTTCCCTATGCTCGGAGGCTGGCATTGAACGTCGACGAAGAAAAAAAATTGTCCATATAATATGGCTGATTTGGTAAAAACTGTATAGCCTCAAGTGTCACTTGAATAGGTTTGATGTTGCTCTGCAAAGAGCGCTATGATTCGTGACAGGCTGGACTTCATACATACAGGAACACGTGGCAATATATATTAAAAACTCAAAGATGCTCTTTATAATACGCCAGTTCAGTCTCCATGACCTAGACGCGGTTCTGTAGCGATCGCGAAAGTCAATGATTGGCGAGCCTGGCCAGCTTTCACCTCTATGAGTGCACACTTTTCTGGACAGCAGATGCCTACCCCTACAGGGATAGTTAAAGAAAAAAAACTTTCGTTTATTCCCTGGCCAGGATGCACTATCTTGCAAGGTTTTTTTCTACAATAAGCCCCCACCCTACTATAAGCCTATGAGGATCCAAAAATCGAAATCCGAAGAAGGATCGGAACAGCAGTTTTCGCCATTCCAGTCGTCAACCTCCGAGGTGTCTTTGTGGAAGAGTCGGAAAACGGAAAATCCGTTAAGAAAAATGTCGAACCAAATGGAAGTGATCGATCTCGTCGATGATGAGATGGAGGTTGTCGTGAATATCGCCCATGACGACGAAGTGGAAGTTGAGGTAGACGGAGACGTTATTGATATCGCCGATGATGACGATGATGAGTTTAACCATCGGGCTAACTTGTCCAGACTTGCATGATCTCAAGTGTCGGCATCAAGGCTTGACGTTGCACTCCTTGTAAATATTATCATTCAGAGATGAAAAACTAAAGCCCTGTACAATGGAAATGCATTTTTCCCCCCGGATCACTGTCTTCGTCACATGCTGTCGTAAAATTTTATGGGTTTTCAAGTGTGGACCTATGGAATGATGAGGCTCAAGTTGCACATGCGAAGCGATAGGGTATGACGGTCCCTGGCGCTCGACGTAAGAAAAAAAAGAGTCGTAAAATTTGAGACTTTCGGACGAGGTGGTTGAAACGTTGCCGTGTATAACAGCGTCTCGGACATGAGCCTCCGTCGAGATAGTTGAAAAAAAGAACATCTGGATAAATTCATGCACCTTTTCTTAGCCCTCTACGTGACTTCTTAAGAGACAACGTTACACACACACACACACGCACTCACGCACGCACGCACGCACGCACGCACTCACGCACGCACGCACGCACGCACGCACGCACTCACGCACGCACGCACGCACGCACGCACGCACGCACGCACGCACGCACGCACGCACGCACGCACGCACGCATGCCGACCTCCCCACGACCGTAGCGCCACCTTGGCTTCCCTACACGCACGCAAGCACACACGCCGACCTCCCTACGACCGTAGCGCCACCTTGGCTTCCCTACACGCAGGCACGCACGCACGCACACACGCCGACCTCCCCACGACCGTAGCGCCACTTTGACTTCCCTACACGCACGCACGCACATACACACAAAACACTCATCGACCCCCCCCCCCCCCCCCCAGTCGCTGCACGGACCACATCCCCCTCCCCTCCACATAGGCCTCTCTGTGACGTCACACGCGCCCGGCGACCTCCCCACGACGGTGGCGCCACCTTGGCTTCACCACTTTTGACACACAACCTCCCCTTGAGTTAGAACCGGCCTAGCTCTACTACTACTCCATGATTCAAGTTTGAGGATTTCGCAAAGATCTCGTAATTCCTTTACGCTTTCTTTAATGTTCTCTGATACGAACGATAATGATCTTGAATACTCGCCTTTGATAACGAGGGCGATGTGATATTTTTTCCCGACTTTTTTGCTGTAAGCTTCGCCAACCGTCAAATTCTTCCAGAGGGGAAGTTTGTTTAATTCTAACAACTTTTGTGCTCCAGAGTCACATGGTTTGCCAGCTGAATCGACAAAATAGACTAGGTGATCGTTTCGAAAATGGAACAATTCCTTAGTCGTAATGCAATTAGCGATTTGAAATTCTGATATTTTTCTTTCCTCTGTGGGAGGGATCTCGTCTTCAGAAAGTTCTGAATTGAGAGAGCTGAAATCTGAATTTGTCGAATTATCGGAATTGGAATCGGTGGAGGTTTTGGAGTGAGAGATAGGAGGTGCCTTGCGCTGGTTCGGGCCATTGAATGTTTTTGGGCCGACGGCCTTCTTAGGTCGAGTGACGCGTGCGGGTCTTATTACCTCGGCCTCCGTCTCGTCGTCACTACTCTCCTCGTAGTTCACGGCCTTGCGAGGCCGTCGTGTACGATGCTGAGACGCGGGGCGTGCGTCGGCCTTCTCGAGAGCAGGCGCATCGGCACTTGACTCGCTAACGTCATCGAGCGTTTCATTTGCTTGTATTATTGTATCCGGATCGGATAGTACAGTCTCCCTTGCCTGAGCACGGGTGACTACATTTATTTTTTTGGATTCCGGAAATGGATGGACTTCGACCCGTGTCGTGATTTGAATGGGAGTAGCACCTTCATCTTCACTACTACTGGATTTCGTTTTTGAACGAGTTATCTCCTGTAGCGCGTTTTTGATTTTTTTTATTTCTTTGTGATCGCAATGGGCGGCTATTTTGGATTCTTCAGGTTGTTCGATTGGATTACGCGACAATGCGTCAGCGTTTGAATTTAGTGTGCCCGGTTTGTATACGAC
The DNA here is from genome assembly GCA_963210295.1 of Ophion ellenae. NCBI lineage: Eukaryota > Metazoa > Arthropoda > Insecta > Hymenoptera > Ichneumonidae > Ophion > Ophion ellenae. The sequence continues at coordinate 11,370,434 of OY723395.1, read as the reverse complement.
ATCGTAATCGTATTCGGACAGCTTGAGTCGCCATTTGAGAACGCGTGCGTTCGCGTCCTTGGCGGTCTTGAACCAAACCAAAGGTTTGTGATCCGTTACAAGCGTGAATTTCCTACCATAGATGTACGGTCGGAAGGCTTTTACGCTATGAATGATGGCCATTGCTTCTTTTTCGTACGTGTCGTACCGAAGGGACGCTCCGCGCAGTACGCACGACGTATAAGCTATCGGTTTGTCTTTTCCTATTTCTCCTTGTGATAAGACTCCGCCTAAGGCGTAGCCAGAAGCATCCGTTGTTATAATAAACGGTTTTTCGAAATCGGGGTATTGGAGAATAGGAGCTTCGCATAATTTATCTCTTAGGATATCGAAAACTTTTTGCTCTTCGTCAGTCCATTTGAAGTCAACCTTGTCCTCTAAGAGGCGAGTTAGCGGTTTCGCGATTTTGGAGAAGTCTTTGATAAACCTACGATCGTAACCCGTTAGGCCTAAAAATTGGCGAATATTTTTGACATTTTTGGGTACAGGGAAATCTTTGACGGCCGAGAGTTTGCTCGGGTCTGGTTTAAGTCCGTCTTTACCGATTATGTGCCCTAGGTACCTGACTTCTGGTCGAAGAAATTCGCATTTATCCGGTTGTAATTGGAGATTGGCTTTGCGCAATCGTTCCATCAGTTCGTGAATCTTTTTACCGTGCTCCTCTAGGTCCCTGGCATACACTACGATATCGTCGAGATAAACAAAGAGGGATACTCCTTGGAGTCCACTCAATACGATATCCATTAAGCGCTGGAAGGTTGCCGGGGCATTTTTAAGCCCGAATGGCATTCTTGAAAATTCGTAGTGCCCATGTGGGGTAGAGAAAGCGGTTTTCGATTTATCTTCATGATTCATTTCGATCTGGTGGAAACCGGATGCTAAATCGAACACTGAAAAATAATTCGCGCGTCCCAACTGATCCAGAATATCTGTGATGTTGGGTAGCGGATATGAGTCACCGATTGTTTTTTCGTTCAAAGCACGAAAGTCAATTACCATTCGCCAACGTTGGTTACCGTTGGAGTCTGGTTTTTTCGGGACTATCCATACGGGACTGTTGTTTGAAGATTCCGAGTGGCTTATGACTCTTGTTTCTAGTAGCTCGTCCACTTGACGCTGGACTTCGCCCTTGAGCGCTTGGGGGAACCGATACTGTTTAGTGTTTATCGGCAGGTCGTCGACCGTTGGGATCTTATGTCGAAGCACATGTGTGGCTTCTAGAGGTTCGCCCTTTACATGGAATCTGTCTGAATATTGTTCGATTATTTTTTCGACATGTTCTAACTCGATTTTTGCAAGTTGGTCGAGTCGCAAGAGACTTTTTATTATTTTTGAGCGCTCTGGATTCTTTTTCTTTATACGCGATGTTGGTTTATCGGCAGGAATGCAGATCACGTTTTGACTCGATTTTTTACCTTTATTTTGATTTATTTCATTGTTTAACTGTCCGTTACGATTGACCTCGATTTTTGGATTTACGACCGATTTCATTTTTGAGTTTTTCGCGTTTTTATTTTTGTCTGCTTTTGATTTTTGGCCTGGAATTTGACTGAAATTTTTATTTTGCTTGATGTTGATTCTCGTTCTTTCCTCGCTACAAGACTTGTTAATTGATTCGACATTTATCATCGAAATTTTAGAATTGCCCACTTTCGGGCTCTGGATCGGCGCAATTATCGTGCAATTTACGCTTGAATTAGGAGGGTCACGAGGGATTGAACGAGAATTTGAAACTGTCGTACAGTCTGAAGTGGGAGTATTTTCTGACAGGTCTTCGATAGCGTCGAATTCCTGCAGCTCCACAACTGGAACGATCAGTTTGACAGCGTCATTTGTGGTATTATAAACCTTCAAATGAGCCTTTCCGTCGATGTTTGTCACCAGGCAATCGCCGGCGTATACACCTTGACGGATTTTCAAAGGCGAGAGGTATCCCTCTTTTATTATGCTGTCTTTTACCTTCACGAAGAAGGGAGTTTCCGAACGCGCGGGGATTTCTATCACCTCGTCGGGTTCGGTTTTTATTTCGAAAGGCCATGATTTATCCCCACACTCGAGACATTCCGTGCGGTAATTAATATTGGACTTGGTTTCATAAAAATATGTAGACCCCAGCAAACCGGGGTAGGGAAGCGGCACATTGTCGGGTATAATGTGAAATAGCGATTCGGAGTCGAATACGCGAAGTAGCACGCTCCCTAGTCCAATGACCGGTAATTCGGATATGCCTGTTAATTTAATGACATCTTCTTCGTTGATGTCTACCATATTTTTTGTATATGCCTTTTTTATCAAATTGGGGATGGCACCGCTATCTAACAGCATGGAAATTGCCCCTTTTTCCGGTAATACTCCGATACATACCGAGGGCAATGTGTTGAAATTTTCCGACTTTATTGCGTAGGTCGGATAGTTTCGTTCGGCTCCCCGAGAGAGACGGCGTTCGCTTGACGCGTTTGAGTGGGCGGCCCGCTCGGTGCGTCTGTCCGAGGGGCACTCGGCCCATTTCCCGACTGATTACGCGAATTATTATAATCGCGAGCACGACAGTTTTCGATAGTGTGCCCGACCTTTTTGCAATAACGACAAGATGGCGGATTAGAATTCGGGGGATTGTTTCTAAATTTAAAACATCGATCCGCGGTATGACCCTGCTTATGACAGAGTGGGCATTGAGGACCAGGCGAGCGGTGTGATTGATTGCCAGAAGATTTGAAAGATTTTTGGTTAACGTAGCAATTTTTCGCGGTGTGACCGGGTTTATCGCAAATTTGACACGTGACTGATTTTTGAGCGATTTGATTATTTCCACATTGATCGGCTTTGTGACCTTTACTGTTGCATTTTTGGCATGTGATTGCCGCAAATCGGCAAGATTCGCTCGAATGATCGTCCTTTTTACAGATGTTACAGGTTTTTACCGATTTGTTCGGAACAGATCTAATAGAGGACGAGAGAAGTTCCTTACGGGCTTCGAGGGCGCGTTCGATTTCGATCGCATGATCTATAGCGGTCGAGATATCGTCGCACCGAGGGAGACGCTGTTCTATCTCCAGTCTTAGCCCGCGTTTGAAACACGAGAGGAAATAGCCGTCTAATGTTTTTCTGTGAGCGGCACTTTCCGTGCCGTTTTGGGATGTTGGTTGAGCGTCGAGTATTTCCCTAGCTTTATCCCTAATTGCAGTGGAAAAATCTATCACGGTTTCACCGCTTCCTTGAAAAATGTGACTGAGTTCTCCCAACAGTTGAACCTCAGTTTTGTTTGGAGCATATTGTTTCTTTAAAAATTGCAGAAGAGATTCTACTGTTTCGAACGTGGACGACCGGATGACCTTCTTAGCCTGACCCTTTAGTTTGTTTCGAATTACTCTCACAAACCGTGCTTCGGATCCGGGCGGAAGCGACGCCAATGCGTCTTCGCATCCGGCTACGAAATCTGAGAAGGAGCTACCTTTCCCGTCAAAATCCGGGACCATTTCGATAGCTTCCCTTAAAGATACGTAAGCGAGTGACTGATTTGTACCTAGCGCCATGTCTGTTGTGTTTTCGTTATCGATTTTTCGGGGTAATTCTAATTTTTTTACTGGTCGTTTCTTAGGTTCGAGACCGGGTAGCAATTGAGCGTCAGAACTCCTCAAAGAATAACCCGATGTTTCACCTAAGTCGTCAGGGATATTTAAATTCAATGAACTAGCTGTTGATTCGTCCCCGGACATTAAATCAATCGGCACATTCCCTTTTTAATATTCCGGACGAGCCCCCAAAAAATTAATATGTCACGTCGGGAAGGGACGTGGGCATATATTTTTTGATTCCCTCCTTTTTTGCCTACGACAAGCGCAATAGCACGGGATGAGGGTAAAAAAGGGTAGTGCTTGGAATGAGTTGAAATTAGAAAATCATGCAGTGATTTGGTGTTGAGAAATAATCCGACAAATTTGTACAAACTTAACTATAGGTTTATTACAAATAAGTGATCGGATAATTAAAATTGCTTATACAGAAAAATGACAATGAAAATAACTATGAAGTCGGGGGAACAATCGGATTAACATAAAATGAAATTTGTTGCTTACATTGGTCGCTGTGTTTGTGAGTGAATCGGTGTGTAGGTACGCTCGCTCGCAAAGATATCGGTGTTCGCTCGCAGATAAGGGCTTCGTTGACGGACGCCACGCTTGGCGTTGGGAAAGCGATCACCAGCACCAGACTCTTGGGGCGCTGAGAGTGTTTATGTATATACGCGTAGTAAATAGCACTTGAACTATTTTATGGACTCGAGGCCGCGAGAGTCGACTAAACTTTTATACAACGCTTCGGTCAAAACCCGAAGATGTGTAATATTCGAAACTCTACTATACCGGTTCTACACTTCGAATTCTGTCAGAACAAGATTAAGAAGTGAAGTTAATTTTGATTGAAGATTTCGCGAGACTGAGATCTGGATTTGATGAAGACTGTCGGGAGACTGCACTCAGGAAGGAAGTCTTTCTTGACGAGGAAAATTAAGTGGGGATAAAATGTGGGAGAAGGAACTTTAAGGTTTTGCGTGATTGGTTGCGATATTCATGATTCGCAGAATCGACCTCGATCATTCCTTATGTAGAATTTGCACGCGTGGAAGGTACGCGCGGGACCTTTGTCCCGTGTTTCGGCGAACGAACTAAGCATGCGCATGATCTGTGTTATGGTAAAGATTATATCGGGTGCGCGAGGAGACCGAGCGTTGGTGAGTTCTCGCTTCCTGTCGGCACCATGCTAAATAATTATCGGCCGGGACTTATTTAGGCTAGAGGCAAAGTCTTCTCGTATCATTCGAGTGGTGCCTCGTATTTCTTTCTGGGACTTCGATATTTACGCCTTGAAGAAATGCGAGGTTATAACACGAGGCGGACCGACTGAGAAAAATAAACGAAAAATATGCGCGCGGAACGTACGCAAGTTCCGTTTAATGTTGTTACGCGTCTTATTCTTAGATTTATACATTTAATACGCTTATGGCGGCAAATGAGGATATTGGGAATAACCGAGAGAAGGCACATTCGCTAGGATGTAACAGAAGTATATTACACGACGGTACAGTAGTCTGACCGATCATCCCTTGTTGACTGAATGTTGTCTAATGATTGATTTAGCGTACTCGAGAGTTTCAGCACACATGTCGACACATGGAAGAATTAACCGGGAGCTACAGAAAGACAGAATGTTTTTTTTCTGGAAAGTACTCCATACAACAGTCCAGCAGTGTGATTTCTAATCCCTTGCTGATTCATTGTTGTCCAATATTTATTTTTGAAATACTGACGAGTTCTCCTACCCATAATGACGTATGTGGGCAGTAGCCAAAAAGTTTAGACACAAGAAAAATATTGTATTCAAGCCCCATCACACAACAATCGAACAGGGGCACCTTTTCTCCCTTGATGACTTCTGGTAGTCTAGCACTTCTCTACAGTACTAGAGAGTTAAAGTACACACAAAAAATGACAGAGAAGTGGCCATAAGCTTGAGGGGCGCGAAATAATGTTTTTCGTTGAAGTTGTAGGGTAGAACAATCGAGCAGTGCCAGCTGTCATCCCTTGATGACCTATTGTTGTCTAATATTATGTTTACGGTACGACAAAGTTCTGGTACATATAAAAACATATGTGAGAAATAACTAGAAGTTTCAGACACAGGAAATCCTTTTTTTTAACCTGTACCATGCGACAATCGAGAAGTCTCACCTCTCATGCCGCGACAATTTATTGTTGTCCAGATTTTTTACTGAATTCCTGGAGATTTCTAGTACGCATACAAATAAATGTAAAAAGTCGACAGAATATTCAGACACACGCATTTCTTTCTGTTACGAGGGGTACAATACAACATTTCATTTTTGATATAACTCCTTCTCTGCCGATTTATTGAGACTAGTATTTTTGTTACTTACTAGCGACTTACAGTACAAGAAAGGACTAATGCCCGACGGAGCCACAAACTTCGGACCCACGAAATAATATTTTTTATCGAAAGTGCATCATACGACGGTACAGCAGCGCGACCTCTCTTCCATCAATAACTGGTTTTGTTCGATTGATTTATTTTGCGTACTAGACAGTTTCAGTACATACAAAGACGCATGGAAGAAGTAGCCAGAAAATTTAGAAATCGAGAATGATTATTTTCTGAAAAGTGTACCGAGGAACAATCGAACTGTGTGATTTCTCATCGCTCGCCGATTCATTGTTGTCCAACATTTGTTTTTGAAATACTGGCGAGTTCTCCTACATATAAAGACGTATATGAGAAGTAGCCAAAAGGTTCAGAAACACGAAACAATTTTTTTTATTGAATCTCCACGACACAACAATCGAGCAGTATTACCTATCCTCCCATGATCACTTCTCGTTGTCCACCACTTCTTTACAGTACTGGAGAGTTACAGTATACGCAGAAAGATGGCTAATAAGTAGCCATAAGCTTGAGAGGCGCGAAATAATTTTTTTTTTCATGGAAGTTGTACGGAAGAACATTCGAGCAGTGTCACCTGCCGTCCCTCGATGACTCATTGTTGCCAAATAGTTTTTTTTACAGTACGAGGGAGCTCTCGTACACATAAAAACACATTCGAGAAGTACCTACAAGCCTCAGACGAGGGAAATCGATTTTTCAACGTAAACCTGTACCATACAACATTCGATTCTTGTTCTATCTCCCTCTCTGCCGATTCACTGAGGCTGATATATTTTTTCAACTACTAGAGACTTTTAGAACGCTAAATAAAAGATGTCAGCTAGAGCCAAAAACTTCGGACGCACGAAATAATTTTTTTTATCGGAAGTATATTACACGACGGTACAGTAGTCTGACCGATCATCCCTTGTCGACTGAATGTTGTCTAATGATTGATTTAGCGTACTCGAGAGTTTCAGCACACATGTCAACACATGGAAGAATTAACCGGGACCTTCGGAAAGACAGAATGTTTTTTTTTTCTGGAAAGTACTCCATACAACAGTCGAGCAGTGTGATTTCTAATCCCTTGATGATTCATTGTTGTCCGATATTTATTTTTGAAATACTGACGAGTTCTCCTACCCATAATGACGTATGTGGGAAGTAGCCAAAACGTTTAGACACAAGAAAAAGAATGTATGCAAGCCCCATCACACAACAATCGAACAGGGGCACCTTTTCTCCGTTGATGACTTCTGGTAGTCTAGCACTTCTCTACAGTACTAGAGAGTTAAAGTACACCCAAAAAATGACAGAGAAGTAGCCATAAGCTTGAGAGGCGCGAAATAATTTTTTTCGTTAAAGTTGTATGGTAGAACAATCGAGCAGCGTCACCTGTCATTCCTTGAAGATCTATTGTTGTCTAATATTCTTTTTACGGTATCACAAAGTTCTCGTTCATATAAAAACATATGTGAGAAGTAACTTGACGTTTCAGATACGGGAAATCATTATTTTAAAACCTGTACCATGCAACAATCGAGAAATCTCACCTCTAATGCATGGACAATTTATTGTTATCCAGTGTTCATTCGGAATTCCTGGATAGTTCTAGTACGCATACATATTCATGTAAGAAGTCGGCAGAATATTCAAGCATACGCTATTCCTTTGGCTACGAGGTGCACAATACAACATATGATTTTCTATCTATATCCTTCTCTGCCGATTTATTGAGACTAATATTTTTGTTCAACTACTAACGACTTTTAGTATACGAAAGAACTAATGTCAGACGGAGCCAGAAACATCGGACGCACGAAATAATATTTTTTATCGAATGTGTACCATACGACGTTACAGCAGCCCGACCTCTCATTCATTAATGGCTGGTTTTGTTCGAATGATTTATTTAGCGTACTAGACAGTTTCAGTACACACATAGGCACATGGAAGAAGTAGCCAGAAGATTCAGAAATCGAGAATTACTTTTGTCTGGGAAGTGATCCACAGAACAGTCGAGAAGTGTGACTTCTCATCCCTCGCCGATCCATTGTTGTCCAATATTTGTTTTTGAAATACTCGCGAGTTCTCCTACACCCAAAGACGGATATGAGAAGTAGCCAAAAGATTCAGTCGCACGAAACGATTTTTTTCATTCAAGCTCCACCAAACACCAATCGAGCCGTGGTACCTTTCCTCCCTTGATCACTTCTCGTTGTCTAGCACTTCTTTAGAGTACTGGAAAGTTGCAGTATACACAGAAAAATGGCGGAGAATTAGCCATAAGCTTGAGAGGGGCGAAATAATTTTTTTTCATGGAAGTTGTACGGTAAAACAATTGAGCTGTGAACTGACATCTCGTGATTACTTATTGTTGTCTAATATTTTTTTTACAGTACGCGGAGGGTCTCGTACATATGGGTACATATGTGAGAAGTGACTAGAAGCTTCAGACACGGGTGATCGATTTTTGAAAATTAATTCTGTCCCATGCAACAATCGAGAAGTCCCGTCGCTCATGTCTGGACCATTTGTTGCTGTCCAGTATTTGTTCTGAATTCCCCGAGAATACTAGTTCGCATACAAACCGATGTAAAAAGTGCCCAGAATATTTGGGCACACGCAGTTTTTTTTTGCTACGGAGTGTACATTACAACATATGGTTTTTGATCTATCTCCTTCGCTGCCAACTTTTCGAAGCTAATATTTTTTTTTAAGTACTAGCAACTTTTAGTACATGAAAAAAACTAATGTGAAAAAGAGCCCGAAACTTCGATCGCACGGATTAATATCTGTTTATAGCCTGACTTCTCACCCCTTGATGACTGGATGCTATCTGATGATTTATTTGGCGTATTAGAGAGTTTCAGTACTCATAAAGACACATCGAAGAAGTAGCCAGAAGCTTCAAAAATCGAGGATATTTTTTTTCTGCAAAGTGTTCCATAGAACAGTCTAGCAGTGTGATTTCTCATTCCTGGCCGATTCATTGTTGTCCAATATTTGGTTTTGAAATACTGGCGAGTTCTCCTACATATAAAGGCGTATATGAGAAGTAGCCAAACGCTTCAGACACAAGGTAGAATTTCTTTTAATTCAAGCTCCACCACACAACAATCGAGCAGTGGTACCTTGTCTCCCTTGATCACTTCTTGTTGTCTAGCACTCCTATATAGTAGTGGGGAATAACAGTGCACCCAGAAAGATGGCTGAGTAAAGGCAAAAGCTTGAGAGACGCGAAATAATTTGTTCCACAGAAGGTGTACGGCAGCACAATCGAGCAGTGTTACCTTTCACCCCTTGAAAACCTATTGTCGTCTAATATTTTTATTGCGGTACCGCAATGCTCTCGTACGTGAAAAAACATATGTGAGAAGTAACTAGAAAATTCAGACACGGGAAATCCATTTTTTTTTTAAATTAAACCTGTACCCCGCGACAATCGAGAAGTCTCACCTCTCATGCCTCGACAATTTATTGTTGACCCGATTTTTTTCTGAATTCCTGGAGAGTTCTAGTACGCATACAAATAGATAAAAAAAAGTCGGCAGAATATTCAGGCACACACATTCTTATTTTGCTACGACGGGTACAATGAAACATTTTTTAAAATCTATCTCCTTCTCTGCGGATTTATTGAAACTGATATTTTTTTTCAACTACTAGCGACCTTTATTGCACAAACAACTAATGTCAGGCGGAGCCAGAAACTTCGGACGCACGAAATCATCTGTTTGATCGAAAGTGTACCATACGACGTTACAGCAGCCCGACCTCTCATCCATTGATGGCTGGTTCTGTTCGAATGATTTATTTTGCATAGGAGAGTGTTTCTGTACACATAAAGACACATGGAAGGGGTAGCCAGAAGCTTCAGAAATCGAGAATTGTTTTTATCTGGAAAGTGTTCCATAGAACAGTCGAGTAGTGTTGTCGCCGATTCATTGTTGTCTAATATTTGTTTTTGAAATACTGGCGAGTTCTCCTACACATAAAGACGTATATGAGAAGTAGCCAAAAGCCTCAGACACATGAAACAATCTTTTAAATTCCAGCTCCACCGCACTACAATCGAGCAGTGGTACCTTCCCTCCCATGATCACTTCTCGTTGTCTAGCACTTCTTACAGCACTGAAGAGTCACAGTATACACAGAAAGATGACTGCGAAGTAGCTATAAGCTTGAGAGGCGCGAAATATTTTTTTTCATTGAAGTTGTACGGTACAACAATCAAGCAGCGTCACGTGTCATCCCTTGATGACTCATTGTTGCCTAATATTTTTTTTTTTACAGTGCGAGATAGGTCTCGTACATATAAAAACATATGTGAGAAGTACCTAGACGCTTCAGACACGGGTAATCGATTTTTTAAATTAAACCTGTACCATACAACATTCAATTCTCCTTCTATTTCCCTCTCTGCCGATTTATTGAGACTTACATTTTTTGTCAACTACTAGCGACTTTCAGTACTCTAAAGAACCAATGTCAGGCGGAGCCAGAAACTTCGTACGCACGAAACAATATTTTTTATCGAAAGTGCACCATACCACGTTACAGCAGCCTGACCTCTCATTCATTGATGACTGGTTTTGTTCTAATGATTCATTCAACATACTAGAGAGTTTTAGTACACATAAAGACACATGGAAGAAGTACCCAGAAGCTTCAGAAATCGAGAATGAAATTTTTTCTGGAAAGTATTCCATACACCAGTCGAGCAGTGCGATTTCTCATCCCTTGCCGATTCATTGTTGTCCAATATTTATTTTTGAAATACCGAAGAGTTCTCCTATACATAAATACGTATATGAGAAGTAGCCAAAAGGTTCAGACGCATGACACCATTACTTTATTCAAGCCCCACCTCACAACAATCGAGCAGTGGTACCTTTTCTCCCTTGAATAATTCCCGTTGTCTAGCACGTCTTCACAGTACTACAGATTTACAAAGAAAGATGGCTGAGAAGTAGCCATAAGCTTGAGAGACGCGATTTTTTTTTCTTTTTCTTTATGGAAGTTGCACGGTTGAACAATCGAGCAATGTTCTATCGAAGACTTTCCAGAAAAAAATCATTCTCGATTTCTGAAGCTTCTGGCTACTTTTTCCATGTGTCTTCATGTATACTGAAACTCTCTAGTATGCTAAATAAATCATTAGAAGAAAACCAGTCATCAACGGATGACAGGTCAGGCTGCTGTAACGTCGTATGGTACACTGGTGTCTGAACTTTCTAGTTACTTGTCACATATGTTTTTATGTGTACGAAAACTTTGTGGCACCGTACAAAAATATTAAACAACAATAGGTCATCAAGGGATGACAGGTGACACTGCTCGATTGCTCTACCGTACAACTTTAATGAATAAAATTATTTCGCGCCTCTCCAGCTTATGGCTATTTCTCTGTCATCTTTCTGTATGCACTGTAACTCTCTGGTACTGTAGAGAAGTGCTAGACAACGAGAAGTGATTAAGGGTGGAAAGGTACCACTGCTCGATTGTTGTGTAGTGGAGCTTGAATACAAAAAAATGTTTCCTGTGTCTGAAACTTTTGGCTACTTTTCATATACGTCTTTATGCATAGGAGAACTAGCCAGTAGTTGAAAAAGAAATATTTGGCAACAGTGAATATGTGAGGGATGAGAAGTCAGACTGCTCGACTGTTCTATTAAACACTTTCCAGAAAAAAATCAACATGTATTATCAGAAATATTATTTTGTGCGTCCGCAGTTTCTGGCTCCGTCTGACATTGGTTCTTTCGGGTACTATAAGTCGCTAGCAGTTGAAAAAAAATATTCGTCTCAATAAATCGGCACAGAAGGAGACAGATCAAAAATCAAATGTTGTATAGTACACCTCCTAGCAAACAAAATCGCGTGTGCTTGAATATTCCGCCGACTTCTGATACCTATTCGTATGCGTACTAGAACTCCCCAGGAATTCAGAAGAAAGACTGGACAACAATAAATTGTCCAGGCATCAGAGGTAAGATTTATCGATTGTTGCATGGTCCAGGTTTAATAAAAAAAAAAGGATTTTCCGGTTCTGAAGCTTCTATTTACTTCTTACATATGTAAGAATATGTTTATCTACCGTACAACTTTAATGAAAAAAATTATTTCGGGACTCTCAAGCTTCTGGCTACTTCTCTGTCATCTTTTTGTTCGAACTTCAACTCTCTAGTACTGTAGAAATGTGATAGACAACGAGAAGTCATCAAGGGAGAACAGTTACTGAATCTTCTGGCTACTTCTTCCATGTGCCTATGTGAATACTGAAACTGTCGAGTACGCTAAATAAATCATGCGAACAAAACCAGTCATTAATGGATGAGAGGTCGCGCTGCTGTAAGGTCGTATGGTACACTTTCGATCAAAAATATTATTTCGTGCTTTGGAAGTTTGTGGCTCCGTCTGACATTAGTTCTCTCGTGTACTAAAAGTCGCTAGTAGTTCAAAAAAAATCTTAGTCACAATAAATCGGCAGAGAAGGAGATATGTCACAAATCAAATGTTGTATTGTACCCCCCGTAGCAAAAAAAAATGCGTGTGCCTGAATATTCTGCCGACTTTTTACATCTATTTGTATGCATAGTAGAATTCTCTATGAATTCAGAAAAAAATCTAGGCAACAATACATTGTCGTGGAATGAGAGGTGAGACTTCTCGATCGTCGCATGGTACAGGTTTAATTTAAAAAAAAACCGATTTCCCGCGTCTGAAGCTTCTAGTTACTTCTCACATATGTGCTTATATGTTCAAGAAATTTGTGGTACCGTAAAAAAAATATTAGACAACAGTAGGTTATCAAGGGATGTCCCCTGACACTGCTCGATTGTTCTACCGTGCAACTTTAATGAAACAAATTATTTCGCGCCCCTTAAGCTCACGGCTGCTTCTCCGTCCTCTTTTGGTGTGTACTTCGTGTAACTCTCTAGTACTGTAGAGAAGAGCTAAACAACGAGAAGACGTCAAAGGAGAACCGGTAGCCCTGCTCGATTATAGAGTGGGCGGGCTTGAATTAAAATTTTTTAAACTTGTTTCTAAAGCTTTTCGCGACTTCTCAAAAACATTTTTATGTGTAGGAGAACTCGCAAGTATTTCAAAAACAAATATTGGACAACAACGAATCGGCAGGGGACGACAAATCACACTGCTCGACTGTTGTATGAAATACTAACCAGAAAAAAATCATTCTCTACTTCTGAAGCTTCTGGCTATTTCATCTATGTGTCTCTATATGTTCCGAAACTCTGTAGTACGCTAAATAAATCATTAGACAACAATCAGTCAACCAGGAATGAGAGGTCCGATCAAAAAAAATATTTCGTGCGTCCGAAGTTTTTGGCTCCTTCTGACATTTGTTCTTTCCTGTTCTAAAATTCTCTAGTAGTTGAAAAAAATATTAGTCTCAGTAAATCGGCAGAGAGGAAGATAGAACAAGAACTTCCAATGTTGTATGGTACACGTTAAATTTTAAAAAGTCGATTTCCCGTGTCCGCATTTTAAAAAATGAGATCTTGAGAGCGTGAGATAAATTTTTCACTTTTCGATACTTATGGATCCAGAAAATCCAAACGCGTTGCGACTTTGTTTGTGGTTCCTCTTAAGAATATGTGAATACCAGCGTCGCCTAAAACGTAGAAATCTGTGCGACTTTATAAAAGAACCTCACTTATTTATTCATTTTACTTGCCGTCCATTTATTGTTGTCCAATATTTTTTAAAACTTGACTTGAAGAGTTAAAGTACATAAACCAACAGATGTAAAACGTGGCCAGAATATTCAGGCACATGCGTTTTTTTTTTGTAGAAGGTGTCCAATACAAGATTCGATTCTTGTCGTATCTCACTCTCTGCTGATTCATTGAGACGATTTGAGAATATTTTTTTTTAACTACTAGAGTCTTCTAGTCCACGAGAAAACACACGTCAGACGAAGCCAGAAACTTCGGACGGAGGAAATGATTATTTTTGTCAAAAGTTTACCATTCAACGTTTCAGCAATATAGCATCTCGTTCCTTGGTGACTGACTTTTTGCTATAGTACTGAGCGTTTTGATACTCGTAAAACATATGAAAGAAGTAGCCAGATCCTTCGGAAATGCAATGTTATTTTTTTTCAGGAACGTGTAGCATACAACAGTTGAGCAGTGTCGTTGATTACCCTGTGCCGATTTATTGTTGTCCGATATAACTATATTTGTTTTTTAAGTACTGAAGAGTTCTACTGCACATACGAACATGTTTGAAAAGTAGCCAGACGATTCAGAAACAAGAGATTTTTTTTTAAGGACGTTGTAGAATACAACAATCCAGTCATGTTCTATCCCACAATGTGTTGGTTGATTAAATCTACTATTTTTTAAAACCATTAGCGATTCCCAGTAAATATGACAACCTGTGTGAGAACTAGCCAGAAGCGTCGGACGCACGAAATAATTTTTTTGACCGATAGTGCATCATAGGACGGTACAGCAATCTGACCTCACATCCCATGTTGACTGATTGTTTTTTAATGGTTCATTTTAAGTCCTAGAGAGCTGTATTACACACAAAGACGTGGCCAGAAGCTTCGGCAATACAGCATGTTTTTTTTTCTATGAAAGCTGTACTATACAACAATCAATAAGTCTTACCTCTCATCCCTCGCCGATTCATAGTTGCCCAATATTTGTTTTGGAAATACCGGCGAGTTCTCCTACACATAAAGGAGTCTATGAGAAGTAGCCAAAAGCATCAGAGACAGGAAACATTTTTTTGTATTCAAGCTCCGCCACACAACAATCGAGCCGTGGTACCTTTCCTCCCTCGATCACTTCTCGTTGTCTGGCACTACTTTACAGTACTGGAGAGTTACAGTACACACAGAAAGATGGTTCGAAATAGCCGTAAGCTTGAGAGGCGCGAAAAAAATTTCTCATGGAAGTTGTACGGTAGAACAACCGAGCAGTGTCACCTGTCATCCCTTGATGACTTATGGTTGTCTTATATTTTGTGTACAGTACGAGAAAGGTCTCGTGCATATAAAGTCTCTGGTTACTTCTCTCATTTGCTAATATTTCAACGAGAACCTTTCAGTACTTCAAAAGAAATATTGGAAAAGAAAGCGGCAAGCAATGAACGGGACACTGTTCGATTGTTCTACGGTACATATTCCATGAAAAACAAAATTTCGCGCCTCTGACGGTTCTGGGTACTTTTCAGACATAGTTTTATGTGTACTAGAACTCCCTCGTACTGTGAAAAAAATACTAGACAATAATATATCATCCAGGAATGAGGCGCGACACTGCTCGATTGTTATGCGGTGAAGCGTCAATAAAAAAATATTTTGTGTGTCTGTAGCTTCTGGCTACTTTGTCCAGATATTTTTATGTGTACTAGAAGTCTCTAGTACTATGAAACAGTAAGTCAGCTAGAGATGAGAGACGACACTACTAGCATGTTGTATGCTGAAGCTTAAAAAAGAAATTGGTACGTGTGTCTCAAGCTTCTTTTTACTTCGTAAATCTTTTTTTTATATGCACCAGAATCCTCCAGTGCTGTACAAAAAATGTTAGACGACTTTAAGTCATGAAGGGATTAGAGGTGACATTGCTCGATTGCTCCACGGTACAGCTTTCATAAAAAACAATATTTCGCTCCTCTGAAGCATACGGCTACTTGTTACATTTTTTTTGTATGAGTAGTAGAACTCTTTAGTAATGTGACAAAAATATTCCACAACAATAAGTCGTCAAGGGATGAGACGTGATAACGCTGGATATCTCGAATGAATGGTGGAACTTCCGTAAGAAAAATGATTTCGTGTGTCTCAAACTTCTTGTCTCTCACATCTGTTTTTATATGCACCAGAACTCTGTAGTATGTACTGTACAAAATAATATTATATAAAGATAAGTCATCACGGGGTGAAAGGAGACACTGCTCGATTGTTCTACCGTACAACTTTCACGAAAAAAATTATTTCGCGCCACTCAAGCTCATGGCAACTTCCCGGATCTATAATCTCTTCCCGGATTATAAATCTCTAGTACTGGTAAAGTACTAGATAATAAGTCATCAAAAGATGAGAGGCAATACTGCTAGACCGTTGAATAGTACACCTTCGATGGAAAACATTTTTTCGTGCTTCCGAAGCTCCTGGCTTCTTCTCACACATATTTTTATATTTAGTGGTTGACAAAAAATATTAGGCTCGATAAATCACCGGACAGTGAGATAAAACAAGACTAGATTGTTGTATTGTACACCGTCTAAGTTCTAAATAATGTACACCAAATAAAAATGGCGTTTGTCCGAAGCATCTTGTTACTTCTCGCATATGTGTATATATGTACTAGAACTCTCCAGTATTGCAAAAAAAAACTAGACAACAATGAGCCATCAAGGGATGAGAGGTGAGACTGCGTACGTGTGTGAAGTTAGCAGCTCGATTGTTAGCATCTCACAAATAAACTCCATAGAATGTGGCATCTCCCGTACAGTTTTACAGTTCTTGATCAGTTTCAATAATAGTTCTGTCGATTTTACTATCGAAATCGAATGAATCATAGCATCTCATCGAATGTCGCAAATTTAACCATGCCAGAGTTGAAATTAAGAGAGTTCTACATCCTAACCCTAGTCTGTAAATAGTTCTATCGGTTAAATCTAATTCGAATCGCTAGCAATGGGTATAACCAAAATATCCGTAGATGAGTGACATGCTGTAACATTACTGCGAGTTCCGGGTCGTACGAATATTTCAAACGATAATCAGCGATCCCTCACACAATGTCCAAAGGAGTTCTGGTCTCTAAAACATCCTCAATAATTATAAATCATTGTCATAAACAAAATACCCATACAGGAGTTAGATTCTGTGGTATAACTGCGAGTTCTGGCTCGTATGAAGTTATTAAACGCTGACCAGAGGTCCCTCACACAAGCTCCGAAAGCGATCTAGTCTTTCATACATCCTTAATAATTATGAACCATTGATATGAAAAAAATATCCGTATAGGAGTGAGTAGCTATGGTATAACTGCGAGTTTTGGGTCGTATGAAGTTTTTAAACGATACCTAGAGGTCCCTCACACAAGACCCAAAAAAGTTCTGGTCTTTCAAACATCCTGCGTTTGAAAGTTATTTTCTATAGGTTTGTATAACATACCCATAACATATCTATATAATTTACCTATAACATACCTGAAACATACGCCCCATTATTCCAGTTTCCTGGAACGAGAGATCGAACACTATCGTCAGTTCGAACGGGTACAGAGGATTAAACGCCGGTACAAACAATTTAACCATTGGTACGAACGGGTACAAACGATTGCTTGGTGGTTCAAACTATATACTTATCGACGAGAACGGGTACGAAGGATATACTCTTCGGTACGGAAGGGTACAAAGCATTGCTCGATGGTAAAACGATATACTTGTCAGTAAGAACGGGTACAAATGTTTGCTCGGTGGTACAAACGATATTCTTGTCGAGACGAACGGGTACAAACGATTGTTCGGTGGTACAAACTATATAATCGTCATTACGAATTAAACGGTGGTACAAACGATATCGCCAATACGAATGGGTACAAAAGATTACCTGCCGGTACAAACAATTCATCGCCGGTATAAACGATTTACGCGGTAGTACGAATGGGTACAAACTCGGTGGTACAGACGATATACTTGTCAATACGAAATGGTGCAAACGATTCACTCGTCAGTAAAAACAGGTTCAAACGATTATTCGGCGGTACAAAGGAGTACAAACGCTTGCTCGGTGGTAAAACGATATGCCTGTCGATACGAACGGGTACAAACGATTGCTCAGTTGTACACACGATATAGTCGCAAGTACGAAGGGGTACAAACGATTAAACGGCGGTACAAACGATTTAATCAGTGGTACGAATGGATACAAACAATATACGCATTCGTACGGACAGGTACAAACGATTGCTCGATGGTGAAATGATATACTCGTCAGTAACAACGGGTACAAACAGTTGCTCGGTGGTACGAACGAGTAAAAACGCTTGCTCGGTTGTAACACGATATACTCGTCAGTATGAACGGTACAAGCGATTGATCCGTGGTTCAAAGGATATACTTGCCGATCCGAACGGGTACAAACGATTGCTCGGCGGTACAAACAATATACTCGCCAGTGCAATTTGGTACAAACGATTAATCGCCGGTGCAAACGATATACTCGTCAATGTAGGAGATGTTCGAAGTGACCTCCATCCATCTCAATGCAGCAGCGGGCCCGGCGAAGGAAACTGCCGACACATCGCTGTAGCATCTCTTGCGATACAGATTGCATTGCCATTTCGATGCGTTGTTGCAATTCTGCACGACTATCGACCGGTGTCCGATACACTCGCGATTTTATATGGCCCCACAGGAAGAAATCAAGGGGATTTAAGTCGGGTGAACGCGGGGGCCAGTCGCGCATTCCCCCTTTGCCGATAAAGCGACCGCCAAACATGGTGCGAAGCTTGGGTCGGGCAAGATGGCTCGTGTGAGCTGGCGCACCGTCATGCTGGTACGTCGCTCGGCTAAATTCATCTCGCGGCATTCCCGATCGCAAGCAAAGTTGCCGGAGTCGTTGCAGCAATTCAACGTATTTTTGCGTCGTTAAGGTTCCTTCAATTTCATACGGCCCAATCTGCAAGCGATTCAAAGATGTATTAATTTATAATGCATCAATACAATATACACTACGCACAATAACTAAAAGATTTTTAAAAAGTCTAAATTGTAAAGTGATATTTAACCGGCTACACCTCAGCGACAAATGGCCGTAGATTAGCAAAAGAAATAAACATTTTAAAGCTTGAAGTTTCATGCAGCGAAATAAATAATGTATAAATTTTTCCTTTATTTTCAGAAGGGTCACGAACATAGATATTTCTTATTTCTGGAGAAACCTCTTATGTTCTGGAGAACATGTTCTGGAGAACATGTTCTGGAGAACACCTTTCTTATGTTCTGGAGAAACCTCGAGACAGATTCTTTTCAATTTGAAAATTTGATGAGCCTTTAGCGATTATTTGTCGCTGAGTTATCAGCTGTCGAATCCAAAATGACACTTTTGGCTTTGATCATTAAATACTCGTGATCTAATCGTACAGAAACCGAAAGGATGGTTTTAAAAAGTTCAAAGTATCCTTTATAAGATATTTTTATTTTTTTTCGCGGTGGAGAAGGAACGGCCGCCGCAACAACACTTTCTGGAAAAAGTAAACAGTTCTTACCAGACGTCCTCCCGAGATTCCGGCCCAAAGGTTGACGGATTGAAATCTGTGCTGGAAGGACCCCTCAATCGTCTGATGGGGATTATCATCCTCGTCAGACCACCAATGAAAATTGTGGCTGTTCCACGTTCCATTCCGGCCAAAATTCCATTCGTCCGAAAAAAATTATTTTTTCGGTGAATCCTCGGTCGGCTTCTTGTTGCTCGACTACCCAGCGACAAAACTCAAGGCGTTTGGGATAATCTTGAGCCGTGAGTCCCTGGACTCGGGTATAATGGAAAGCATGTTTCCTTTCTGCTTTCATCGTTCGTTGGACGGCGCTGTAAGACAGTCCAAGCATCCGTGCAACGCCACGAATACCGTACGTGGGATTTTGCGCGAATGTTTCTAAAATCCGATCCTCATTTTGCACAGTGCGTGCCGTCCGCGGTCCACCCCGGTTTCTATGATCCGGTAAAACGCTTCCGGTTTCTGTGAAGCGTTGATACGTTTGGGAGATCACACGACCTCTCGGGTGTCGGCGGTCCGGCCACGATAGCCGATATCGTTCACTTGCGGCACGAACACTGTAATTGCACTCGACATAAGTGCTCACCATATCCGCATACTCGCGAGCAGTATACTCTGCCATCGCGGAAGTGATTTTACAAAATCCAGCACGCGGAAAAGCTCGCTCACACGGTCCTACATGCACACCTGAACGTAAACGAAAATTCAACAACACACAATAACACAAAAAAATTCAACAACACACAATAACACAGAAACAACAACACACAGAACACAGAAAATTAAAATAGGTTAGCGGAAGCAAATATGAGAACTCGGAGTAGTACGGAGACGAAGAACGTCGACAGCAGATAAAAGTAACGTCCAGGATGCAACGGTTGACACAGATTATTGACTCGGCATTCAATTATTTTTTATGGATATGTTTTGTTTTGTCAAGGGAGAATCAAGGAAAAGAAAGATACGCGTAGAAGACAATTGAATATCGATGCCATGCTACTTCACGCAATCAATGTTTATCATATTTACCATACTAACTCGCAGCATTTATCATTGAGAAATTCGTCGCAATGATTAATCCGAAGTGCGTTAATTTGAAACTAAATGATTTTCGTAATAGAAACTGTACCATTGAACAATCGAAACAATCAAGCAATCGAGTAGAACCGGTGTACAATCGTTTGTACGGGTTTATACCAATGAGTAAATCGTCTCTACCGGCGAGCAATCGTTTGGACCCGTTAGTATCGACGAGTAAATCGTTTTTCCCACCGAGCAATCGTTTGGACCTGTTCGTACCGATGAGTAAATCGTATGCTCCGGCAATTAATCGTTTGTACCCGTTCGTACAGACCAGTATATCGGGTGAACCACCGAGCAGTCGTTTGTATCCGTGCGTATCAATGAGTAAATCGCTTGTACCGGCGAACAATCGAGCAGTTTCATCTCCTATTCCATTCTGACGTATTGCGGTCTAATATTCTTTGAAGTACTAGACATTTCTAGTACCATAATAGCATGTCTAAGGAGTAGCCAGAAGCTTCAGACTCAGGAAATTATGATTATTTTTGTCAAAGGTGTACCTAACAACAATCGTGCAATCTCATCTCTCACCCCTTGCCGATTTATTGCCGTCCAACCCTTTTTTTGAAGTACCGGAAAGTTCCACTACACATGAAAACACATGTGAGAAGTACTCAGAAGCTTCAGACACAAAAAAAATATTTTTTTTAATTGCAGCTCTAACGAACAACAACCCAGCAGTGCCACCTCTCCTTGCTTAATGACTTATTGTTGTCTACTTTTTATTTCACAGTACTAGAATAAGCACAAAACTGTGTCTGAAAAGTAGCGAGAAGCTTCAGGGGCGCGAAGTAATTTTTTTAATCGAAATTGTACCGTAGAGCAATCGAACATTCTCACCTCTCATCCCTCGCCCATTAATTGTTGTCCAATTTTTTTTTCAACTACTAGTGACCTGTAATAAAGATAAAAAATACATGGAAAAAGGAGCCGAAAGTTTCAGACGCGAGAAATCATTTTTTTAATAAGCTGTCCCATAAAACAATCGAGCAGTGTTGCCGCTCATCGCTTGCCGATTAATTGTTGTCCAATTTTTTTTTAAGTACTGAACAGTTCTAGTACACATGGGAATATATGTGAAAAGTAACCAAAGGCTTCACATGCAGGAAATAATATTTTTTTATGCAAGCTGTACCGTAGAACAATCAAGCAGTCTCACCTCTCACTCTTTGCCGATTTATTGTTACCTAATATGTTTTTTTGTTGAAGTACTGGACATTTCTCGTTAACATAAAATAATGCGTGAACAGTAGCTAAAACCTTTAGACACCGGAAATTTTTATTCATTCATGCTCCATCATACGACAATTCAGCAGCGTAACCTCTCATCCCGTGTTGACTTATTGTTGTCTAATATTTGTTTGCAGTACTAGAGAGTTGT
The DNA here is from genome assembly GCA_963210295.1 of Ophion ellenae. Classification (NCBI taxonomy): domain Eukaryota; kingdom Metazoa; phylum Arthropoda; class Insecta; order Hymenoptera; family Ichneumonidae; genus Ophion; species Ophion ellenae. The sequence goes on along the minus strand of OY723395.1, from coordinate 11,348,723 downwards.
ACAACAAATAGAAACATATGTGAGAAGTAACAAGACGCTTCAGACGCACGAAATTATTTTTCTCATGAAAGCTGTACCACACAAAAATCGAGATCCCTCCTCTCTCATCCCTCGCCGATGTAATGCTGTTCCATTTTGTTCAAGTCCTGGAGAGTTTTAGTATACGTAAAAACACATGTGAAAAGTAGCCAGAAGATTCAGACGCACGCCATTTTTGTTTTAGAAGGTGTACAATATAACAATCGAGTACAGTTCATACTCGTTCGTACTGATAAGTATAACGTTTGTACCACCCAGCAATCGTTTGAACCCGTTCGTACCACCAAACAATCGCTTGTACCCGTTCATATCGACAGGTATATTGTTTGTACCAACGAGCAGTCGATTATACCCGTTCGTACCAACGAGGAAACTGTTTGTACCGGCGTCCAATCGTTTATACCCGTTCATACTAATTCGTAAATCGATTGTACAGGCGATTAATCCTTTGTACCACAGAGGGCTCGTTTCTACCCGTTTGAATCGACAGCAATATTGTCTACACCACCGAGCAATCGTTTGGCCCGATTCGACCTAACGGGTAAATCGTTTGCACCGGCGTATAATCGTTTGTACCGGTTCATACCAATGAGTAAATCGTTTCTGCCGTTAATATAGACAAGCAAATCGTTTTTCCCAGCGAGCAATCGTTTATACGCGTTCGTACCAATGAGTAAATCGTTTGCTCTAGCGATTAATCGTTTGTACACGTCTGTACTGACCAGTATGTCGGTTGAACCACCGAGCAGTCGTTTGTACCCGTTCGGACCACCGAGCAATCGTCTGTACCCGTTCGTACTGGCGAGTATGTCGGCTGTATCGGCGTGTAATAATTTGCTCCCATTCGTATCGACAAATGTTTCGTTTTTACGACCGAGCAATCAATTGTACCCGTTCGTACCAATCAGTAAATCGTATGCACCGTTAACTAATCGTTGGTACCCGGTAGTACTGATCAGTATATCGATTGAACCACCGACCAGTCATTTGTACCCGTTCGTATCGACTAGTCTATCGGTTGTACCACCGGGCAATCGTTTGTACGCATTCGTAGTGACGAGTACATCGTGTTTCCACCGCGCAATCGTTTATACCCGTTTGTACCAACGGGTAAATCGTTTGTACCGGCGTAGAATCAATTGTATCCGTTCGTACTGACGATTATATCGTTGGTACCACCGTGCAACCGTTTGTACCCGGTCGTATCGACAAGTATATCCAATTCGGGTGAAAATGTGGACTCGAGGGTATTCGACGTCGCCGATTACGAATTCGAAGTCAAATTGAAAAAAAAAACGAAATGGCGGATGAAATACTGCGGAAAATTTCTTCAAAAACGTATTAAATTCGGGTTAAAGTCTGAACTAGGGTGTTTTCAGGGTTGCTGATTACGAATTGGATGTCAAAATTTGGAAAAACAAAACCGCGAATACAATAAGACCGAACATCTCTTCGAAAACGCATTCGTTTCGGGTGAAAGTCTGGAATCGGGGCTTCTCGGGGTCGCTGATAACGAATGCAATGTCGAAATTTAGAAAAACAAAATGGCGGATAAAATACGGCGGAAAACTTGTTCGGAAACGTGTTCAAGTCTGACCTCTTATCCCTTGTTGACTGGTTGTTGTCTAATTATTTATTTAGCTTACTAGAGAGTTTCAGTACACATGGAGACGCATGGAAGAAGTAGTCAGAAGCTTCAGAATTAGAGAATGATTTTTTTCTGGAAAGTCTTCCATAGAACAGTCGAGCAGTGTGATATCTCATCCCTTGCCGACTTATTGTCGTCCAATATCCTTTTAAACGTTCTCTTAAAATATTGAAAAGAAGGTCGGTGCAAAATTTCAGCTTCATCAGTGAGATATGCTTTTCGAAACATTATCCCTTGTTTTTACGTGCTACAGTTTAACGACCTGCATTTGCAAAACGCCCAAAAACAAACCATCAATGGCTGGAATAGATCTGGCAAGTCGTTCATCCGCCTGGTTGTATCTGATTGCTCGGTCGTAAAAACGAAACATTTGTCGATACGAACGCGTGCAAATTATTACACGCCGATACAGCCGACATACTCGCCAGTACGAACGGGTACAGACGATTGCTCGGTGGTCCGAACGGGTACAAACGACTGCTCGGTTGTTCAACCGACATACTGGTCAGTACAGACGTGTACAAACGATTAATCGCTAGAGCAAACGATTTACTCATTGGTACGAACGCGTATAAACGATTGCTCGCTGGGAAAAACGATTTGAGTAGTGGTAATAGGCTGGTTCTAACCCAGGGATCTCAGGGGGGAGCGGGGCGGGGGTCGAGCGCGGGGAAGCCTAGCATGCATGGTGGAGGGGGGGTCGAGCGCGTGACGTTACGAGGGGGGATGTCAGGGGTCTCTATGGAGGGGGTAGCCATGTGGTCCGAAGATCGGGTGGCGGGAAGCCGTTGTCGCCAAGTGTTTTGTGGGGGCGGGGATCGTGGTGAGCGAGCGTTGAAAACCAATAAATCTTCTAATTTATTATAGACATACGTTATTTTAGACATACAAATATTATCGTCGATGCAAGCGGAGTGTTTTTATTTTCTACACTAATTTGTGTGTGTGTGTGTGTGTGTGCGTGCGTGCGTGCGCGCGCGCGCGCGCGTGTGTGTGTGTGTGTGTGTGTGTGTGTGTGTGTGTGTGGACACGATATGTGCGTGTGACAACCGTATATGGGTAGGGGAAAATTTTCAACAATTTGAAGATCACATGGAAGGAGGCACTTCAAAGCCCTTTTATTTATTACATGCAGCTGCGGTGCTTTGGTTTCGTTTTTCCGAAATCCCTAAAATGTTTGTATGCGTATCAACTCGAGTCACGTCGACACTTGAGACAGGTCCTGACAAGTCGGGATTTCTTGGAAAAAATATAAAAATAAACTTTAGAGGTCTATCGTCAAAGGGTTTTTGACCCCAGATGGGCCACTAAAGCACAGCTGCACTCGGGGAAAAAAAATGTTTCGATGTATCGAGGACTCGTTTTCATTTCGAAATATAACGTCGAGATGTTCAGATGTGTGAGTATGTATGCAGTGCATCCGACCAAGCACCCCCTGGACTTGACCAGAAACGAGCTCGAAAAACACTCATGTTTTTTTCCCAAGACATATAGGGATAGCCCGAAAAATATTTTTCCCGAACGAAGAGCCATTGTTAATGATCTGCTGCGTTCGAAGCTGGTTGCACTTTGAACCACCCTAGCAGATTGGGTGCCTATCAATTTACTATAAGAATGCCCAAGGCACTTTGGTAGGCATATTAGTTCAAAAAGTGCCGGTAAATGCCGATGAATGACGAATGTTAAATTTTATGAGCGCACAGAAAATGCCTTTCGAGTGCCTGTTAAAATGTCTATGAAAATACTGATGCGAATGCCGTTCAGAATGCCTATGGAAATACTGGTGCGAGTGGCTGTTGAGTCTTGGCGAGAATGTTTTGCACTTACATTCCTAACCAAAATACATTTCGGTAAGATTTTCAAGTACTTCGTGTGGAGGAACAAGTCTGGAAAAAAACCAATCATATTCAAGATTATCATGATATCAATTTGTTTGATTTTTTTCAAACAATTTTATTTCGTGACAAAGGCCTTAAGTTGTAACTGGAACTCAATTTTGGTTGGGATGGAATGAGCATACATCTTGGAAACTACAACCAGTATATTACCATATGAAGTGCTCCTTCTTAGTTGGCTGGTTATTTATTCGTACTTTCGGCTTTGGGAATACTGCAGCTGTCAGAAGAAATTGTAATGCCGGTGAATATCGAAAAATGCCGGTGAATGCTGAGACGGGATTATTTTCCTCCATCTGGCGCGGCCGGGGTCCTTTCGGCTGCCAGAGCTCTAAATTTTATTCGTAATTTTAAGGTTGGGCGCCAGCTAGATCGTCGAAGAACTAGCAATATATGTTTTACACTTTTATTTAACAATAAAGAGCCTCTCTCTCAAGGGGGGCGTTGGGGACCCAAAACCATGGAAGAGCAGAAGGAAACCGTACGAGAATATTCCGAGACGAAAAGGCGTACTTACATGTGTTTAATTTCCAATTTATTCACACAAATCTCCATTGATCCACTGATCTTCGTTCACAAATTAGTGCCGACTCGGGGCTTGCGATCGTTCGGGGTACAATTTGTTCTTAATCTTACGGAGGCTTCTACGCGTCTCCTCCAAAATCTCGGCGATTCGCTTTTCTTGCCTATCCCTTCTACATGTCGTGAGCCGTCGGCTGCTGCCCTCTCGGTCACGCGTATACGCAAAAGAAAATTTTCAATTCGCCCATTATCGACGTCGGGAGTCCTAAATATCTCCTGTTACAATGCCTAAAAAAATGTAATGCCAGTGAGTGCCTAACGAAGCCGGTGAATGACTAAAAAAATGCCGGTACTTCGGATACGAAATTCTGGTTTGGTCACTCTTCAGCACTTACCGTCACTATTTGAACCAGAATGCCTGTCAAAGTAACTATAAATGCCTACAATAGGCACGGCATTCAGCCAGTCACTTCAATAGGCATATCAAACGGCTTTCATTGGCATTTATCAAGGCACCCAATCTGCTAGGGCAAGCAGTCAGTCAGTTAACATCTTCGAATTCTTTCCCATGCATTACTATGGAGAACAGCATTGAACAAATCTTGCATGACCAAGCCACGCTGCTAAGTTCATTCGAAGAATTTCCTACGTGGGAGCAACGGTGCGTCGAGTTCATCGACGAATTGGAAACACAAAGCCGAATTAAGCGCCTGCGACGGTTAATTGGCCATCAACAGGCATCGATAGCCCAAATAGCGCGGCTGGAAGGATTGAAAAATTCTGTGCGCAGTCGCTTTATACACACGGGTGCAGGGCACAGTGAGCATGGTTTGATTAGGCGACAGATTGATACATCATTCGACAGTCGGATATTGACCGGCGCCATAATCAATCGCAACCATATCGAGCCGCGACAATTTCTCCAAGATGCTCGCGACATAGTGCTCCAACATATGCAAAACTCTATCTACATGCACAATAGTGTCAAAGTTAATACTATCTTGAATGGTGAATTTGTGAGTGGTGACAAACATGACAATAAAAGTATCGACACGCGGAATAGTGAACTATTCAACACAACTAACTTAAATGAGTGGTATGAGCAATGTGTTATGGAGCCTACTTTAACCATGCTCGATGAGTTTCAAGACCGTGAAAGTGGTTGGACGCTCCGGAAAATACTCAATCTAACAATAAATGTAAACAAGTTTAATCCAATGCGCGCTGGTTGCAACTTGAAATTACCACGGGAAATAATAGTGAAACGTGCAGTTGTCAATATAAAGTCTAATGACAATGCGTCTTTTGCATGGTCCGTGGTCGCAGCTTTATATCCCGCCGAACGACACAGTGACCGCCCAATATCACACCCACATTATTCAACAGTGCTAAATCTACGAGACATTGAATTCCCAATGACGATGAACCAAATCAAGAAATTTGCACTTCAAAACAATCTTTCGGTCAATGTATATACTACCACCATCAAAAAAGACATTGTTCCAATCCGTGTGACACGGCAGAAGAAGGAACGACACATACATTTGCTATATATTAATGATATTGAGGACAACAATGTGGGACATTTCGCATGCATCAAGAACCTGTCGAGGCTCGTCAGCGGACAACTGAGCAGAAACAATCGTAAAAAATATATATGCGATCGGTTAGTAGCAAGTTAATATATCTAATATGTATAGACGCTCGGACAAATAAATTTAAAAAAAACCCTCATTCTTTTTTTTGCAGGTGTTTGCATTACTTCTCATCAGAGGATACATTGAAATCGCACGAGATTGATTGTGGAGCGATCAATGATTGTGCCAACCGACTCCCAAACGAAGCGAACAAATGGCTCCAATTCACGAACTTCAACCGGAAAGAGCGACATCCATTTATCGTGTATGCTGATTTGGAGTGCGTCTTAGCGAGGACTAGGGAGGAGACCGCGACAACGTATCATCAACGGCACGAAGTATTTAGTATTGGGTACTATGTATGCTGTTCATACGACGAATCGCTTTCTTCGTATTTTTCAAGTCGCAGTACTGATCCCATAAAGTGGTTCGTTGAAGAGCTTAAAAATCTCGCATTGCGCATAAAAGAATTTTTTTGTGACAATGTGCCAATGATTCATCTAACACCGGGCGAATGGACAAGTTTTCGAAACGCTACTGAATGTCATATATGTAAGAAAGCATTTGCACAAGACGATGTACGCGTTCGAGATCATTGCCACCTGACGGGGCGCTATAGAGGCCCTGCCCATTCTAATTGCAACTTGAATTACAAGCAGTCATTTTTCATTCCAGTGGTTTTCCACAATTTATCGGGTTATGATGCACATTTTATAATCAAGGAAGTAGCCACAGCGTTCGAAAGGAAAATCGATGTACTCCCGATAACGAAAGAGAAGTATATCTCATTCACCAAACACATTCAAATTGTAGATGATTCAAAGCACAACATTCAATTACGCTTCATTGATTCGTACAAATTTCTCAACACGAGTCTTGACAAGTTAGCATCGTTTTTGACCGAGGACAAATTCAAAATCTTACGAAGGCAATTCACAGACATATCGAGAGACGACTTCAATTTGTTGACGCGAAAAGGGGTTTTCCCATACGAATATATAGATAATGTGAATAAGTTGGACGACACTTGCTTACCGCCACGTGACGCATTTTATAGTTCCCTGACAGATGACACGATTTCCGAGAGCGAGTACGCACATGCTCAGAACGTTTGGGAGCGATTTTCCATTCGAACGCTGGGTGAATACAGCGATTTGTACTTGAAGACAGATGTCTTATTATTGGGAGATATTTTTGAAAACTTTCGGGACACATATATTGAGAGTTATGGGCTGGATCCCGCGTATTATTACACATTGCCCGGATACACCTGGGATGCAATGTTAAAGCATACGAACGTTAAATTCGAATTACTCACGGACATCGATATGGTTTTATTTGTTGAACGGGGTATACGCGGTGGTCTTAGCCAATGCTCAAACAGGTATGCCCGTGCTAATAATAAACACATGGAGTCGTTTGATCCATCGAAAGCATCATCATACTTGATGTATTTTGATGTCAACAATTTATATGGCTGGGCAATGGGCCAACCTTTGCCACATGCAAATTTTCGATGGGTCGACGACGTCTCCCAGTTTGATCCATCATGCATTCCGCTAGATTCATCTACAGGCTACATCCTTGAGGTTGACTTAGAATATCCACAAACTCTACATGATGCGCACAAAGATTTGCCGTTTTGTCCAACACACGAAAAACCACCGGGTAAGCGGCAGGAGAAGCTGCTCGCAACCGTTTATGATAAGATACGCTATGTCATACATTATCGAAATTTACAACAGTGTTTACAGCATGGGCTTCGCCTTACGAAAATCCATAAAGTTTTACAATTTACTCAATCAACATGGCTACGTTCATATATCGAGCTAAATACTCAGTTTCGGACAGGATCAAATTGATGAATAACACGGTGTTTGGCAAAACGATGGAGAATGTGCGCAATCATGTAGATGTAAAACTTTTGACAAAATGGGAGGGCAGGTTTGGCGCAGAGGCAATGATTGCGAAGCCAAACTTCCACAGTCGAAGCGTCTGTTCCGAAAATCTTATCGCTGTGGAATTGCATAAACTCGAGGTGAAATTCAACAAGCCGATATATGTGGGTATGTGCATACTCGACATATCCAAACCGTGCTTGTATGGATTTTCATCATGGGTATATGGCACCTCTGTATGGAAATAAGTGTGAAATCATGTATACCGATACGGACAGTCTCATCTATGACATTGAGAGCGATGACGTATATGCCGACATGAAGCGTGACATTGCAAAATTCGATACGAGCGATTACGGTGCGGACAATAAGTATGGTATGCCGCTAGTGAACAAAAAGGTGCCCGGTCTTATGAAAGACGAATGTAATGGTGCCATCATGATGACATTCATCGGACTTCGTTCGAAAATGTACGCGACACAGGTCGAAGGAAAAAAGGACACAAAAAAAGTTAAAGGTGTTCGCAATAGCGTTGTAACGAGGACGATACAATTCGAAGACTATGGTCGGTGTTTGAATGAGGACATTAAAATGAGGCGTACGCAAACATGCATCAGATCAAAATTGAACAATGTCTACACAATCCGTGAGACAAAAATTGCTCTAAGCCCACATGACGATAAGCGATATATTATACCCGGCTCCTTCAAAACCCTACCATGGGGGCATTATAGAATACCGATGTAAACATTTTTTTTAATGTAAATTTTTTCATAAATAATATAGTGTTTGTAAAGAGATGCTTATTTTTGTAAATAAAGAAAAGGACTTTTTTCGTAATCCTATGTGATTTGTGTGTGTATGTGTGAGTGTGTGTTTATAACCCTACTTGTCCATCTCCTCGTAGCCACGTTCCACGAAAAAAATGGATTACTGAAGGCGAGAAGGGAAGAAAAGCAAGCTCGGCATGCCTGCTGTGGAGTCGGTCGGAGGCCTTTGAGGGATGCGGAGACGACCAGCAGTTTAGGTCAAGAGTCATAAAAGATATATATTTTTCCATTTTCTTTATTATCGACTACAAATCGGATTTACTTATCCAACTATTGTGGCTATTGTCGAACCCTAGCCATTTTACAAACATTCGATTACCGTGCTTCTTCAATACCGCTTCAATGAGATAGATATCGGGGTGCTTGACACTGAGAAGCTCTTGTTCGTAGAAACCACCGGCGATCGGTTCATCTTTATGGTCCTTCAAGTGGTACGTCACCGGATGAGTTTTTTTCACACGATAGATTGTAAATATTTCCGTTGTCCAGTTTGGGGTGTAACCCTTTTCGAAAACAGTCTTAAATTTGCTGATTCTCACTTTATTACCAACGGCGAATTTTGGCGATCTTTTCATTGGAGGCTTATTGAAAATCTGCTGCAATTGCTTCTCATTTTCCGCGTTGACATTTCTCGGCTTCATCTTAATGGTGCGGTGTACAGAATCGTTGTACTCGGCAATTAGATTATCAAGAATATCGATCCACTTATAATTACCACGGAGACTAAATTGCATCCACATCTTGTTCTTCAATGTACGATTGAAACGCTCGGAAATGGATGCCTTCAAGTTGCTATATGTTGAATACATGTGAATATTGTACTTTTTCATGATGGCCTTAAAGTCACAATTGTAGAATTCTTTTCCCCGATCAACGTGTAGGTTCTGCGGTATGCGTCCCTTAACGAGGATCGACTTCATTGCTGCTGCTACATCTTTACCACTGTTACTCAGCATTGGCACGGGCCAGGCGAATTTCGAGAAGGTATCGATGACGGTGAGGAGAAATTTGTGGTTGGAGTTTTGACGAGCGTATGATGACATATCGACGAGGTCGGCTTGCCAGGTTTCGTCCAAGCCACGGATGTCCACATGTCGACGCGGATAGTTTCGTCGAGCAGGCTTATGTAGCTCCAGCACGAGAGCGCCCCTTTTTTTCGTTCATTTTCCAGTCCACTCAGTCGTGCGTCCAATTCAGCAATGACGTTCGAATTACGAATCACCAAATCTTGTAGAGCTTTAACATCGGCCTCGAGTGTCCTCGCAATGTCTCGTATCGTAGCTTCAAGTCCATTAACCAACAAGTGACTACTCTCATTCATTTATTTGCGTATGTTCTTAATGATAGTTCGAGATTTCTTTTGTAACGCACTTAGAGTGATGGCGTCATCTTCTCCTTCCGGATTTGCAATGTTACACAATCGTTTCTGCCCCAAGTCATAATGACCATCTGCGGTAATTCTAAAGCCAATCCCGGGTCGACCTGGAGGACCTTGCTTACTGTGGAGTACACTCCTACTTGAATGACGTCCAAACACATCGACACTCATGATGAGAATGCGTGAATTCCCCGATGTCGAGTTAATAAATGATTTCAGCTTCACGCAATTCCTCAATAATCGATATAATTTCATTCGCATGTGATGAATTTCCGGCTGCTTGGGATACCAGAAGTAAGCGAAGACGATCCACTAGCTCGTTTGGATTGTCCCAATAAATATAGTCCAATTGGGTGTTTTTTTCTAGCTAGCTTATACTTTGGCATACCCTGTCCCACATGATGATGGACTATATTGGCGATATATGTGTTAAATTTTGTGGCTGGTGTTACGTCGTATAGCCTCACTAGGCTTATACAATTTTTTGTGCGCATTCGTCGAGATTACAATCTTTTCGTAGTTTTTCAAATCGTCCGGTGTGAGAGTTTCAACATTAGGCACTTTTTTAAACAACAGCTCCCGCATCCAACAGTTTTCGCATAACTCGCATCTCCCACACGAATATGTTCAGAGTCGAAAATTATCGGAGAATTGCCAATCATTAATTTGTTGTTAGCGAGATTTCGTACACCATATAATACATCCAAGGTTGCCTTTCTATTTGTTTGTAATAGCAGGAGATATTCGCTGATCAGCTCATCGACATTTTGCGAGTCATCGTCATCCTCATATATCAATTTAAACGAATCTTGTGTTTCACTCTTCAAGGAATCATGTGCCTCATTTTGATGTTTCACACTATTTAACGCATCTTATTTTTCTTCTTCAACATTATCTCCCACTTTTTCATCCTTAATTTCCTCCTTCACCGTCACCACCTCACCGTTTTTATACGACACCAATTTCTCCAATGGCCCCACTATAGGCTTAAAGACATCCTGCATTCTCTGCTGATCGTTATCTTTCCCAATTTTCATCATTCGATGCTTTCGTCTGATTGCATCGCTCGCCTTGGCAATTTCACGCAACACATCCTTTTCACGCAACAATTGTTCGCTCTTTATGTTGTCACTACCACGGCACGCGCAATACTGTCTCTTCAACTACCAGCGATGAGTAATTTATCAATAGTGAGAAAATAATCAAAACCTTGTCTATATCGACCTCCGTTAATATCGCTATCCTTGTCAATCGTGATAAATGCATACTTGTCAGAATTCCAGCATTTCACGCACATGTGTTTAAAGCACGTATAAGTCATATCCGTATTAACATGGTCATTGTAGACGTGCTTGAGATTCATATCGTCCTGCTTGAAAAGCACCACGAAATTTGCATTATCCCTCACGAGATGTTTGGGAATACGAGTGTACGTCTGACAAAGATAAAAACTGTCAACAATCTCGTGTCGTCCCATGGAAAAGAAGGCCCGAACATTATCCTGTTTTTCGCATGCTATATCATCAAAGATGAATATAGAGTTGGATCGTGCATCACTTGGTGCTATCACTTGTTCATGTGCCTCGAATGGATAATATTCAACTCCGCTCACAGGTTCGAGTAATTGTTCGAGCAACTTATACTTTGGCTGCTTGAACGATTTGGAATACAAGTAAATATTCTCAAATCTCAAACCATTCGGATGGATGATGAGAGTGAGCAAAGCGTTGGTTTTCCCACAATTCGATGGACCGCAAAACAGTGCACGTATGCTATCCGGCAATAAATACCCATGGCGTTTCTTTTTCCCTCCACGGTCTTCGACAAACTCGTCGAAATTTATCACGGGAAGTCCGCCTCCGATAGTTTGCTTCCTGGACGTCATCTCACACACGACTAACGGCGAAATCATATAAATAGGTTTCTTATAGGGATTATCAATCAGTCGCATATTGTCTTTAGACATGATCATGTATGGCAAGAGTGGTAAAGGTTTGGTCAACCGCCTAATCAACAAACTCCCCGTTGAACTACATTTGCCTGGGTATCAGTATTGTGGACCAGGCACAAAGTTGGCCAAGCGCCTTACTCGTGGTGATCCGGGCATTAATCCATTGGATACGGCTTGCAAACAACACGATATTGCGTATTCGAAAAATCCGGATAATCTTGAGGCGAGACATTTGGCGGATAAAGTGTTGGCTGAACAGGCTAGGCAACGTGTTACCGCGAGAGACGCTAGTATCGGTGAAAAAGCCAGTGCTTGGGGTGTGGCAAATATTATGAAGACAAAGAGAAAATTTGGCATGGGAATGAAGGCCCGCGAGGGTGGCGTTTGTTTGAAAAAGATAATTGGCGCTGCAAAGAAGACAATGATTCAAAGTAATGATCCGCATAAGATTATTAAATCAGCTTTAAAGGGTGCTCGTGCAGCGGTAAAGTTGCAAGGTGGTAAAGTGCGCACACCTCGCGTTCTACCTGTACCCCATAAAATTGGTGGTTTATTACCCTTCCTCGTGCCCATTTTTGCGGGTCTTAGCGCTGCGGGTGCTTTGTCGGGTGGTGCGGCTAGTATAGTTAAAGCTGTAAATGCTGCTCAAGCAGCTAAGCGTGAATTGGATGAAAGTAAGCGTCATAATCGAACAATTAAAGCAATTGCATTAGGTCGGGGTCTACATCTGAAACCATATAAGCAAGGATTGGGCCTTCATATCAAGCCAAAAAACTAGAAGTTACGCTACCTCACCGACCCCTCACCGACCGCGACCTACTTAAATATGCAAAAATCCTAAAGATTCCACATTTTCGCGGAGTTTACATGCGCGACACATTGCCTGCGAGCGGACCTCTCAAATGTGAAGCAGCAATTGTAAATTTGGATGAAAATGTCGGTCCTGGCACGCATTGGGTCGCTTACAAAAAGACCGGATCGAAAGTCATGTACTTTGATAGTTTCGGCAATCTTCCACCACCATCCGAGCTCATGAGATATTTCAGTGTCGGTAGCGTAAATTATAATTATAAGGGATATCAGGAATATGATACGATTGAATGTGGACATTTGTGTCTCAAGTTTCTTTGTCGGCAGCTGCAGCACAAAGACAAATATACACTATATATAGGAGGGAAATGACGTGGCGAATTCAGTTGTTAATTTACCAGCATCATGGACGAAAGTTTAACATTGACCATATCTGGCGCATCGTCCATACTCGAGGCGCAGTACTTTCCCCTCATCGAACTCTCGCCACACAAAAATTATACCCTCGGTCTCGTGGAATTGTTAACCTTCAACTCTATTCCCAATATCGACGTTGACCACGATAAACTTTACGTGGGAGATGAGGTGTTGACGATACCTACGGGCAGTTATGAAATAGAGGATATTGAGACGTTTGTACAAGCAGAGCTCGCGCGTAAAAACATCAGCATCAGCATTAAACCCAACAATAACACGCTACGCAGTGAGATCGAGTGTGATCGTGATGTCAATTTTGAGCCAAAAGATTCTATTGGTCATCTACTAGGCTTCACCGCACGCAAATTGGAAGCCAATAAAAGACACGAATCAGATCTTCCAGTCGCCATTCTCAAAGTGAACGCCCTACGCGTTGAGTGCAACATTACCGCTGGCGCCTATATTAACGGACAAAAAGTACACACAATTCACGAATTTTTTCCATCTGTGCCACCGGGCTATAAGATCATTGAAGTTCCCTCCCACGTAATTTATCTGCCAATCACGAGCCGAACGATTGACACGATACAGCTTCGCATAGTGGATCAAGACGGTGATTTGGTAAATTTCCGCGGTGAAGTAATCACCATACGCCTGCATATAAAGTCGTGATGGGCATTGTTTTCAACAGATCTTCCAATAACAATAAACGGTCATGGATAAAAACAATCAGTCGTCGGCCAGCGCCCAAAGTGCTGACACCTCAAAACGTGCTACTCTTGAAGAGTTTGGGTCTCAAAGTGCGTGGCGAAAGCGTGTAAAAAATTATTTAGTCTGTGCTCTGTGCATCTGTTGCGTAAAATGGAAGAAGAAATCGTAAACATTCAGACACCCGTGGTCTTTGATGAATCCATCATCCATTGTGAGATTCACGCTCATCAGCCATATGCATCTTCAACCTTCAATAACAGCGATGAAATCCGTATTGCCATCCAACATCAAGACCTCTCCATCCTGCCAAGCAAGAGTTCGCTAGACATATGTGGAAAATTATCCAAGTGTGATGGGGCGCCAACCACTGCTACAAGTCTCGTCAACAATGCCATTTGTCATTTGTTTGAGGAAGTGCGATATGAGCTGAATGCCATAGAAATCGATCGTAATAAGAATGTCGGCATTACGAGTGTAATTAAGGGATATTCATCTCTCTCACCGGCCAAAAGTTCTATGCTCGAGAACACTGGATGGCTCGATGTCGAAGAGACCAAGCAGATTGTAGATGTATCGGGAAACTTTGATGTGTGCATTCCGCTCAGCATGCTCCTCGGATTTGCCGAAGATTATCGGAAAATTGTCGTAAATGCCAAGCACGAGTTGATTCTCACACGATCAAAGACCGACGACAATGCCATTGTACAAACAGCGCCTGAAGACTACAAATTCGTATTGCATAAAATAGAATGGCTCGGGCCGTGTGTGACAGTCTCGGATCAGCGAAAAATTCAACTGTTAAAGTTTCTCGCCAAAGACGCACCAATCTCCATGAGTTTCCGAACATGGAAACTGTATGAATATCCATTGCTGCCTGCCACCTCCAAGCACGTGTGGTCTGTGAAAACTTCGAATCAGCTAGAGAAGCCACGATATGTCATACTCGCGTTGCAGACGGATCGAAAAAATAAGAAACAACACAATGCGAGCCACTTTGATCATTGTAACCTGAGCGACGTCAAGCTATACCTCAACTCGCAATGTTATCCATATGGAAATTTAAATTTGAACATTGACAAAAATCAATATGCTCTTCTCTACGAGATGTATGCAAACTTTCAGCCGACCTATTACAATAAAGAGGCTGAACCATGGCTGAGTAGGATGGAATTTTTAGAAAAAGCCCCCCTCGTTGTCATTGACTGCTCAAAACAAAACGATTCGCTCAAGTCCGGTCCTGTTGATGTGCGCCTTGAGTTTGAATTGAAAAACAATATTCCATCGCAAACTTCAGTGTACTGCATGATCCTCCATGATCGTATTGTCGAGTACAATCCAATCAGTGGTGGGGTTAAAAAATTGGTATAAAATCATGCCAATGATCCGCGCCCACATCAGTCATCATGGAGCTTATCGTCGACGTGCAAGGGTTCAAGAGACCCGTCAACGAATTTGTCCTAAAGGAGATGTCCATCGTCAAACTCCATGAGAAGAACGCTGAACCGCTGATATTCTTCTTCGATGCACCATTCGCCTGGGACGCTTTACCGGCCAAGTACAAAATGACAAACAAGATTCACGGATTCAGCAACAAACGTCATCGATCTGGAGACTCTGGACTGTCCATCGCTGCAGAAGTTGCCGAAAATCGCAAACGTTAAATGTCCGCATCATTCCTTCAATACAAAATACAATTGCGCCAAAGCGAATGTAAAGTCGTTGAAAAGCTGGCTCTCTGTGTACGAAGCTTTGTGTGAGCGAGGGATTTTTTTTAAATGAATAAAAACATTTTGAACAAATATCGTTCTCCATTTATTTCCTATATCTACGGCGAATACAGTTTGACGACAATTTTTTTTTTTTTTTTACATTATATTCGATGAAGAACTTTTTTTGTACATTTTTACATAGCATCAAGCGTTGAAAACTCTACGATGATGACTGTGATGCAAACAGTCGTTGCACTCTACGATGGTGACGATGCCAGCTACCGCTGAACTCGTTGTTTCCACCGCGCCATTACGAGCGTTCTTTTCCACCATACTGAGACTCGAGCGTCGAAAACTCTACGATGATGATGATGACTGTGATGCAAACAGTCCTTGCACTCTACGATGGTGATGATGCTGGCTGCTGTTGAACTCGTTTTTTCCACCGGGCCTTCACGAGCGTTCTTTTCCACCATACTCAGACTCGATGGAACTCGACGCTGTTGTATTTTCCACCAATGTACTTCATGTAGAGTTGACCATTGCGCGCCAGTTGCAGCATACTCTCGAACATTTTCAGATCTTGATCGAAGGCCTTTACCAGCCGCGCTGGCAAGAAGACGGCAAACTCATTTGCAACGTCCACGATCTAGCGTTTTCCAAACTTGGTCTGTACATCTCTCATGTCCGTGATTTGATAATCCGAATGGACGTGGAGTTCTGACAGCTTCTTCGTTGGGAGGAATTCCGCAATCAGGCTGAATTTGTTGATATTTGAGAGATCCATTTTCACTCTTTTTCAAAGTTCTTTTCGGAGAAGTTGATGGTGCGGTGGAATAGTGCAGTCTGAGCTTGGTCCACGAAATCATAAGCTCCCTCGTAACCCCTCCACTCAGATTTTAAAAACTTCTCCCCACTTATTCAATCATAGCCATGGTTAACAGGTTCAAACACGTTCGAAGAACCTCGCACGTAGAGAATTTCCCACCTCGCCACACTTTTCGCAGTTCCGACGTTGGGGTGGGGGACCATCAATGTGGTCCTTCGTCTGTGGCGTATTATAATGCTCCATGCATGGAAGATACGATATCACTTCACTATCGTTCCGATGATGCTCCGGCAAACGATCCCACAGTAAACCAATAAAGTTACCCCAATACTTTAGGAGCAACACCTTTGGAACCTGTTCGAGCTCGTTTTTGGTCAAGTCCAGGGGGTGCTTGGCCGGATGCACTGCGTACATACTCGCACATGTGAACATCTTGACGTAATCTTGTGGAATGAAACCTCGACGGGTTGAAACTTGTTTCGGAATAACGCTGCAGCTGCATGCAATAAATAAAGCATTTTATGGGCTTTGAAGGGTAACCCTTCACACACACACACACGCACACACGCACACGCACACACGCACACACGCACACACACACACACACGCACACACGCACACACGCACACGCACACACGCACACGCACACGCACACGCACACGCACACGCACACGCACACGCACGCACACGCACACGCACACGCACACGCACACGCACACGCACACGCACACGCACACGCACACGCTGTTACATCCTAGCGAATATCCCTTCTCTCATCTAGGGTTTTTCATCTCGGTTATTCCCAATATCCTCATTTGCCGTCAGAAGCGTATTAAATGTATAAATCTAAGCGTTAAACGGAACTTGCGCACGTTCCGCGAGCATATTCAAATAATAGCGATATATACACGATAGCAGTACCGCCACAGTCATTGACTTTTCCTATCACAATGGCTTTCAACAAGAACATGATCTCAGGCAAATATTCCACGAAAAGCCGCAGCTCAAAAAAATCAAACAGGCACTCACTCCAAAAACTTTACGCTAGCCATCCGCATGGGGACAAAGAGAAGTCTGCATGATTCGACCGGGTAACCAGAGCGGAGTATGAAAACATCCGGCCGTCCGAATCAAACGGTCACCGCGGTATCGCGAACGGCTTAGCGCGAATTTCGACTACACACCTCATGCACGTTCCGTTAACAAAGCGAAATTGCCCCTTCCACCAGCGCCATTATTTCTAAGAAGAGAAACCAAAGATTGTCTCCCACTCACTCGAAATTCGCATGCGAACCAAGAAGGATCAGTGTGCAAAAGGTCGAAGCAGTCATCCGTCAACTACCATCGACTCAAGTTCTTCTATCAAGTCTAAATCTCAGTCTCCCGATAATCTTCATCAAGTTCAATCTCAGTCTTCCGTCAACCAACGTCGAATCAACTTTTTTTTATCAAGTCTTATCCCAGAAGCCTAACGAATATTCCCGATTATCCTATATACGAACCGTCTTCATTTTTCGAGTTACAAAAGTTTTATTTTACACTTGTATAATTTCTATCATCGGTCCGTGAATATCAATCTCAATTCATCGACCTTGCGCGCCGTTCATATTTCTATCTACGCGTAGTGCCGTCGTAGTAAACACGTCGAGTATACACACGACCAGCCTAAAATCCTGCGAGCGTCTTACCAGCAATTGTATCAGCGAGCGCACCAGGCCAAGACCGAAGGCCCTTGTAACGCGAGCGACAACAAACATCCACGCGAGCGAGCGAGCGAGCGAACGACCGCGTGTCAAACACAACGAATGTAAGCTAACTTTACCTTTTCTTTTTGTATCATTCATCGTAAACCTGATCGCTTCAAACCGTCTAGTAATCGTACAATAAACAACATAGTGTCAATCGTACACCAAGTCTGTCGAATTATCCCTCAATTTTGGAACATCATGTCAATTCCTTTATTCTACTCTTTCCCACGCACTACCCCTTTTTACCCTCATCCCGTGCTATTGCGCTAGGCGTAGGCAACAAAGAGGGAAACGAAAATATTATGCTCTCATCCCTTCCGGATGTGACAACGCACACGCACACGCACACGCACACGCACACGCACACGCACACGCACACGCACACGCACACGCACACGCACACGCACACGCACACGCACACGCACACCCACACACGCACACCCACACACACACACACACACACACACACACACACACACACACACGCACACGACACATTTGTCGAAGTTGTTTTTTTATATATATAAACTCCTGTGAATAGTCTAGACAAAAATGCTCCGCTTACATCTATAATGTTGATAATAAATTATCAGATTTTATGGGTTTTCAAGGACCCGCGACTCTATGATGCCCCCTCCCCCACAGAGTCGACAGCGGCTTCCCCCTCTCGCCCGCGGGTCCAGCTATCGCCGGGAAGACATCGTCACCAAAAACTAGCATCCCCACTCTCTAACACCCCTCCCCTTTCCCTCCGCCAGAATACTCATTGGTATGAACCGGTACAAACGATTATACGCCGGTACAAACGATTTACCCGTTAGGTCGAATCGGGCCAAACGATTGCTCGGTGGTGTAGACAATATTGCTGTCGATTCAAACGGGTAGAAACGAGCCCTCTGTGGTACAAAGGATTAATCGCCTGTACAATCGATTTACGAATTAGTATGAACGGGTACAAACGATTGGACGCCGGTACAAACAGTTTCCTCGTTGGTACGAACGGGTATAATCGACTGCTCGTTGGTACAAACAATATACCTGTCGATATGAACGGGTACAAGCGATTGCTTGGTGGTACGAACGGGTACAAACGATTGCTGGGTGGTACAAACGTTATACTTATCAGTACGAACGAGTATGAACTGTACTGGATTGTTATATTGTAAACCTTCTAAAACAAAAATGGCGTGCGTCTGAATCTTCTGGCTACTTTTCACATGTGTTTTTACGTATACTAAAACTCTCCAGGACTTGAACAAAATGGAACAGCATTAAATCGGCGAGGGATGAGAGAGGAGGGATCTCGATTTTTGTGTGGTACAGCTTTCATGAGAAAAATCATTTCGTGCGTCTGAAGCGTCTTGTTACTTCTCACATATGTTTTTATTTGTTGTCCAACTCTCTAGTACTGCAAACAAATATTAGACAACAATAAGTCAACACGGGATGAGAGGTTACGCTGCTGAATTGTCGTATGATGGAGCATGAATGAATAAAAATTTCCGGTGTCTAAAGGTTTTAGCTACTGTTCACGCATTATTTTATGTTAACGAGAAATGTCCAGTACTTCAACAAAAAAAAACATATTAGGTAACAATAAATCGGCAAAGAGTGAGAGGTGAGACTGCTTGATTGTTCTACGGTACAGCTTGCATAAACAAATATTATTTCCTGCATGTGAAGCCTTTGGTTACTTTTCACATATATTCTCATGTGTACTAGAACTGTTCAGTACTTAAAAAAAAAATTGGACAACAATTAATCGGCAAGCGATGAGCGGCAACACTGCTCGATTGTTTTATGGTACGGCTTATTAAAAAAATGATTTCTCGCGTCTGAAACTTTCGGCTCCTTTTTCCATGTATTTTTTATATTTATTACAGGTCACTAGTAGTTGAAAAAAAAATTGGACATCAATTAATGGGCGAGGGATGAGAGGTGAGATTGTTCGATTGCTCTACGGTACAATTTCGATTAAAAAAATTACTTCGCGCCCCTGAAGCTTCTCGCTACTTTTAGACACAGTTTTGTGCTTATTCTAGTACTGTGAAATAAAAAGTAGACAACAATAAGTCATTAAGCAAGGAGAGGTGGCACTGCTGGGTTGTTGTTCGTTGGAGCTGCAATTAAAAAAAATATTTTTTGTGTGTCTGAAGCTTCTGAGTACTTCTCACATGTGTTTTCATGTGTAGTGGAACTTTCCGGTACTTCAAAAAAAGGGTTGGACGGCAATGAAGCGGCAAGGGATAAGACGTGAGACTGCTCGATTGTTGTATGGTACAGCTTCCATAAAAAAAAATTATTTCGTGGGTCTGAAGCTTGTGGTTACTTCTCACATCACTTTTTATATGTACTAGAACTCTTCAGTAGATAAAAACAAATATTATACAGCAATAAATCGGCAAGGGGTGAGAGATGAGATTGCACGATTGTTGTTAGGTACACCTTTGACAAAAATAATCATAATTTCCTGAGTCTGAAGCTTCCGGCTACTCCTTAGACATGCTATTATGGTACTAGAAATGTCTAGTACTTCAAAGAATATTAGACCGCAATACGTCAGAATGGAATAGGAGATGAAACTGCTCGATTGTTCGCCGGTACAAGCGATTTACTCATTGGTACGCACGGGTACAAATGACTGCTCGGTGGTTCACCCGATATACTGGTCTGTACGAACGGGTACAAACGACTAATTGCCGGAGCAAACGATTTACTCATCGGTACGAACAGGTCCAAACGATTGCTCGGTGGGAAAAACGATTTACTTGTCGATACTAACGGGTCCAAACGATTGCTCGCCGGTAGAGACGATTTACTCATTGGTATGAACCCGAACAAACGATTGTACACGGGTTCTACTCGATTGCTTGATTGTTTCGATTGTTCAATGGTACAGTTTCTATTACGAAAATCATTTAGTTTCAAATTAACGCACTTCGGATTAATCATTGCGATGAATTTCTCAATGATAAATGCTGCGAGTTAGTATGGTAAATATGATAAACATTGATTGCGTGAAGTAGCATGGCATCGATATTCAATTGTCTTCTACGCGTATCTTTCTTTTCCTTGATTCTCCCTTGACAAAACAAAACATATCCATGGAAAATAATTGAATGCCGAGTCAATAATCTGTGTCAACCGTTGCATCCTGGACGTTACTTTTATCTGCTGTCGGCGTTCTTCGTCTCCGTACTACTCCGAGTTCTCATATTTGCTTCCGCTAACCTATTTTAATTTTCTGTGTTCTGTGTGTTGTTGTTTCTGTGTTATTGTGTGTTGTTGAATTTTTTTGTGTTATTGTGTGTTGTTGAATTTTCGTTTACGTTCAGGTGTGCATGTAGGACCGTGTGAGCGAGCTTTTCCGCGTGCTCGATTTTGTAAAATCACTTCCGCGATGGCAGAGTATACTGCTCGGGAGTATGCGGATATGGTGAGCACTTATGTCGAGTGCAATTACAGTGCTCGTGCCGCAAGTGAACGATATCGGCTATCGTGGCCGGACCGCCGACACCCGAGAGGTCCTGTGATCTCCCAAACGTATCAACGCTTCACAGAAACCGGAAGCGTTTTACCCGATCATAGAAACCGGGGTGGACCGCGGACGGCACGCACTGTGCAAAATGAGGATCCGATTTTAGAAACATTCGCGCAAAATCCCACGTACGGTATTCGTGGCGTTGCACGGATGCTTGGACTGTCTTACAGCGCCGTCCAACGAACGATGAAAGCAGAAAGGAAACATGCTTTCCATTATACCCGAGTCCAGGGACTCACGGCTCAAGATTATCCCAAACGCCTTGAGTTTTGTCGCTGGGTAGTCGAGCAACAAGAAGCCGACCGAGGATTCACCGAAAAAATAATTTTTTTCGGACGAATGCAATTTTGGCCGGATTGGAACGTGGAACAGCCACAATTTTCATTGGTGGTCTGACAAGGATGATAATCCCCATCAGACGATTGAGGGGTCCTTCCAGCACAGATTTCAATCCGTCAACCTTTGGGCCGGAATCTCGGGAGGACGTCTGGTAAGAACTGTTTACTTTTTTCCAGAAAGTGTTGTTGCGGCGGCCGTTCCTTCTCCACCGCAAAAAAAATAAAAATATCTTATAAAGGATACTTTGAACTTTTTAAAACCATCCTTTCGGTTTCTGTACGATTAGATCACGAGTATTTAATGATCAAAACCAAAAGTGTCATTTTGGATTCGACAGCTGATAACTCAGCGACAAATAATCGCTAAAGGCTCATCAAATTTTCAAATTGAAAAGAATCTGTCTCGAGGTTTCTCCAGAACATAAGAAAGGTGTTCTCCAGAACATGTTCTCCAGAACATAAGAGGTTTCTCCAGAAATAAGAAATATCTATGTTCGTGACCCTTCTGAAAATAAAGGAAAAATTTATACATTATTTATTTCGCTGCATGAAACTTCAAGCTTTAAAATGTTTATTTCTTTTGCTAATCTACGGCCATTTGTCGCTGAGGTGTAGCCGGTTAAATATCACTTTGCAATTTAGACTTTTTAAAAATCTTTTAGTTATTGTGCGTAGTGTATATTGTATTGATGCATTATAAATTAATACATCTTTGAATCGCTTGCAGATTGGGCCGTATGAAATTGAAGGAACCTTAACGACGCAAAAATACGTTGAATTGCTGCATCGACTCCGGCAACTTTGCTTGCGATCGGGAATGCCGCGAGATGAATTTAGCCGAGCGACGTACCAGCATGACGGTGCGCCAGCTCACACGAGCCATCTTGCCCGACCCAAGCTTCGCACCATGTTTGGCGGTCGCTTTATCGGCAAAGGGGGAATGCGCGACTGGCCCCCGCGTTCACCCGACTTAAATCCCCTTGATTTCTTCCTGTGGGGCCATATAAAATCGTGAGTGTATCGGACACCGGTCGATAGTCGTGCAGAATTGCAACAACGCATCGAAATGGCAATGCAATCTGTATCGCAAGAGATGCTACAGCGATGTGTCGGCAGTTTCCTTCGCCGGGCCCGCTGCTGCATTGAGATGGATGGAGGTCACTTCGAACATCTCCTACATTGACGAGTATATCGTTTGCACCGGCGATTAATCGTTTGTACCAAATTGCACTGGCGAGTATATTGTTTGTACCGCCGAGCAATCGTTTGTACCCGTTCGGATCGGCAAGTATATCCTTTGTACCACGGATCAATCGCTTGTACCGTTCATACTGACGAGTATATCGTGTTACAACCGAGCAAGCGTTTTTACTCGTTCGTACCACCGAGCAACCGTTTGTACCCGTTGTTACTGACGAGTATATCATTTCACCATCGAGCAATCGTTTGTACCTGTCCGTACGAATGCGTATATCGTTTGAATCCATTCGTACCACCGATTAAATCGTTTGTACCGGCGTTTAATCGTTTGTACCCCTTCGTACTTGCGACTATATCGTGTGTACAACTGAGCAATCGTTTGTACCCGTTCGTATCGACAGGCATATCGTTTTACCACCGAGCAAGCGTTTGTACTCCTTTGTACCGCCGAATAATAGTTTGAACCTGTTTTTACTGACGAGTGAATCGTTATCACCATTTCGTATTGACAAGTATATCGTCTGTACCACCGAGTTTGTACCCATTCGTACTACCGCGTAAATCGTTTGTACCGGCGATGAATTGTTTGTACCGGCAGGTAATCTTTTGTACCCATTCGTATTGGCGATATCGTTTGTACCACCGTTTAATTCGTAATGCCGATTATATAGTTTGTACCACCGAACAATCGTTTGTACCCGTTCGTCTCGACAAGAATATCGTTTGTACCACCGAGCAAACGTTTGTACCCGTTCTTACTGACAAGTATATCGTTTTACCATCGAGCAATGCTTTGTACCCTTCCGTACCGAAGAGTATATCGTTCGTACCCGTTCTCGTCGACAAGTATATAGTTTGAACCACCAAGCAATCGTTTGTACCCGTTCGTACCAATGGTTAAATCGTTTGTACCGGCGTTTAATCGTCTGTACCCGTTCAAACTGACGATAGTGTTCGATCTCTCGTTCCAGGAAACTGGAATAACGGGGCGTATGTTACAGGTATGTTATAGGTAAATTATATAGGTATGTTATGGGTATGTTATACAAACCTATAGAAAATAACTTTCAAACGCAGGATGTTTGAAAGACCAGAACTTTTTTGGGTCTTGTGTGAGGGACCTCTAGTTATCGTTTAAAAACTTCATACGACCCAAAACTCGCAGTATTACCATAGCAACTCACTCCTATACGGATATTTTTTTCATATCAATGGTTCATAATTATTAAGGATGTATGAAAGACTAGATCGCTTTCGGAGCTTGTGTGAGGGACCTCTGGTCAGCGTTTAATAACTTCATACGAGCCAGAAATCGCAGTTATACCACAGCATCTAACTCCTGTATGGGTATTTTGTTTATGACAATGATTTATAATTATTGAGGATGTTTTAGAGACCAGAACTCCCTTGGACATTGTGTGAGGGATCGCTGATTATCGTTTGAAATATTCGTACGACCCGGAACTCGCAGTAATGTTACAGCATGTCACTCATCTACCGATATTTTGGTTATACCCATTGCTAGCGATTCGAATTAGATTTAACCGATAGAACTATTTACAGACTAGGGTTAGGATGTAGAACTCTCTTAATTTCAACTCTGGCATGGTTAAATTTGCGACATTCGATGAGATGCTATGATTCATTCGATTTCGATAGTAAAATCGACAGAACTATTATTGAAACTGATCAAGAACTGTAGAACTGTACGGGAGATGCCACATTCTATGGAGTTTATTTGTGAGATGCTAACAATCGAGCTGCTAGCTTCACACACGTACGCAGTCTCACCTCTCATCCCTTGATGGCTCATTGTTGTCTCGTTTTTTTTGCAATACTGGAGAGTTCTAGTACATATCTACACAGATGCGAGAAGTAACAAGATGCTTCGGACAAACGCCATTTTTATTTGGTGTACATTATTTAGAACTTAGACGGTGTACAATACAACAATCTAGTCTTGTTTTATCTCACTGTCCGGTGATTTATCGAGCCTAATATTTTTTGTCAACCACTAAATATAAAAATATGTGTGAGAAGAAGCCAGGAGCTTCGGAAGCACGAAAAAATATTTTCCATCGAAGGTGTACTATTCAACGGTCTAGCAGTATTGCCTCTCATCTTTTGATGACTTATTGTCTAGTACTTTACCAGTACTAGAGATTTATAATCCGGGAAGAGATTATAGATCCGGGAAGTTGCCATGAGCTTGAGTGGAGCGAAATAAATCCAAATAGTCCAATATTTGTTTTTGAAATACTCGCGAGTTCTCCTACACATAAAAATGTTTTTGAGAAGTGGCGAAAAGCTTTAGAAACAAATTTAAAATTTTTTTATTCAAGCCCGCCCACTCTATTATCGAGCAGGGCTACTGTCACATCCGGAAGGGATGAGAGCATAAAACTTTCCTTTCCCTCTTTCTTGCCTGCGCCAAGCGCAATAGCACGGGATGAGGGTAAAAGGAGAATGTGTGAAACGGGTGTTCTAGGTCTCGTGTGCCTAGATGGTCAAGAGTTATATGAGTGATTGCGACAGATGTAGCTACCGTTTACAAATTTTCGTTTATTACCCAGTGCCGTCCACTTGGCCGGTCGGAAACATGGGAAGAGTACAGTTCGGCGGATTAAGAAAATGATACAAAAAAATGGTGCAGTTAGCTTACGTTCGCTGGATGACGGTCCTTCGGACTTCGGTGAAAGGGCCTTCGCTCTCGGCCTGTTACGCTCGCTTGTACAATGTCGGTCGATGGGCCGCACACACGCTGTGTTTACAATGGTGCCGCAGATAGGTCAGAGGGTCACTGCGCGGGTGTGAAGAGCGCGGAGAAGATTCACAATACTTTTCGAAGTATATAGATATGCAAATGGATGATCGAAAAACAGAGTTGGATTGTTAAACGCGGAATAGAGTTACGAATCGCGATACAGGGTTGGAGTCGATAGAAGAGATCTTTCTGGTTCGGATGATGATGCTGAACTGATTTTCCTTATAATCCTCTGGACCTTCCTGCTCCAGATTTCCCTTCTTGGGTGGAGTAGGAGAAAAAAAGGGGGTTTTCGTTTTTGACTCTTTTAACCAATCGGAGCGGTCGACGTGGGAGTCAGTTCTTTGTATCTGGGAGTCTAGGCGCATGAAATTAATTACAAGGCGACCAATCGGAATGAAGCTATTCCGAGCGAGTTTTCGTGGAAAAAGCGCATGAGATCGTGTTTGTTTATCTAAAGTATAGGGCCCGGCGCCGAGTCGCTCTGCGATAGTGCAGCTGCTATGCGCCTCATAGCCCTTCCATGTGCATTTTGTTTTTCGTCGCGGCCCGGTTTTATGACCGAGTCGAGTGGACTTTTCCGGCGGTCTTGGTCTATCCTTGATTCCCACACGGATTTAAGAATCGGAGCTCAGCTATGCCTTCGCCGGCGGGTGAACTCTGGGTCATCTGGCTTGCAGTATGATAATTTTTGTTTTACGACTTTTCCGAGAAAGCGTGCCTAAAACTATGTTCTCGTTGGATTCGGGTGGGTAAGGAGGGTCGTACGAAAATACGCCCGACGCTCGCTTATTATCGATAGGTTACATTGCAGTTGTGGTATGTCTAAGCTTAAGAAGGTACAAGAATGTGTCGAAAAATGTGAATGCCATATTCGTTTAATGGTTATTCTCGATTTCCATGGGAAATCGCTCAGGCCAGCGTTCTCGGGGGATTTCAACAAAGTAGGAGAAAGAAAACACAATATTTTTATGCGCTTTGCCCGCGACGTTACACCTCCCCCCTTTAGGATTGAGCGTCTCGCTCGATCAGTCATTGAGGGTGGTGATCAAAAATATAGTGGCACGATAGTATGCATTGGCATTGTCATTGATCGACTTACAATTTGACTTAAATATATTCGAAGGTTGGTATCTATTATGACGGTGTAATTTATAGTTATCTTGCGCTTAGGAGGTACGCATGAATTTCATTATCGACTTATAAGAAAGCGTATGTGTTTCTTTTAAAAAGATTTTTGTACGAGATTTTTGGTTTCCTTTTATTAAATTATGTATATATGTTTTTTTTCCCTTTTTTTTACATCACTGTAAGATGTATATTTACGAGTTTTCTTCTTTCTTTTTCTTTAGGAATAGATACTTATTAACTCATTCCAATTTATCTTACTTGACAAGGTTAAAAGAACGATAGTAATGAGGATAGAGAAAAACCTTATTAGGCATGACTAAAATGATCGTTTTGATACTCGAATGTCTTCTCGTGCGAACTCAAAGGAAAGGGACGTGTTTTAGGACGTTGATCGTACCTTGAACGATCGGAGATGTTAATGTAGAGATCATGTGTTGCAGCGTTGGTCTTGACTTGATCCTTTGGTTCGACAGAAGGAGATGTGACGAGTTTAGAGTTCTTGACCAGTTCTACGGTTGACGTTTTCTTCTTAGGTCACCTAGCCAGGTGCATCAGGAGGTGCGTAACCGAGTCCCATACTGCACCGATGAGGTAGACCGACCAACCGTAGACAGTGTATAGGCTGTACGTATAGATCACCGTATCTGTGAGAAGCGTACTCGATCGAACGATGGGTAACATTCGGGTGACACCAGCGTTTGCTGTACCGAATTCAAAAAATTTTCCCCAGGTGCGATTCCAGATTGAGTCCGCTTGGTTTACAGTGTTTTGACCACTGATGCCCCGTGCCATTTTGTTTATGGCAGTGGGCTGCTCTACAGGAAACATGATGTGTTTTCGTACGTTGTCGATGTTTTCTGCGGAATAGATCCCATATGGTAGTTCTGGGTTGGTGTATCGCCAAGTAGACTTCGTCGACGGCTTCATGTTTGCAGGTAGTATGGCTTTGACAGGAGCAGGTATGAATTTGTACCCGATGTCTCCGTAAAGGTAATATCGAGGAAGGAATTACAGGTTGTTTGAGTTCTTGTTTTGGTAATATATGAGTTCGAGGAGTAAGGCCATATTTTTCGTTCCCACGAGTGACAGGTTGATCGTAATATTCATTTAACATTCTTTTAATATTCTTTTAAACTCTTTAAGCCTTCTTTTAACATACTTTTAACATTCTTTTAGCATTATTTTAACATTCTTTTAACCTGATCAGGTTTACTTCTATTGGTATACATTTAATAACATGTAATACTTCGCTACCAAGAGCCGCCATATGGCTTGGAGCTTTCATTAAACTATATGTAAATTCGTCTAGTGCTTGTATCGCAGGAGATAAACTATATTGAAGAATTTAACAATCTCAGTTACATTATTGAATAAGAATATCGTAGTATAGCGTTTAAATTTCTTTCTGGATGTGTCGCTCATCGGATATAAATGTAGTGTTAACATTGGGCGGATATCTTTTAAATTAGTGTTAGATAATTCTTAATAGACAGCGTTGTTGTTTTTGGAAATTTAAATTTGTTTTTGGAATTTCGAAGTTGTTTTTGGGATTTCATAAAAGTTATACCCCTTGATGTTTCCGAATAGTTCGATAACAGCCATCTGAAAAAACAATGTAATTGTTGTGGTTATTTATTTAATTATGATTTAAATCGGATTCGTCGACTCTTGGTGGTTTGTTCTTCTTTTTGTTTTCGGTTTCAGTGTTAATGTGTGAGTATCGCAATCTGTTTTCATGCACTATTCGTGTTTTGTTATTATATTGGATTTTTACGTTACCCTTGTCCAGTTTTTCTAGAACCTTATGTGGTCCAGTATAATGGTCTCCGAGTTTACCAGGTCTCGGTCCCTTTTGGAGGTAGACGTAGTCTCCTACCTTAAAACTTTTAGGATTCGCATTTTTATCATAATATTTTTTTGAACGATGTTTGGATGAGATTAAATTTTCGTAAACAAGGTTTCTGATTCCGTTTATTCGTGTTATCAATTCGATTAAGTATCCACGATAAGTGGGTAGTTGGTCTGATTCGCGAAGAGGTTCACTCGACGGGACTCTTGCTAGTTTTCCAAAGACTACCTCATAAGGAGTATGTCTTGTGCTTTCGTGAACACTGGTGTTGTATGAAAGCATAGCTAGTTCCAACCATTGATCCCATTCGTTATCCTTCTCGGTATACTGTTTCAAGAATTCGGCTAGCACGTGGTGAGATCTTTCCAGGGATCCATTGGACTGGGGGTGAAACGCTGTAATTCGGTATCGCTTTATGCGGAAGCGTTTCGCGATTCTTTTCATTAGACCGCTTAGGAAGTTACTCCCCTGATCTGTTAGTAATGCCTTGGGTGCGCCGAAAACACATATGAATCTTTTTATGAACGCATCAGCGACTGTTGTCGCAAGTGCATTTGATAGCGGGATAGCAACACAATACTTTGATAAATGGTCTTGAATTGTGAGAATGTACTCATTTTGATTGGAAGTACGTTGCATTGGACCTACTATATCCATCGATATTTTTTCGAAAACTGTACCTGGAGTGTCGGTAATTATCATCGGCTGCTTGGTTTTGACTCTGACTAATTTCTTTAACTGACATTCGAGACATTGTTGCACTCTCCTTGGAATGTCGGTTTTGAGATCTTCCCAGAAATATTCATGTTTAATTCTGTTGTACGTTTTCGAGACACCTTTGTGTCTTCCTGTCGGGGACTTGTGCATCTCGTAAAAAATGGAATAGCGTTTTTCGATCGGCACGTACTGTAATGTTCCCAAACAAATCAATATTTTTATTGGACTGGCCTTGAACGTTTCTTTAATTATGTTGAGGACGTCGGCCCATATTAGGTGCTCGACGTGATTACTGTGGCAAATACTCAGCGATTGGAGTTTGAGATCTTCGCAAAGGTCTTTTAATTCTCTTATGCTTTCCTTAACATTTTCTGATACGAAGGATAATGATCCAGAATATTCGTCTTTGATGACTAGGGCAACATGATATTTTTTTCCGACCTTTTTACTGTAGGCTTGGCCTACTGATAAATCTTTCCAGAGGGGAAGCTTGTTTGATTCTGATAATTTTTGTGCTCCAGTGTCACATGGTTTTCCTTGTGAGTCGATAAAATAGACTAAATTGTCATTACGGAAATGGAATAATTCTTTCGTATCAATGCAATTGGCGAATTTAAATTTGGACATTGTTGGTTCCTCTGCAGGAGGATCCTCGTCTTCGAAAGTTAACGGATCATGAGAACTGGTATCTGAATCTGTCGAATCATCGGAGTTAGGATTGGCGGATTTTTTGGAATAAGGGATAGGACGTGCTTTGTGCTGGCTAGGGCCCTCAGCTGTTTTGGGGTGAACGGCCTCTCTGGGTCGTCGGGCACGCGTAGGCTCGAATATCTCGACCTCTGTTTCCTCGTCGCTACTCTCCTCGTAGTTTATGGGTTTACAAGTGCAGCGCGCAAGGTGTCGGGGTTCGGAGTCCACGTCTACCCGTTTGGTGGTAGGTGCATCGACCCTGGTCATAGCGTTGTCGCCAGATGCTTCGTTCTCTCGTTGTGACGGTTCTCCTAATTCCGGGGATGCATCGTTTTTTGCTCGTGAGCGAGTGACAACGTTTATATTTTCTTCACAGGGAATGGGATGGACTTCAGCTTGAGTTGTGAAAGTTGTGGGATTTTCGTTTTCCTCATCGCTATCACTAGTCTCTTCTAATTGGCGCGCTAAATCTTGTAACGTGATTTTTGAATTTTCGATTTGTTCCTGTTGACAATTGGGTATGGTTTTGACATCTTCCAATTTTTCTATCGGGTTTCGGGATAAGGCGTCAGCGTTTGAGTTAAGTGGGCCGGGTTTGTAGACGACTTCGTAGTCGTATTCGGAAAGTTTGAGTCGCCATTTGAGTACACGCGCGTTAGCGTCTTTAGCGGTTCTGAACCAAACCAAGGGCTTATGATTCGTAACGAGCGTGAACCTTCTACCATAGATATAAGGACGGAAGGCCTTCACGCCGTGAACGATCGCCATGGCTTCCTTCTCGTACGTATCGTACCGAAGTGCTGCGCCGCGTAATACGCACGATGTGTACGCTATGGGTTTGTCTTTTCCTATTTCTCCCTGTGACAGGACTACGCCCAGGGCGTACCTGGAAGCGTCTGTCGTAATAATAAATGGTTTATCGAAATCGGGGTACTGGAGGATAGGGGCTTCGCATAATTTATTTTTAAGAATTTCGAATGCTGTTTGCGTTTCGTTCGTCCATTCAAAGTCGGTTTTGTCTTCTAAGAGATGGGTTAGAGGTTTTGCAATTTTTGAGAAGTCTTTAATGAACCTGCGATAATATCCTGTTAAGCCCAATAATTGGCGAACATTTTTAACGTTTTTTGGGATAGGAAATTCCTTTACTGCTGACAATTTGTTTGGGTCTGGTTTTAATCCATCTTTTCCAATTATGTGGCCGAGGTAATTTACTTCTGGTCTGAGAAATTCGCATTTATCCGGTTGTAATTTGAGGTTAGCCTTACGCAATCGTTCCATTAATTTGTGAATTTTGTCACCGTGTTCTTCTAAGTCTTTTGCGTAAACTACGATATCGTCAAGATAAACAAAAAGGGATACTCCTTGGAGTCCGCTGAGCACAACATCCATTAAGCGTTGGAAGGTCGCCGGAGCATTTTTGAGCCCAAAAGGCATTCGAGTGAATTCATAATGCCCGTATGGCGTGGAGAAGGCTGTCTTTGGTTTATCTTCGAGGTTCATCTCGATTTGATGAAAACCGGATGCTAAATCGAATACGGAGAAATAGGTTGCGTGTCCTAATTGGTCCAGAATGTCAGTGATATTCGGTAAAGGGTAAGAATCGCCGATTGTTTTCTCGTTAAGGGCTCGGAAGTCTATTACCATCCGCCAACGTTTATTGCCGTTGGAGTCCGGTTTTTTCGGTACTATCCAAACAGGACTGTTATTTGGGGATTCCGAGTGGTTTATGATATTTGATTCTAGCAGCTCATCTACCTGACGCTGGACTTCGCCTTTAAGGGCTTGTGGGAACCGATACTGTTTGGTGTTGATTGGGAGGTCGTCGACTGTAGGAATTTTATGTTTGAGTACGTGGGTAGCTCCCAGTACTTCGTTTTTTAAATGGAACCGATCTGAATACGTTTCAATAATTTCTTCGACATGTTTTAATTCTTCGTCTCCCAAGTGATCTAGACGTAAGAGATTCTTGATTATTTCTGGACGCTCTGGATTTTTTTCGATTATACGCGATGTTGACTCAGAGGTGGAGACGCAATTTACGTTTGTTTCTAAAATTGTTTTTACACTTAGGTTTTTATTTTGGTTTTGATTTTTATTTTGATTCGTTGTCGATTTTTCGTTTTTCTCATTGTTTAATTTTTTGATTGATGTTGGTTTTTTGCTTTTCGCGTTTTCGTCTTTGTTTGATTTTGATTTTTTATTGGATTTTGTTCTTGCTCTTTCCTCGCTACAGAAATTTTTATTTGGTTTTCCTTGGTCATCGCTTTCATTAGGGCGAAGGCAAGGTTTTATTTCGACGTTTTTCGCCGAAACTTTTGGATTGGCCTCTATTGGGCTCTGGATTGACGTGATTGTCTTGCAATCTACGCCTGGAATAGAAGGATCACGAGGGATGGAACTAGAACTGAAGGTTGTCGTGCAACCGGATTTTGTTTTGTTTTCGTTTTGGTTTGTTTTTGATTTTTGGTTTTTATTAGGTTTTTCTTCGTCTTCGCTCTCGCTGGAGCGTTGACAAAGTTCTATTTCGACGTTTTTTGTCGATGTTTTTGGATTGGCCACTACTGGGCTCTGGACCGGCGTAGTTGTCATGCAATCTACGTCCGAATTAGGATCAGAATCGCGAGAAATTGGAATAGCATCGCGAGAAATAGGATTGGAACTGGAGATTGTCATGCAATCTGGATTTGATTCGATTTTCGTCAGGTCTTCGACAATGTCGAATTCCTGTAGTTTTATGACTGGCACGCGCAGTCTTACGGCGTCATTTGTAGTATTAAAAACCTTCAAATGGGCCTTTCCGTGGGTGTTTGTTACCAGGCAATCGCCGGCGTAAACACCCTGGCGGATTTTTAAAGGCGGGATATATCCTTCCTTTAACGTGCGGTTTTCGACTTTCAAATGGAAGGTCGTTTCCGAACGCGCGGGGATTTCGATCACCTCGTCGGGTTCGTTCGTTTTTTCGAAAGGCAATGTCTTATTTCCACATTCGAAACACTCTGTCTCGAAATTTATTTTGGATTTTGTTTGATAAAAGTAACGGGTCCCCAATAAACCGGGGTGAGGGATTCCTACCTCATCGGGTATAATATGGAATAAGGCCTCGAATCCGAATACACGCAGCATTACACTTCCCAATGCAAAAACTGGTGGCTCGGATATTCCCTTTAATCTAATGATATCTTGTTCGTCGATACCAGCCAAATTTTTTATATATTTCTTTTTAATCAAATTTGGGATAGCGCCACTGTCTAACAGTACCGATATTTTACCCACTTCCGGTAGTGCTCCGATACACACCGAGGGTAATTTGTCGAAATTTTCTGCATTTATTGTGTAGGTAGGATGGGTTCGTTCGGTGGGGTCGTTACGACCGTGGTAACCGGACGCTTTGGGATCGGAGAACCTCTCGGCGCGTCCGCCCGAGGGGTATTCAAGCCGTTTCCCGGCTGATTTCGCGAGTTATTAAATTCGCGGGTACGACAATTTTCGATAACGTGCCCTACCCTTTTGCAGTACCGACAAACGTTCGAGTTGGGGTTAGGCGGCTCGGTTTTTGCTTGGAAACATTTATCAGCGGTATGCCCGATTTTTTTGCAAATTTGGCATTGAGGACCGGCCGACTGACGTCGCCAGTCTGTTGCGAAGTTTGTGAACCTGCCTTGCGAATTGCATTTATCGGCCGTGTGTCCTGGATTTTTGCACAATTGGCAATTTATGGAGCGGGAGTTCTGATTAGCATAACACCGATCTGCCGTGTGACCGGGTTTTTTACAGATTTGACAAGAGACAGAGCTTTGCTCGTTTGATACTTTTCGGCATTCATTGGCACTGTGGCCTTGATTTTTGCAGATTGGGCAAGTGAGGGATCCGAATCGACAAGCTTCAGTTGAATGATTGTCCTTTTTGCAAATACTGCATAATTTAACTGCTTGTGTTCGAACGGGTTTTTCGAGTTTAGCGGTGTTTGTTCGCAATTCTTTCCGCGCATTAACCTCGCGTTCGATTTTTATCGCGTGTTCGATCGCGTCTTCAATTAGGTCGCACTGAGGGAGTCGTTGTTCAATTTCCCCTTTTAAACCCCGTTTAAAACACGTTAGGCAATAATCGCTCACCATGGTCTTGAAAATGGGGTCGTCTGTGCCATTGTTAACTAATTTTCGCGCCTCAAGTATCTCTCTTGCCTTTTTCTTAATTTTTGAAATGAAATCTACGACACTTTCGTTGTCCGTCTGGAAAATTGTACCGAGTTCTCCTAACAATTGCATTTCGGATTTGTTTGGTGTATATATTTTTTTATGGAATTTTGTGAGTTCTTCTATCGTTTCGAATTTTGTCCCATGTATCGCTTCTCTAGCTTGATCTTTTAATTTGTTTCTAGCTAATTTGGCTAAGTATTTTTCAGCTTCGGGAGGAAGCATATCTTTTGCGTCTTCGCATCCCGTGATAAATTCTGACAAAGGGATATTTTTTCCATCGAATTCGGGAACGCAACTTATTGCATCTTTAAGGGAGATTAACTGATTTGTTCCTAACGTCGTCATTGTTACTGTGTTTTTTATTTCGGTTTTACGAGGTAAGTTTAATGTGTTTATTGATCTGTTTGGAATAGATTCGAGACCAGACAATAATTCTACGTTGGAACTTCTCAGTGAATATCCTGATTGCTCAGCTGGGTCTTCAGTAATATTTAGATTTAATGAGCTAGTTGATTCGTCGTCAGACATTGGGTTAATTAACACATTTCCTTTTTACAATCCCGGACGAGCCCCCAAAAATTAATATGTCACATCCGGAAGGGATGAGAGCATAACACTTTCGTTTCCCTTTTTCTTACCTACGCCAAGCGCAATAGCACGGGATGAGGGTAAAAGGAGAATGTGTGAAACGGGTGTTCTAGGTCTCGAGTGCCTAGATGGTCAAGAGTTATATGAGTGATTGCGACAGATGTAGCTACCGTTTACAAATTTTCGTTTATTACCCAGTGCCGTCCACTTGGCCGGTCGGAAACATGGGAAGAGTACAGTTCGGCGGATTAAGAAAATGATACAAAAAAATGGTGCAGTTAGCTTACGTTCGCTGGATGACGGTCCTTCGGACTTCGGTGAAAGGGCCTTCGCTCTCGGCCTGTTACGCTCGCTTATACAATGTCGGTCGATGGGCCGCACACACGCTGTGTTTACAATGGTGCCGCAGATGGGTCAGAGGGTCACTGCGCGGGTGTGAAGAGCGCGGAGAAGATTCACAATACTTTTCGAAGTATATAGATATGCAAATGGATGATCGAAAAACAGAGTTGGATTGTTAAACGCGGAATAGAGTTACGAATCGCGATACAGGGTTGGAGTCGATAGAAGAGATCTTTCTGGTTCGGATGATGATGCTGAACTGATTTTCCTTATAATCCTCTGGACCTTCCTGCTCCAGATTTCCCTTCTTGGGTGGAGTAGGAGAAAAAAAGGGGGTTTTCGTTTTTGACTCTTTTAACCAATCGGAGCGGTCGACGTGGAAGTCAGTTCTCTGTATCTGGGAGTCTAGGCGCATGAAATTAATTACAAGGCGACCAATCGGAATGAAGCTATTCCGAGCGAGTTTTCGTGGAAAAAGCGCATGAGATCGTATTTGTTTATCTAAAGTATAGGGCCTGGCGCCGAGTCGCTCCGCGATAGTGCAGCTGCTATGCGCCTCATAGCCCTTCCATGTGCATTTTGTTTTTCGTCGCGGCCCGGTTTTATGACCGAGTCGAGTGGACTTTTCGGCGGTCTTGGTCTATCCTTGATTCCCACACGGATTTAAGAATCGGAGCTCAGCTATGCCTTCGCCGGCGGGTGAACTCTGGGTCATCTGGCTTGCAGTATGATAATTTTTGTTTTACGACTTTTCCGAGAAAGCGTGCCTAAAACTAGGTTCTCGTTGGATTCGAGTGGGTAAGGAGGGTCGTACGAAAGTACGCCCGACGCTCGCTTATTATCGATAGGTTACATTGCAGTTGTGGTATGTCTAAGCTTAAGAAGATACAAGAATGTGTCGAAAAATGTGAATGGCATATTCGTTTAATGGTTATTCTCGATTTCCATGGGAAATCGCTCAGGCCAGCGTTCTCGGGGGATTTCAACAAAGTAGGAGAAAGAAAACGCAATATTTTTATGCGCTTTGCCCGCGATGTTACACTACCGGTTCTCCTTTGACGTCTTCTCGTTGTTTAGCTCTTCTCTACAGTACTAGAGAGTTACACGAAGTACACACCAAAAGAGGACAGAGAAGCAGCCGTGAGCTTAAGGGGCGCGAAATAATGTGTTTCATTAAAGTTGCACGGTAGAACAATCGAGCAGTGTCAGGGGACATCCCTTGATAACCTACTGTTGTCTAATATTTTTTTACGGTACCACAAATTTCTTGAACATATAAGCACATATGTGAGAAGTAACTAGAAGCTTCAGACGCGGGAAATCGGTTTTTTTAAAAATTAAACCTGTACCATGCGACGATCGAGAAGTCTCACCTCTCATTCCACGACAATGTATTGTTGCCTAGATTTTTTTCTGAATTCATAGAGAATTCTACTATGCATACAAATAGATGTAAAAAGTCGGCAGAATATTCAAGCACACGCATTTTTTTTTGCTACGGGGGGTACAATACAACATTTGATTTTTGACATATCTCCTTCTCTACTAATTTATTGTGACTAAGATTTTTTTTGAACTACTAGCGACTTTTAGTACACGAGAGAACTAATGTCAGACGGAGCCACAAACTTCCAAAGCACGAAATAATATTTTTGATCGAAAGTGTACCATACGACCTTACAGCAGCGCGACCTCTCATCGATTAATGACTGGTTTTGTTCGCATGATTTATTTAGCGTACTAGACAGTTTCAGTACACACATAGGCACATGGAAGAAGTAGCCAGAAGATTCAGTAACTGTTCTCCCTTGATGACTTCTCGTTGTCTATCACATTTCTACAGTACTAGAGAGTTGAAGTTCGAACAAAAAGATGACAGAGAAGTAGCCAGAAGCTTGAGAGTCCCGAAATAATTTTTTTCATTAAAGTTGTACGGTAGATGAACATATTCTTACATATGTAAGAAGTAAATAGAAGCTTCAGAATCGGAAAATCCTTTTTTTTTTATTAAACCTGGACCATGCAACAATCGATAAATCTTACCTCTGATGCCTGGACAATTTATTGTTGTCCAGTCTTTCTTCTGAATTCCTGGGGAGTTCTAGTACGCATACGAATAGGTATCAGAAGTCGGCGGAATATTCAAGCACACGCGATTTTGTTTGCTAGGAGGTGTACTATACAACATTTGATTTTTGATCTGTCTCCTTCTGTGCCGATTTATTGAGACGAATATTTTTTTTTCAACTACTAGCGACTTATAGTACCCGAAAGAACCAATGTCAGACGGAGCCAGAAACTGCGGACGCACAAAATAATATTTCTGATAATACATGTTGATTTTTTTCTGGAAAGTGTTTAATAGAACACTCGAGCAGTCTGACTTCTCATCCCTCACCGATTCACTGTTGCCCAATATTTCTTTTGCAACTACTGGCTAGTTCTCCTATGCATAAAGACGTATATGAAAAGTAGCCAAAAGTTTCAGACACAGGAAACATTTTTTTGTATTCAAGCTCCACCACACAACAATCGAGCAGTGGTACCTTTCCACCCTTAATCACTTCTCGTTGTCTAGCACTTCTCTACAGTACCAGAGAGTTACAGTGCATACAGAAAGATGACAGAGAAATAGCCATAAGCTGGAGAGGCGCGAAATAATTTTATTCATTAAAGTTGTACGGTAGAGCAATCGAGCAGTGTCACCTGTCATCCCTTGATGACCTATTGTTGTTTAATATTTTTGTACGGTGCCACAAAGTTTTCGTACATATAAAAACATATTTGAGAAGTAACTAGAAAGTTCAGACACCAGTGTATCATACGACGTTACAGCAGCCTGACCTCTCATCCGTTGATGACTGGTTTTCTTCTAATGATATATTTAGCATACTAGAGAGTTTCAGTATACATGAAGACACATGGAAAAGGTAGCCAGAAGCTTCAGAAATCGAGAATGATTTTTTTCTGGAAAGTCTTCCATAGAACATTGCTCGATTGTTCAACCGTGCGACTTCCATGAAGAAAAAAAAAATCGCGCCTCTTAAGCTTATGGCTACTTCTCAGCCATCTTTCTGTATGTACTGTGAAGACGTGCTAGACAACGGGAATTATTCAAGGGAGAAAAGGTACCACTGCTCGATTGTTGTGAGGTGGGGCTTGAATAAAGTAATGGTGTCATGCGTCTGAACCTTTTGGCTACTTCTCACATACGTCTTTATGTACAGGAGAACTCTTCGGTATTTCAAAAATAAATATTGGACAACAATGGATCGGCGAGGGATGAGAAATCGCACTGCTCGACTGGTGTATGGAATATTTTCCAGAAAAAATTTCATTCTCGATTTCTGAAGCTTCTGGGTACTTCTTCCACGTGTCTTTATGTGTACTAAAACTCTCTAGTATGTTGAATGAATCATTAGAACAAAACCAGTCATCAATGAATGAGAGGTCAGGCTGCTGTAACGTGGTATGGTGCACTGTCGATAAAAAATATTGTTTCGTACGTCCGAAGTTTCTGGCTCCGCCTGATATTAGTTCTTTCGAGTACTGAAAGTCGCTAGTAGTTGACAAAAAATGTAAGTCTCAATGATCGGCAGAGAGGGAAATAGAAGGAGAATTGAATGTTGTATGGTACAGGTTTAATTTAAAAAATCGATTACCCGTGTCTGAAGCGTCTAGGTACTTCTCACATATGTTTTTATATGTACGAGACCTATCTCGCACTGTAAAAAAAATATTAGGCAACAATGAGTCATCAAGGGATGACACGTGACGCTGCTTGAATGTTGTACCGTACAACTTCAATGAAAAAAAATATTTCGCGCCTCTCAAGCTTATGGCTACTTCGCAGTCATCTTTCTGTGTATACTGTGACTCGTCAGTGCTGTAAGAAGTGCTAGACAATTGAAGTGATCATGGGAGGGAAGGTACCACTGCTCGATTGTAGTGCGGTGGAGCTGGAATTTAAAAGATTGTTTCATGTGTCTGAGGCGTTTGGCTACTTCTCATATACGTCTTTATGTGTAGGAGAACTCGCCAGTATTTCAAAAACAAATATTAGACAACAATGAATCGGCGACAACACTACTCGACTGTTCTATGGAACACTTTCCAGATAAAAACAATTCTCGATTTCTGAAGCTTCTGGCTACCTCTTCCATGTGTCTTGATGTGTACTGAAACACTCTCCTATGCAAAATAAATCATTCGAACAGAACCAGTCATCAATGGATGAGAGGTCGGGCTGCTGTAACGTCGTATGGTACACTTTCGATCAAACAGATGATTTCGTGCGTCCGAAGTTTCTGGCTCCGCCTGACATTAGTTGTTTGAGTACTAAAGGTCGCTAGTAGTTGAAAAAAAATATCAGTTTCAATAAATCCGCAGAGAAGGAGATAGATTTTAAAAAATGTTTCATTGTACCCGTCGTAGCAAAAAAAGAATGCGTGTGCCTGAATATTCTGCCGACTTTTTTTTATCTATTTGTATGC
This sequence comes from Ophion ellenae, assembly GCA_963210295.1. Lineage (NCBI taxonomy): Eukaryota > Metazoa > Arthropoda > Insecta > Hymenoptera > Ichneumonidae > Ophion > Ophion ellenae. The sequence goes on along the minus strand of OY723395.1, from coordinate 11,308,852 downwards.
GTACTAGAACTCTCTAGGAATTCCGAAAAAAATCGGGTCAACAATAAATTGTCGAGGCATGAGAGGTGAGACTTCTCGATTGTCGCGGGGTACGGGTTTAATTTAAAAAAAAATGGATTTCCCGTGTCTGAATTTTCTAGTTACTTCTCACATATGTTTTTTCACGTACGAGAGCATTGCGGTACCGCAAGAAAAATATTAGACGACAATAGGTTTTCAAGGGGTGAAAGGTAACACTGCTCGATTGTGCAGCCGTACACCTTCTGTGGAACAAATTATTTCGCGTCTCTCAAGCTTTTGCCACTACTCAGCCATCTTTCTGGGTGCACTGTTATTCCCCAGTACTATATAGGAGTGCTAGACAACGAGAAGTGATCAAGGGAGACAAGGTACCACTGCTCGATTGTTGTGTGGTGGAGCTTGAATTAAAAGAAATTCTACCTTGTGTCTGAAGCGTTTGGCTACTTCTCATATACGCCTTTATATGTAGGAGAACTCGCCAGTATTTCAAAACCAAATATTGGACAACAATGAATCGGCCAGGGATGAGAAATCACACTGCTAGACTGTTCTATGGAACACTTTGCAGAAAAAAAATATCCTCGATTTTTGAAGCTTCTGGCTACTTCTTCGATGTGTCTTTATGAGTACTGAAACTCTCTAATACGCCAAATAAATCATCAGATAGCATCCAGTCATCAAGGGGTGAGAAGTCAGGCTATAAACAGATATTAATCCGTGCGATCGAAGTTTCGGGCTCTTTTTCAGATTAGTTTTTTTCATGTACTAAAAGTTGCTAGTACTTGAAAAAAAATATTAGCTTCGAAAAGTTGGCAGCGAAGGAGATAGATCAAAAACCATATGTTGTAATGTACACTCCGTAGCAAAAAAAAACTGCGTGTGCCCAAATATTCTGGCCACTTTTTACATCGGTTTGTATGCGTACTAGTATTCTCGGGGAATTCAGAACAAATACTGGACAGCAACAAATGGTCCAGACATGAGAGACGGGACTTCTCGATTGTTGCATGGGACAGAATTAATTTTAAAAAATCGATCACCCGTGTCTGAAGCTTCTAGTCACTTCTCACATATGTACCCATATGTACGAGACCTTCCGCGTACTGGAAAAAAAATATTAGACACCAATAAGTAATCACGAGATGTCAGTTCACAGCTCAATTGTTTTGCCGTACAACTTCCATGAAAAAAACATATTTCGCCCCTCTCAAGCTTATGGCTAATTCTCCGCCATTTTTCTGTGTATACTGCAACTTTCCAGTACTCTAAACAAGTGCTAGACAACGAGAAGTGATCAAGGGAGGAAAGGTACCACGGCTCCATTGGTGTTTGGTGGAGCTTGAATGAAAAAAATCGTTTCGTGCGACTGAATCTTTTGGCGACTTCTCATATCCGTCTTTGGGTGTAGGAGAACTCGCGAGTATTTCAAAAACAAATATTGGACAACACTGGATAGGCGAGGGATGAGAAGTCACACTGCTCGACTGTTCTGTGGATCACTTCCCAGACAAAAGTAATTCTCGATTTCTGAATCTTCTGGCTACTTCTTCCATGTGCCTATGTGTGTACTGAAACTGTCTAGTACGCTAAATAAATCATTCGAACAAAACCAGCCATTAATGAATGAGAGGTCGGGCTGCTGACATTAGTTCTTTCGTATACTAAAAGTCGCTAGTAGTTGAACAAAAATATTAGTCTCAATAAATCGGCAGAGAAGGATATAGATAGAAAATCATATGTTGTATTGTGCATCTCGTAGCCAAAGGAATTGCGTATGCTTGAATATTCTGCCGACTTCTTATATGAATATGTATGCGTACTAGAACTCTCCAGGAATTCCGAATGAACACTGGATAACAATAAATTGTCCATGCATTAGAGGTGAGATTTCTCGATTGTTGCATGGTACAGGTTTAAAAAAAATTATTTCCCGTATCTGAAACGTCAAGTTACTTCTCACATATGTTTTTATATGAACGAGAACTTTGTGATACCGTAAAAAGAATATTAGACAACAATAGATCTTCAAGGAATGACAGGTGACACTGCTCGATTGTTCTACCGTACAACTTTAACGAAAAAAATTATTTCGCGCCTCTCAAGCTTATGGCTACTTCTCTGTCATTTTTTGTGTGTACATTAACTCTCTAGTACTGTAGAGAAGTGCTAGACTACCAGAAGTCATCAAGGGAGAAAAGGTGCCCCTGTTCGATTGTTGTGTGATGGGGCTTGAATACATTCTTTTTCTTGTGTCTAAACCTTTTGGCTACTTCCCACATACGTCATTATGGGTAGGAGAACTCGTCAGTATTTCAAAAATAAATATTGGACAACAATGAATCATCAAGGGATTAGAAATCACACTGCTCGACTGTTGTATGGAGTACTTTCCAGAAAAAAAAAAACATTCTGTCTTTCCGAAGCTCCCGGTTAATTCTTCCATGTGTCGACATGTGTGCGGAAACTCTCGAGTACGCTAAATCAATCATTAGACAACATTCAGTCAACAAGGGATGATCGGTCAGACTACTGTACCGTCGTGTAATATACCGGGAGATAGAACAAGAATCGAATGTTGTATGGTACAGGTTTACGTTGAAAAATCGATTTCCCTCGTCTGAGGCTTCTAGGTACTTCTCGAATGTGTTTTTATGTGTACGAGACCTTCCTCGTACTGTAAAAAAAACTATTTGGCAACAATGAGTCATCGAGGGACGGCAGGTGACACTGCTCGAATGTTCTTCCGTACAACTTCCATGAAAAAAAAAAATTATTTCCCGCCTCTCACGCTTATAGCTATTTATTAGCCATCTTTCTGTGTGTACTGTAACTCTCTAGTACTGTAGAGAAGTGCTAGACAACGTGAAGTCGTCAAGGGACGAGAGGTATCGCTGCTCGATTGGTGAGTGGTGGGGCTTGAATAAATGTTTTTTTACTTGTGTCTGATGCTTCTGCCTACTTATCAAATACGTTTTTATGTGTAGGAGAACTTGCCAGTATTTCAAAAACAAATATTGGACAATAATGAAGCGGCAGGGGATGAGAAATCACACTGCTCGATTGTTGTATGGAATACTTCCCACAAAAAAATCATTCTCTACATCTGAAGCTTATGGCTATTTCTTCCATGTGTCTCCATATGTACCGAAACTCTCTCGTACGCCAAAAAAATCATTAGACAACAATCGGTCAACAAGGGATGAGAGGTCAGACTGCTGTACCGTCGTGTGATACACTACCGATGAAAAAAATTATTTCGTGCGTCCGAAGTTTTTGGCTCTCTCTGACATCTGTACTTTCCTGCTCTAACATTCTCTAGTAGTTGAAAAAAATATCAGTCTCAATAAATCGGCAAAGAGGGAGATAGAACAAGAATCCAATGTTGTATGGTACAGGTGTAATTAAAAAAAAAACGATTTCCCATCACCGGATTGAAAAATCGAGATCTTGAGAGCGTGAGATAAATGGTTCACTTTTCGATATGAATGGATTCAGCAAATCAAAACGCGATGCTACTATGTTTGTGGTCCCTATCAAGAACATTTGAATACCAGCGTCGCCGAAAACGTAAAAATTTGCGCGACTTTATAAAAAAACCTTCCATATTTATTTATTTTACTTGTCGTCAATTTATTGTTGTCCAATATTTTTTCAAGTCTTGGAGAGTTAAAGTACATAAACCAACAGACGTAAAAAGTGGCCAGAACATTCAGGCACATGCGTTTTTTTTTTTTTTTTTTTGGTGGAAGGTGTACGATACAAGATTCGATTCTTGTTGCATCTTACTGTCTGCTGATTTATTGAGGCTATTTGAGAATATTTTTTCAACTACTAGATTCTTCTAGTCCACGAAAAAATACACGTCAAACGAAGCCAGAAACTTCGGACGCAGGAAATGATATTTTTAAATCGAAAGTGTACCATTCAACGTTTTAGCAATATAGCATCACATTCCTTGATTACTGACTTTTTCTATAGTACTGAGCGTTTTAATACTCGTAAAACATGTGAAAGAGGTAGCCAGGTGCTTCGGAAATGCAAAGTGAATTTTTTTCAGGACCGTGTAGCATACAACAGTCGAGCAATGTCATCGTTCATCCGGTGCCAATTCATTGTTGTCTGATATCAATATATTTGTTTTTCAAGTACTGGAGAGTTCTACTACACATAAGAACATATTTGAAAAGTAGCCAGAGGATTCAGAAACAAGAGACTTTTGTTTTCATGGAAGGTGTGGAATACAACAATCCAGTGATGTTATCTTTCCCACAGTGTGCAGATTGATTAAATCTAATATTTTTTTTAACTATTAGAGACTCCCAGTAAACAGTAAACCTGTGTTAGAAGTAGCCACAAGCGTCGGACGCACGAAATAACTTTTTTGATCGATAGTGCATCATACGACGGTACAGCAATCTGACTTCTCATCCCGTATTGACTGATTGTTGTTTAATGGTTTATTTTAAGTACTAGATAGCTATAGCACACACAAAGACACGTGAAAGAAGTAGCCAGTTCCTTCGGCATTACAGCATGATTTTTTTTCTATGAAAGCCGTACTATACCACAATCAAGAAGTTATACATCTCATCCCTCGCTGATTCATTGTTGTCCAATATTTGTGTTTGAAATACTGGCGAGTTCTCTTACACATGAGGACGTATATGAGGAGTAGACAAAAGCATCAGACACACGAAACAATTGTTTTCATTCAAGCTCCACCGCACAACAATCGAGCAGTGGTACCTTCCTTCCCTTCCTCACTTCTCGTTGTATAACACTTCTTCACGCTACTGGACAGATACAGCACACACAGAAATATGGCTGAGAAGTAGCCATAAGCTTGAGAGGCGCGAAAGAATTTTTTTCATGGATGTTGTACGGTAGAACAATCGAGCAGATTCACCTGTCATCCCTTAATGACTTATTGTCATCTAATATTTTGTTTACAGTACGAGGGAGGTCTCGCCCATATAAAAACATATGTGAGAAGTAACTAGAAGCTTCAGATACGGGATATCGATTCTTTTTATTAAACCTGTACCATACACCATCCGATTCTTGTTCCATCTCCCTCTCTGCCGATTTATCGAGACTAATATATTTTTTTCAACAACTAGAGACTTTGAGAACACGAAAGAAAAGATGTCAGACGGAGCCAAAAACTTCGGACGCACGAAATAATTGTTTTGATCGAAAGTGTATCACACGACCGTACAGCAGTCTGACCTCTCATCCCTTGCTGACTGATTGTTGTCCAATGATTTATTTAGCGTACTCGAGACTTTTAGTACACATGGAGATACTTGGAAGAAGTAGCCAGAAGATTTAGAAATACAAAATTATTTTTTTCTGGAAATTATTCCATTCAACAGTCGAGTAGAGTGATTTCTCATCCCTTGCCGATTCATTGTTGTCAAATATTTGTTTTTGAAATACTGGCGAGTTCTTCGACACAAAAAGACGTATTTGAGACGTAGTCAAATGCTTCAGGAACACGACAATTTTTTTTTTCATTCAAGCCCCACTACACAACAATAGAGCAGGGGTACCTTTCCTCCCTCGACGACTTCACGGTGTCTAGCACTTCTCTACAGTACGAGAGAGTTACAGTACACACAGAAAGATGACAGTGAAGTATCCATAAGAGGCGCGAAATAATTTTTTCCATTAAAGTTGCACGGTAGATCCATCGAGCAGTATCACCTGACGTCGCGTGATGACATATTGTTGTCTAATATTTTTTTTACGGCACCACAAAGTTCTCGTACATATAAAAACATATGTGAGAAGTAACTAGAAGCTTCAGACAATGGAAGTCATTTTTTTATTAAACCTGGACCATGCAACAATCGGGAAATCTCACCTCTCATGCCTGGGCAATTTATTGTCATCCAGTATTTTTTCTGCATTCCTGGAGAAGTTCTTGTTCGCATACAAACAGATGTAAGAAGTCGGCAGTATATTCAGGCACACGCAATTTTTGTTTGCTACGAGGTGTACAATACAACACTTGATTTTTTATCTATCTCCTTCTTGGCCGATTTATTGAGAATAATATGTTTTTCCTAACTACTAGCGACTTTTAGTACTGGGAAGAACTGATGTCAGACGGAGCCCGAAACTTCGGACGCACGAAATAATATTTTTGATCGAAAGTGCACCATACGACGTTACAGCAGCCTGACCTCTCATCCATAGATGACTGGTTTTGTTCTAATGCTTTATTCGGCATACTAGAGAGTTTCAGTACACATAAAGATACATGGAAGATGTAGCCAGAAGCTTCAGAAATCGAGAATTTTTTTTTTCTGGAAAGTATTCCATACAAAAGTCGAGCAGTGCGATTTCTCATCCATTGCCGATTCATTGTTGTCCATTATTTGTTTTTGAAATACTGGAGAGTTCTCCTGCCCATAAAGACGTATGTGAGAAGTAGCCAAAAGCTTCAGACACACGACACAATTTTTTTCATTCGAGCCCTACCTCGCAACAATCTAGCAGTGGTACCTTTCCGCCCTTGATTACTTGTCATTGCTTAGCACGTCTGTACACTACACGAAAGTTACAGTACATACATAAAGGTGGCTGAGAAGTAGCCATGGAACACTTTCCAGAAAAAAATCATTCTCGATTTCTGAAACTTCTGGCTACTTCTTCCATGTGTCTTTATGTGTACTGAAACCCTCTACTGTGCTAAATAAATCATTAGAACAAATCCAGTCATCAATGGATGAGACGTCAGGCTGCTGTAACGTCGCATGGTGCACTTCCGATCGAAAATCTTGCTTCGTGCGTCCGATGTACGTCTGCCATTAGTTCTTTCGTGTACTACAAGTCGCCGGTAGTTGAAGAAAAATATTAGTTGCAATAAATCGGCATAGAAGGAGATAGATTAAAAATCATATGTACTGTACACCTCGTAGCAAAAAAAATTGCGTGTTTCTAAAAATTCTGCCGTCGTTTTAGATCAATTTGGATGCGTACTCGAACTCTCCAAAATTTCAGAACAAATACTGGACAACAATAAACTGTCCAGGCATGAGAGGTGAGACTTATCGATCGTAGCCTCTAGTCCAGGTTTAGCAACAAAAAAAAAATGTTTCTGGTGTCTGAAGCTTCTAGTTACTTCTCACATATGTTTTTATACGTACGAGAACTTTGTGGTACTGTGAAAAAATATTAGACAACAATATGTCATCACGCGACGTCAGGTGACACTGCTCGATTGTTCTACCGTAGAACTTTAATGAAAGAAATTCTTTCGCACCTCTGAAGCTTATGGCTACTTCTCTGTTATCGTTTTGTTTGTACTGTAACCCTCTAGTACTGTAGAGAAGTGCTAGACCCCAAGACGACGTCAAGGGAGGAGAGGTACTCCTGCTCGAATGTTTTGAGGTGGGGCTTGAATTAAACAAAAACATTTTCGTTTGTCTGAAGCTTTTGGCTACTTCTCACATACGCCTTTATTTGTAGGAGAACTCGCGAGTATTTCGAAAACAAATGTTGGACAACAGTGAATCGGCAAGGGATGATAAATGACTCGGCTCGTCTGTTGTATGGAATGCTTTCCAGAAATAAATAATTCTGTATTTCTAAAGCTTGTGGCTACTTCTTCCATGTGTCTTCATGTGTACGTAAACGCTGTAGTCCGCTAAATAAATCATTAGACAACAAGCAGTCAACAAGGAATAAGAGGTCAGCCTACCGTACCGTCGTGTGATGCACTTCCGATCAAAAAAAATATTTCGTGCGCCCGAAGTGTTTGGCTCCTTCTGAAATCTGTTCTTTCGTGTTCTCGAAGTTGAAGTAGTTAAAAAAAGGAAGTTCTAGTAGTTGAAAAAAATATTAGGTTCTACAAATCGGCAGAGAGGGAGATAGAACAAGAATCGAATGTTGTATGGTACAGGTTTAATGAAAAAAATCGATTTCCCATGTCGGAAGCTTCTAGTTTCTTCTCGCATATGTTGTTATATGTACGACACCTTCCTCGTACGATAAAACAAATATTAGCCATCAATAAGTCATCAAGGGTTGACAGGTGACACTGCTCGATTGTTCTACCGTACAACTTGCATGAGGAAAATTATTTCGCGCCTCTCAAGTTTATGGCTACTTCTCAGCCATCTTTCTGTGTGCACTGTAACTCCCCTGTACTGTAAATTAGTGCCAGACAATGTGAAGTGATGAAGGGAGGAAAGGTACCACTGCTCGATTGTTGTGTGCTGGAGATTGAATACAAAAAATGTTTCCTGTGTGTGAATCTTTTCGCAACTTCTCATGTACGTCTTTATGGGTAGGAGAACTCACCAGTATTTCAAAAACAAATATTGAACAACAACGAATCGGCGAGGCATGAGAAATCACAGTGCTCGACTGTTCTATGGATCACTGTCCAGAAAAATATCATTCTCGATTTCTGAATCTTCTGGCTACTTCTTCCACGTGCTTTTATATGTACTGAAACTCTCTAGTACGCCAAAGAAATCATTATACTACAACCAGTCATCAAGGGATGAGAGGTCCGGCTGCTGCAACGTCGTATCGTACACTTTCCATCAAAGATATTATTTCGTTCGTCCGAAGTTTCTGGCTCTTTCTGACATTAGTTTTTTTCATGTACCAAAAGTAGCTAGTAGTTGAAGAAAAAATTATTAGTCTCTATAAATCGGCAGAGAATGAGATAGATAAAAATCAACTGTTGTAATGTACCCTCGTAGCACAAAAAAAATTGCGTGTGCTCGAATATTCTGGCCACTTTTTACATATGTTTGTAGGAGTACTAGAACTCTCGAGGAATTCAGAAAAAAAACTGGACAACAATATATGGCCCAGCCATGAGAGGAGGGAATTCTCGATTGTTGCGTGGTACAGATTTAATTTCAACCCTTAACGCGTGAAAGTATTTGGGGCACCTTAATCCCGTTCACCTGGGTCGTTTTCGTAAGTACTAAAAAATAGGGTATTTTTTCTTGTTTTTAATATATTTTTTGTTGTTGTTAAATATTAAGCAACCTGCGCAGAAAATTATTTTGGGCACGACGAAAACGACCCAGGTTCACGGAATGAAGGTTTCAAAAATGATATCCCGTTTCTGAAGCTTCTACTTACTTCTCACATATGTTTTCATATGTACGAGAACTTTGTGGTACCGTACAAAAAATATTAGACATCAATAGATCGTCAGAGATGACAGGTGGCACTGCTCGATTGTTCTACCGTACAGCTTTGATAAAAATATTATTTCGCGCCTTGAATAAGAAAAAATTCCGTGTGTTTGAAGCTTTCGGCTACTTTTTTATTACGCCTTTATGTGTCGGAGATCTCGTCAGTATTTCAAATCCAAATATTGAACGACAGTGAATCGGCAAGGGATGAGAAATCACACTGCTCGACTGTGGTATGGAATACTTTCCAGAAAAAAATTATTCACTATTTCTGAAGCTTCCGGCTACTTCTTCCATGTGTCTTCATGTGTACTGAAACTCTCTAGTACGCTAAATAAATCATTAGACAATAATCAGTCAACGAGGCATGAGAGGTCAGACTTGAATACGTTTCCGAATAAATTTTCCGCTGCATTTTATCTGCCGCTTTGTTTTTCTGAAGTCAGACCCCGAATTCGTGTTCAGCGACCCCGAAAACCCCCGGGTCCAGACTGTCACCCGAATTGAATACGTTTTCAAAGAGATTTTCCGCCGTATTTTATCCGCCATTTGGTTGTTCCAAATTTTGACTTCGAATTCGTAATCAGCGACCCCGAAAACCCCGGAGTCCAGTCTTTAACCCGAAATGTATGCGTTTTTGAAGATTCTTTCCGCCGCATTTTATCGGCCGTTTTTTTTATTTAACTTTGAATTCGTAATCAGCGACGCCAAAAACGCCCCGAGTCCAGACTTTTACCCGAATTGAACATGTTTCCGAAGAAATTTTGTTTTTCGAAATTTTGACTTCCAATTCGTACTCAGAGACCCCGAAAACCCCCGAGTCCAGACTTTCACCCAAATTGAGTACGTCTTTGAAGCGTCTTCGAAGCGTCAAAGGCGCGAAATATTTTTTTTTTCATGGTATCTGTACCGTAGAACAATCGAGCAGTCGAATATTTCTTTTGAAGTACTGAAGGGTTCCCGTTAGCATGAAAACAAATGCGATACGTAACCAAAGACTTTATATGCGCGAAATAGTTTATTTTCTATGGGAGGTGCACCGTAGAACCATCGAGCAGTCTCACCTCTCATTCCTTGTCGACTTGTTGATGTTTAATCTTTCGTTTTGACGGACTAAAGAGTTCTAGTTCACATAAAAGGGTATGTGAGAATTAGCCATGAACTTCAGACACCCGAACCAAATTCTTTCATTGCAGCTCCACCACACAACAATCGAGCAGTGTCGCCTCTCATCCCTCGATGACTTATTGTAGTCTAGTATTTTTTACAGTACTGGAGAGTTCTAGTACATACAAAGACATGTATGAGAAGTAGCCAGAGGCTTCAGAGGAGCGAGATATTGTTTTAAAATAAATGCTGTACCGCGCGACATTTGAGCAGTCCACCTCTAATACCTTGATGACTCATTTCTGTCTGATATTTGTTTACATTGCTAGAAAGTTATAGTACATATGGAAACAGATGTTAGCAGTGAGCAGAACCGTGACACATACGAAACAATTTTTTTTTATGGAGGCTTCACCGTACAACATTTGAACCGTGTCATTATTCATCTTTAGCTAACTTATTTTTTACAGTATTTCTTCCACAATACTAGAGACTCCCAATGTACATGGAAACATGTCTGAGAATTAGCCAGACGCGTCGGAGGCACGAATTAATTTTTTTTTAATGGAAGCTCTAGCTTATAACAGTCGACTCGTCTCATTTCATAATCCTTTCACTCATTGTTGTCTAATGCAAGCAATATTTTTGACGTGCTAGAAAGTTCTAGCGCACATAAAAACATGTCTGAGAAGTAGCCAGAAGCTTTATACTCACGATCTAATTTTTTTGTTGAAGGGTACCATGCAACAATCGTGCAGTCTCATTTCTCATCTCTTCATGAGTTATTGTTGTCTAATTTTTTTCTACAGTCCTAGAGAGTCACACATAAAAACATACGTGAGATGTAGTCAGAAGTTTCAGCGCCCAAAATTATTGTCCTTTATGAGCCTGTAGTATACAACAATTGAGCAGTCGCATCTCTCATGTTTTCGTGAGTTGTTATTGTCTAATTTTTTTTTTACTGTACAAGAGACTCTTTCTATACATCAAAACATGTCTGATAAGTAGCCCGGTGCTTCAAAGGCGCGAAATAATTTTCTTTTTGTAGAAGCTGCGCTACAACTATCGATCAGTCTCATCGCTTCTATCGTGCTGACCTGTTGTTGCCCAACCTTTCTTCGGTGTATTACAGAGTGTTAGTACACATGAAAACATATGGGAGACGAAGCCAGAAGCTTTAGACGCAGACAATTATTTTTTCGGTCAAAGGTGTACGATGCAGCAATCAGGCAGTATCATCTCTCATTCTTCGCTAACTGTGAAGGCGGTACCTGAAATCACGAAGAAAAAACACACATAAGAACTCGAACTAGCACCTCGTGTATTCTGGTGAGGAAAAACGTATTAAGACAGAATTAAGAAGCGTGCTCCGCTGTGCGCGTGGCAAGAGAGAAGAACGCGGGAAGAATCTCTTCATGGCGCGTATCGCGGCGTGAACGCGCGTAAGCCGGCGTATGGCGCGACGTGCGAATCGCACGACCGTGCTTCCACACTAACGTATTGTCGCTTAATTTTTTTGCCCAAGAATTCTAGCGCACATGAAAGCACATATGAGAAGTAGCCAGCAGCTTTAGACTTGAGAATTGTTTTTTTCAATGCAAACCGTACCATAAAGCAATCGAACAGTTTCATCTCTTATCCTTTACCGATTTATTTCTGTACAATATTATTTTTTTAAGTACTGGAGAATTCTAGTACATATAAAAACAGATTTGAGACGTCACCAGAATCTTCATACGTGCGAAATTATTTTTTTTACGGAAGCTGTACCATGCAACAATCGAGCAGTTTCAACTCCCATCCCTTTCCTTTTTATCGTTGTACAATTTTTTTTAAGCACTGGCGAGTTTAGAAGCATCAGACACACCTAAAATTTTTTACATTGAAGCACCACCGCACATCAATCGAGCAGTGTCACTGCTCATTCCTTTATGACGCATTGTTGTCTAGTATTTTTTTACAGTACCAGAGAGTTCTAGTACACACAAATCCGTGTCTGAGAAATAGCCATATGCTTTAGAGGTGGGAAACAATTATTTTAAAACAAAACTTGTACCTTAGCACAATCGAGCCGTGTCACCCCTTATCCCTTACTGGCTTATTGTGTCTAATAGTTTTGTCACAGTACTAGAAAGTTGCAATACACATAACATGGTTTTGTGTACTAGAGACGTACTCTGAGAAGTAGCCAGATGCTCCAGCGACACGAAATAATTTTTTTAATCGAAGCCTGTACGTTTCAACCATTGAGCAGTGTCACCTTTCATCTCTCCCTGACTTATTGTTGTATAGTATTTTTACAAAATACAAGAGATTTGAAGTATACACGAAAACATGCCTGAGAAGTAGCCAGATGTTTCTGAGGCGCAAAATATTTTTTTTTCATGGAAGTTGAGCGGTACAACAATTGAGCAGTCTTGATTCTCATCACTTGCTGACCTATCGAATCTCATCACTTGCTGACCTATCGAACTGCGAATCGTCTTATCGAATGCTGACTAGCCGTATATTTTTTTCGAAGTAGTACAGGAAATCAGATGGGAGAAGGAGCCAAAAGCTTTAGACGCACGGTACAATCTTTTTGCTCGTAGGTATACGATACAGCAATCGAGCAGTATTATCTATTCTTCTTCGCCGACTTTTTGTTGTTTAATTTTTCGTTGAGTACCGCAGACCTTGGGCCACAGTAACGGATACAAATTCATGTGCGAATTTACCTTTTTTTCGCATGAAAAGGTGATTTACTCATAAAATTGATTACACATCTATTTAGTATGATTCTCAAGCTGTTAGGAATTTTTTTTTTTTTTCGTTGTACAAAATGGCCGAATACTCGAAACGTCTGGAAACAGCTTTTTCCAATTGGCGTGACAAATAACTTCAACAATTTTCACCCGATTTACTTCAAATTTGATAGTTATGTACCTAATTGCATTTCGCAGAGAAGTACATACGGAGTTTCTGATTAATCGAAAACTTTTCATTTTATGAGCAGTTTATGAGGAGTTATAACGAAATTTTTCACTGAAAATTCATTTCTTAAGTTCAAATACCTACAACTTTTGAATAAAACAATATTTTTTAATTCCGTAAGTAGTAGAACTAGGGGAGTTCTGGACAAAGTGGGGGCGAGGGGGGTGCGGGGACGGGGGAGTCCGGGACGGGGGGCAAGGGGAGGGGTTTGATCATGTGGTGGGGGAAGTGTGTGGCGCGGAGTATGCGGCGACGGGGAGGGGGTGAGGAGCCTATTGCAAGGGGAGGGAGGTGTCTGGCTGTCGCGCGAAGGTCTAGGGCCCGTTTGGGGAATTGGAGGAGGGGGATTTGCGGCTCGCGGAGAGAGGTGCGGAGAGTGACGTCACGCGGGGAAGAGGATGCCCAAAACCATGGGTCAATGACCAAAAGCACGAGAGGATAACAGTTGTAGGTACGGGCCAAGGGGGCACCGGCAGCCAGGGGACATCATACACGATGCGTCGCTTTTCTAAGGGGCGTTATTGATACAGGTGAACCGTTTCCAGATAATGGAGGAAAATTTCTCTCAAGCATTTGGATATGCATGTGAAAGCCAGCGTCTATGCTACACTCTCGGCAACGTAAGGCAATTGTAATGCTAGTTGTCAAATGAGACTTTACAGATAAACTTTTTATGCAGCTGTAGTACCAAAAGCTAGCTCTTATGAAATTTAATTGCATCCGGTCTTGTATTAATTCCAAAAGATAACATCAGAATGTTTGCATGTGTGAGTGTGCATGCAGTGCACCCGCACAGAACCCAATGTGGCGGGTTGCGGAGGTGTGCGAGGAGTCTAGCGAGTAAGCCGTGTGGGTAGAGGATGCCCGAAACCACGGGGCCCATGGAGGAGTGGATAGCAGTTGTAGGCGCGGGGACACACGGTAGGAGGGACGTTGGTAGCTAGGGAGACATCGTAGACGATGCGTAATTTCTCTGAGTCGGAAAAGGCGGCCTTCCTGATACAGGTGAAACGTTTTTCCAGACAAAGGTGAGAAATTTGCCTTAAACATGCGGACATACATATGAACGCGTATAGGAGACTCGTTTGAAAAATGAATGCATTAGAAGTAGGTATTCCAGCACAAATTTTGGATAAAGGGCCCAGATCTTCCGCGCTCATGCACCCAATTGAATTCATTGTGTTCCCATGCTTCCATACTAGTCTTGTAACATTGTAATATAAAAACTATGGTGAGGTGGCATACTTCTAAGATAGAGGAGAAAGACAGAAAATAAATTTTCCGAATGAAAACGACTTCCAGCACCCGAAGCCGCACACTTTTAATCGAGCAGTCACTTTGCTCGCATCGTTTCTTGGCGCCTTCGTTTAACGCGTGTGCAAATGGCTGAGAACGTTCCGCAATTAGAACAAAATCTGCGCGATCAAGCTGCATTAATAAATTCGGTGGATGAGTATATAGTGTGGGAGCAACAATGTGATCAATGTGTAGAGTCGTTGGAAACGCAAAGTCGAATTAAGCGACCGCGATTATCGCTTGGAAAACAGCAATCATTGGTAGCACAAATTGCTCGTTTAGAAGGTTTAAAAAATGTTCTACGCAAACGATTTTTACATGTGGGCGCGGGACACAGTGATCGCGGTTTGATTTGGCGCGAGATTGATACAGCGTTCGAAAATCGTATCCTGACTGGCTGCGTCATCAATAACGACCATATTGAACCTCGTCAGTTTCTCGAAGACGCATGTGATATATGCTTTCACATGTGCAAAACATTATCAACAAACACATCAGTGTAAAAGTGAATACAGTTTTCAATGGTGAATTTGAGGCAGGTGACAAACGTGCAAATAAAAGTATCAACACGAAAAACTTTGAACTTTTTACCACATCCAATTTACGGGAGTGGTATACACAACGAGTTGCCGAGCCTACCTTAGCATCCCTCGAAGATTTTCAAAAACGTGATAGCGGATGGACATTGTCGCGGATACTGAATTTAACTTTAAATATCAACAAATACAATCCAATGCGTGTCGGATGTCAAACTGTTTTGTCGCAGGAAATAATCATGAAGAAAGCGGTGGTAAATATAAAGTCGAAGGATAACGCGTGTTTTGCGTGGTCAGTGGTAGCTGCTCTTCATCCAGCGAAAACACATGTGAACATGATATCTTCGTATCCCCATTACTCAACTGTACTGCAGCTTCAAGGCATTGTTTTTCCAATGACTCTAAACCAAATAAAGAAGTTTGAATCGCAAAATAAAGTTTCAATTAATGTATATACATTTGAAAAGAAAAACATCGCTCCGATTCGAGTATGCAGTCAAAAGCTGGATAAACACATCAATTTGCTGTACGTGGAGGATTCATCGGACCACAACGTGGGACACTTTGTATGGATAAAAAATTTATCCAGGCTTGTGAGCGGGCAGCTGACCAAAAAAAACGGGAAAAAACACATCTGCGATCGGTGAGTAAAAAACCCCACTCGAAAATATACCTATGAGTAATTATGTACTTGATAATATAAAATTGATTTCGCCGTTTTGTTACAGGTGTTTGCATTACTTCTACACGGAGAACAAATTACGAACACATGAGGTGGATTGTGGAAAATTGAATGATTGCGCAATTCGATTACCAGATGCAATGGACAAATGGCTAACATTCAAAAACTTTCAACGAAAAGAGCGACTTCCATTCGTGATTTACGCCGATCTCGAGTGCGTTCTGGCAAAGGTTGCCGACAAAAATATATATCAGCATCATGAAGTGTTTAGCATTGCGTACTATGTACATTGTTCGTATGACAATTCATTATCAGGATACCACTCACGTCGCAGTGCTGACTGCGTTTCATGGTTCGTTGAGAACCTTAAAAATTTAGCTCTGCACATCAACGATATTTTATCGGATAATGTTCCCATGATACCTCTAACACCAGATGAATGGGCAGAATATCGAAGCGTCACTCAGTGTCATATATGCGAGAAACCATTTGTCGAAGACGACATACGTGTTCGCGATCATTGTCATCTGACTGGACGTTATAGAGGCCCCGCTCACTCTAATTGCAATTTGAATTATAAGCAGTCGTTTTTTATTCCTATAGTTTTTCATAATTTGTCTGGTTATGACGCACATTTCATCATCAAGGAGGTAGCCACCGCGTTCGAAGGAAAAACCGATGTGCTTCCCATAACAAAGGAGAAATACATTTCTTTCACAAAAACAGTTCAAACGGCAGACAAGTCACAACATCAGATTCAATTACGTTTCATCGATTCATACAAATTCCTCAATGCAAGTTCGGATAAACTGGCATCATTTTTGACAACGGACAACCTCAAAATTTTGCGGTCACAATTTCATGACATACCGGCAGATAATTTTATGCTATTAACTCGGAAGGGTGTCTTTCCTTATGAATATATTGATAGCGTAAATAGATTGGATGACTGCCACCTACCACCACGAGATGCATTCTACAGCAATTTGACCGGTGAGACTGTAAGTGAGAACGAATACGGTCATGCTGTGGATGTATGGGATCGATTTTTTATTCAAACGTTAGGTGAATATAGCGACTTATACCTGAAGACCGATGTTTTGTTACTGGCCGACGTTTTTGAGAAATTTCGTAATACCTGCATCGAAAGTTATAGGCTCGACCCCGCGTATTACTACACTCTCCCCGGATACACCTGGGATGCAATGTTGAAGCAAACAAAAATTAACTTCGAATTGCTTACCGACGTTGACATGGTACTATTTGTTGAACGGGGCATACGAGGTGGTCTCAGTCAGTGCTCAAATAGGTACGCGCGTGCCAATAACAAATACATGGAATCGTACGATCCATCGAAGTCTCCATCATACTTGATGTATTTCGATGTAAATAATTTGTATGGATGGGCAATGTGTCAACCATTGCCCTATGCTGATTTCCAATGGATTGATGACTTATCAACATTCGATTTATCATCGATCTTGCCAGATTCACCCAAAGGCTACATTCTTGAGGTTGACTTAGAGTACCCGGAATGTCTACACGATGCCCACACGGATTTGCCGTTTTGTTCAACACATGGTAAACCACCGGGTAAGCAACACGAAAAACTGCTTGCAACCGTGCACAACAAGGAACGGTATGTTATTCATTATGGCAATCTGCAGCAGAGTGTACGCCATGGTCTCAAAATCAACAAGATTCACAGGATACTTCAATTTTCGCAATCACCCTGGCTACGAACATATATTGAGCTTAATACGCAGTTTCGAACCCAAGCAAAGAATGAATTCGAAAAAAATCTTTATAAATTGATGAATAATGCAGTGTTTGGGAAAACTATGGAAAATGTGCGCAATCATGTAGACGTTATGCTTTTGACACGATGGGAGGGCAGGTACGGTGCAGAGGCAATGATTGCGAAACCAAATTTTCATAGCCGGAGCGTTTTTTCAGAAAACCTTATTGCTGTCGAATTACGCAAACTGGAGGTGAAATTCAATAAGCCGATATATGTGGGTATGTGCATACTCGACATATCGAAGACACGTTTATATGACTTTCATCATGAGTATATGGTACCGCTGTATAAAGACAAATGTACGGTGTTGTACACCGATACGGACAGCCTCATATACAACATTGAGTGTGAGGATGTGTATGATGATATAAAGCGCAACATTCATCGTTTCGATACTAGCGACTATCCCGCGGATAATGGGTATGGTATACCGCTTGTCAACAAAAAAGTCCCTGGACTAATGAAAGACGAAAATAATGGTTGGATAATGACGGAATTCGTCGGGCTTAGAGCAAAAATGTATGCGGTGCGAGTCGATGGCAAAGACGATACAAAGAAAGTAAAAGGTGTTAAGAGTAACATCGTTGCAAGAACGATCTCGTTCGAGGATTACACGAAATGCTTAAACGAACAGATCGAAATGACTCGCCAACAATCGTGCATTAGATCGAAGTTACATGAAGTGTACACCATGAACGAGACAAAAATTGCTCTAAGCCCGCACGATGACAAACGGTATATCATACCCGGAACCACGAAAACGTTACCGTGGGGGCATTTTAGGATACAGTCGTAGCATGTATTTTGTAATGTTTTATGAATAATCGACTCTATAAATAATTGTGTTGTAAATAATAAATTGGTTTATCAATTTTTTCAACTGAAAAATAAAGAAAAACACCATTATAATTTGCTATGTCACATTTTTCACTACACTTTCCCGACACACGTTTGTGAGAAAGACATGTTTGAAAGAGCCAGCAGGAGAAAGCTTGCTGAGTGGGAAAAGACATGCTACGCTGAAGAGAATGGTCAACCCTTTGGAAGACAAAGGCCTCATCATCTGCAATGAGTAGAGAGAGAGAGGAGAATCATCAAATATAAAACATTCTTTATTGTTTGCTACAAATCAGATTTGCTTATCCAACTATTGTGGGTACTATCGAAGCCCAACCATTTTACAAACATTCGATTACCACGCTTCTTCAATACTTTTTCAATGAGATAAATATCAGGATGTTGAACTTTCAGTAGCTCCTGATCGTAGAAACCACCTGCAATGGGTTCATCGTCATAGTCCTTGAGATGAAATGTTACAGGTTTCGTGTTTTTCACTCTATATATGGTAAATATTTCCGTTGTCCAGTTCGGTGTGTAACCCTTTTCGAAAACACTCTTGAATTTACTGATTCTTACTTTATCGCCAATTTTGAATTTTGATGTCGATGACTTTTTCAATGGAGTCTTATGATAAACATGTTGTAGTAGCTGTTTCTCATTTTCAGCGTTGACATTTCTCGGTTTCATCTTAATCGTGCGGTGCACGGAATCATTATACTCGGCTACTAATTTATCAACTATATCGATCCACATATAATTACCACGAATACTAAATTGTACCCACATCTTATTTTTTAATGTACGATTGAAACGCTCGCAAATGGAAGCTTTTAAATTGCTATATGTTGAATACATGTGGATATTGTACTTTTTCATTAGGGTTTTAAAGTCACGATTATAAAACTCTTTTCCTTGATCCACGTGTAATTTCTGCGGTATGCGTCCCTTTACGAGTATCGACTTCAGTGCGGTTGCTGCATCTTTACCATTCTTACTCCGCATCGGTACGGCCCAGGCGAATTTTGAGAAAGTATCGATGACGGTTAGGAGAAATTTATGTTTGGAGTTATGATGTGCGTACGACGACATATCGACGAGATCAGCTTGCCAGGTCTCATCCAAACCACGGATGTCCACATGCCGACGCGGATAGTTTCGGCGAGCAGGTTTGTGCAGCTCCCGCACGAGAGCGTTCTTTTTCTCATTCATTTTCCAGTCTTTTTAGTCGTGCATCCAGTTCAGCAATGATGTGTGAATTGCGAATCACCAAGTCTTGTAGAGTTTTGAGATCTGCATCGAGCGTCCTCGCAATATCTCTCATCGTAGCTTCTAATCCATTCACCAACAACAGGTTACTCTCATTTATTTCTTTACGTATGTTCTTAATGATTGTTCGAGATCTTTTATGTAAAGCACTTAGATTGATAGCATCATCTTGTTCTTCCGGATTGGCGATTCTCATCGACGGGTATATCGTGTGTTCCACCGGGCAATCGTGGATTCGAAAACCTTCAGGAGACTTTCGAAGACGTTCGTGAGACGTCCAAGAGGTGTTTAAGAGACTTTCGAAGATCCTCGCGGGACGATAGAAGGTTTTCATGACGTTTGAGTTTGTTTGGGTTTGTTTGAGTGGGTCGTTTGGGAACGTCTGAGTTTTGTTTCAATTGTTTGGGTTTGTTTCGATTGTTTTGGTTTGTTTGAGATACTTAATCCCAAACAAACCAAAACAATCGAAACAAACCCAAACAATTGAAACAAAACTCAGACGTTCCCAAACGACCCACTCAAACAAACCCAAACAAACTCAAACGTCATGAAAACCTTCTATCGTCCCGCGAGGATCTTCGAAAGTCTCTTAAACACCTCTTGGACGTCTCACGAACGTCTTCGAAAGTCTCCTGAAGGTTTTCGAATCCACGATTGCCCGGTGGAACACACGATATACCCGTCGATGAGAATCGCCAATCCGGAAGAACAAGATGATGCTATCAATCTAAGTGCTTTACATAAAAGATCTCGAACAATCATTAAGAACATACGTAAAGAAATAAATGAGAGTAACCTGTTGTTGGTGAATGGATTAGAAGCTACGATGAGAGATATTGCGAGGACGCTCGATGCAGATCTCAAAACTCTACAAGACTTGGTGATTCGCAATTCACACATCATTGCTGAACTGGATGCACGACTAAAAAGACTGGAAAATGAATGAGAAAAAGAACGCTCTCGTGCGGGAGCTGCACAAACCTGCTCGCCGAAACTATCCGCGTCGGCATGTGGACATCCGTGGTTTGGATGAGACCTGGCAAGCTGATCTCGTCGATATGTCGTCGTACGCACATCATAACTCCAAACATAAATTTCTCCTAACCGTCATCGATACTTTCTCAAAATTCGCCTGGGCCGTACCGATGCGGAGTAAGAATGGTAAAGATGCAGCAACCGCACTGAAGTCGATACTCGTAAAGGGACGCATACCGCAGAAATTACACGTGGATCAAGGAAAAGAGTTTTATAATCGTGACTTTAAAACCCTAATGAAAAAGTACAATATCCACATGTATTCAACATATAGCAATTTAAAAGCTTCCATTTGCGAGCGTTTCAATCGTACATTAAAAAATAAGATGTGGGTACAATTTAGTATTCGTGGTAATTATATGTGGATCGATATAGTTGATAAATTAGTAGCCGAGTATAATGATTCCGTGCACCGCACGATTAAGATGAAACCGAGAAATGTCAACGCTGAAAATGAGAAACAGCTACTACAACATGTTTATCATAAGACTCCATTGAAAAAGTCATCGACATCAAAATTCAAAATTGGCGATAAAGTAAGAATCAGTAAATTCAAGAGTGTTTTCGAAAAGGGTTACACACCGAACTGGACAACGGAAATATTTACCATATATAGAGTGAAAAACACGAAACCTGTAACATTTCATCTCAAGGACTATGACGATGAACCCATTGCAGGTGGTTTCTACGATCAGGAGCTACTGAAAGTTCAACATCCTGATATTTATCTCATTGAAAAAGTATTGAAGAAGCGTGGTAATCGAATGTTTGTAAAATGGTTGGGCTTCGATAGTACCCACAATAGTTGGATAAGCAAATCTGATTTGTAGCAAACAATAAAGAATGTTTTATATTTGATGATTCTCCTCTCTCTCTCTACTCATTGCAGATGATGAGGCCTTTGTCTTCCAAAGGGTTGACCATTCTCTTCAGCGTAGCATGTCTTTTCCCACTCAGCAAGCTTTCTCCTGCTGGCTCTTTCAAACATGTCTTTCTCACAAACGTGTGTCGGGAAAGTGTAGTGAAAAATGTGACATAGCAAATTATAATGGTGTTTTTCTTTATTTTTCAGTTGAAAAAATTGATAAACCAATTTATTATTTACAACACAATTATTTATAGAGTCGATTATTCATAAAACATTACAAAATACATGCTACGACTGTATCCTAAAATGCCCCCACGGTAACGTTTTCGTGGTTCCGGGTATGATATACCGTTTGTCATCGTGCGGGCTTAGAGCAATTTTTGTCTCGTTCATGGTGTACACTTCATGTAACTTCGATCTAATGCACGATTGTTGGCGAGTCATTTCGATCTGTTCGTTTAAGCATTTCGTGTAATCCTCGAACGAGATCGTTCTTGCAACGATGTTACTCTTAACACCTTTTACTTTCTTTGTATCGTCTTTGCCATCGACTCGCACCGCATACATTTTTGCTCTAAGCCCGACGAATTCCGTCATTATCCAACCATTATTTTCGTCTTTCATTAGTCCAGGGACTTTTTTGTTGACAAGCGGTATACCATACCCATTATCCGCGGGATAGTCGCTAGTATCGAAACGATGAATGTTGCGCTTTATATCATCATACACATCCTCACACTCAATGTTGTATATGAGGCTGTCCGTATCGGTGTACAACACCGTACATTTGTCTTTATACAGCGGTACCATATACTCATGATGAAAGTCATATAAACGTGTCTTCGATATGTCGAGTATGCACATACCCACATATATCGGCTTATTGAATTTCACCTCCAGTTTGCGTAATTCGACAGCAATAAGGTTTTCTGAAAAAACGCTCCGGCTATGAAAATTTGGTTTCGCAATCATTGCCTCTGCACCGTACCTGCCCTCCCATCGTGTCAAAAGCATAACGTCTACATGATTGCGCACATTTTCCATAGTTTTCCCAAACACTGCATTATTCATCAATTTATAAAGATTTTTTTTCGAATTCATTCTTTGCTTGGGTTCGAAACTGCGTATTAAGCTCAATATATGTTCGTAGCCAGGGTGATTGCGAAAATTGAAGTATCCTGTGAATCTTGTTGATTTTGAGACCATGGCGTACACTCTGCTGCAGATTGCCATAATGAATAACATACCGTTCCTTGTTGTGCACGGTTGCAAGCAGTTTTTTCGTGTTGCTTACCCGGTGGTTTACCATGTGTTGAACAAAACGGCAAATCCGTGTGGGCATCGTGTAGACATTCCGGGTACTCTAAGTCA
This sequence comes from Ophion ellenae, assembly GCA_963210295.1. NCBI lineage: Eukaryota > Metazoa > Arthropoda > Insecta > Hymenoptera > Ichneumonidae > Ophion > Ophion ellenae. Next base: position 11,285,889 of record OY723395.1, on the reverse strand, counting down.
ACCTCAAGAATGTAGCCTTTGGGTGAATCTGGCAAGATCGATGATAAATCGAATGTTGATAAGTCATCAATCCATTGGAAATCAGCATAGGGCAATGGTTGACACATTGCCCATCCATACAAATTATTTACATCGAAATACATCAAGTATGATGGAGACTTCGATGGATCGTACGATTCCATGTATTTGTTATTGGCACGCGCGTACCTATTTGAGCACTGACTGAGACCACCTCGTATGCCCCGTTCAACAAATAGTACCATGTCAACGTCGGTAAGCAATTCGAAGTTAATTTTTGTTTGCTTCAACATTGCATCCCAGGTGTATCCGGGGGAGAGTGTAGTAATACGCGGGGTCGAGCCTATAACTTTCGATGCAGGTATTACGAAATTTCTCAAAAAACGTCGGCCAGTAACAAAACATCGGTCTTCAGGTATAAGTCGCTATATTCACCTAACGTTTGAATAAAAAATCGATCCCATACATCCACAGCATGACCGTATTCGTTCTCACTTACAGTCTCACCGGTCAAATTGCTGTAGAATGCATCTCGTGGTGGTAGGTGGCAGTCATCCAATCTATTTACGCTATCAATATATTCATAAGGAAAGACACCCTTCCGAGTTAATAGCATAAAATTATCTGCCGGTATGTCATGAAATTGTGACCGCAAAATTTTGAGGTTGTCCGTTGTCAAAAATGATGCCAGTTTATCCGAACTTGCATTGAGGAATTTGTATGAATCGATGAAACGTAATTGAATCTGATGTTGTGACTTGTCTGCCGTTTGAACTGTTTTTGTGAAAGAAATGTATTTCTCCTTTGTTATGGGAAGCACATCGGTTTTTCCTTCGAACGCGGTGGCTACCTCCTTGATGATGAAATGTGCGTCATAACCAGACAAATTATGAAAAACTATAGGAATAAAAAACGACTGCTTATAATTCAATTGCAATTAGAGTGAGCGGGGCCTCTATAACGTCCAGTCAGATGACAATGATCGCGAACACGTATGTCGTCTTCGACAAATGGTTTCTCGCATATATGACACTGAGTGACGCTTCGATATTCTGCCCATTCATCTGGTGTTAGAGGTATCATGGGAACATTATCCGATAAAATATCGTTGATGCGCAGAGCTAAATTTTTAAGGTTCTCAACGAACCATGAAACGCAGTCAGCACTGCGACGTGAGTGGTATCCTGATAATGAATTGTCATACGAACAATGTACATAGTACGCAATGCTAAACACTTCATGATGCTGATATATATTTTTGTCGGCAACCTTTGCCAGAACGCACTCGAGATCGGCGTAAATCACGAATGGAAGTCGCTCTTTTCGTTGAAAGTTTTTGAATGTTAGCCATTTGGTCCATTGCATCTGGTAATCGAATTGCGCAATCATTCAATTTTCCACAATCCACCTCATGTGTTCGTAATTTGTTCTCCGTGTAGAAGTAATGCAAACACCTGTAACAAAACGGCGAAATCAATTTTATATTATCAAGTACATAATTACTCATAGGTATATTTTCGAGTGGGGTTTTTTACTCACCGATCGCAGATGTGTTTTTTCCCGTTTTTTTTGGTCAGCTGCCCGCTCACAAGCCTGGATAAATTTTTTATCCATACAAAGTGTCCCACGTTGTGGTCCGATGAATCCTCCACGTACAGCAAATTGATGTGTTTATCCAGCTTTTGACTGCATACTCGAATCGGAGCGATGTTTTTCTTTTCAAATGTATATACATTAATTGAAACTTTATTTTGCGATTCAAACTTCTTTATTTGGTTTAGAGTCATTGGAAAAACAATGCCTTGAAGCTGCAGTACAGTTGAGTAATGGGGATACGAAGATATCATGTTCACATGTGTTTTCGCTGGATGAAGAGCAGCTACCACTGACCACGCAAAACACGCGTTATCCTTCGACTTTATATTTACCACCGCTTTCTTCATGATTATTTCCTGCGACAAAACAGTTTGACATCCGACACGCATTGGATTGTATTTGTTGATATTTTAAAGTTAAATTCAGTATCCGCGACAATGTCCATCCGCTATCACGTTTTTGAAAATCTTCGAGGGATGCTAAGGTAGGCTCGGCAACTCGTTGTGTATACCACTCCCGTAAATTGGATGTGGTAAAAAGTTCAAAGTTTTTCGTGTTGATACTTTTATTTGCACGTTTG
>OY723395.1:11258956-11283495 GCA_963210295.1 Ophion ellenae | reverse complement strand
CTTTGTTTGGGTCATTTTTCGATCCTTCTCCTCAATCTTAAGATTTCGTAATATTCGGCCGAATTTTCGAGCGAATTTTTACCACACATTTTTTTCAAGACCTCAGATCGTTCTAGTTCTAGAATTTTTACCACACATTTTCTTCAACACCTCAGATCGTTCTAGTTTCACGTCACGCTGAAACACCGTGTGAACAGTGCCTGATGTGCACCGTTCGTCGACTTGCTCTGCGATTCCTCGCGTGACCCGGGCAACGCTGCTGCAAACAAACGACGGCACGCTATAAACGTCAACAGCCGGGTTCGTCAAATGCACGGCTTTTGCCGGCTCTAATCTCTAAGTCGGTTTAGAGCGTGAATGCCGACAAGCAGTTAAATTGTAAAAGCAGTGAAACGGGGACAAGTGCAGAAAAAACCGCCCTATTTACGGATACAAAATTATTTCTTTGGCATACAATCCCCGTATACGTCTCAATGTATTGGATAGTACACTCGCAGATGCTCACCGTGGATCCCGGCGCGTACGCGGAAGAATACTTTTCGTTATAATTGTCAGGGACCGTCGAGTATACGGAAAAAACAAAAAAAAACGGTCGATGTTATACTTGAGGACGCAATGCTTGAGGACGCAATGCTTGAGGACGAAGGTCTTCGTAATGGTCTTGGGGAAAAAAGTCTTCGACGAAGGAAAGTAGTGGTAATGGGCTGGTTCTAACTCTGGGATCCCAGGGGGGAGCGGGGCGGGGTTCCAGCGCGGGGAAGCCTAGTATGCATGGCGGAGGGGGGGTCGAGCGCGTGACGTTACGAGGGGGGATGTCAAGGGTCTCTGGGGGGGGGTAGCCATGTCGTCCGAAGATCGGGTGGCGGGAAGCCGCTGTCACCGAGTGTTTTGTGGGGGCGGGGATCATGGTGAGTGAGCGTTGAAAACCCATGAATCTTCTAATATATTATAGACATACAAATATTATCATCGATACAAGCGGAGTGTTTTTCTTTCTACACTAATTTGTTTGTGTGTGTGTGTGTGTGTGTGTGTGTGTGCGTGCGTGCGTGCGTGCGTGCGTGCGTGCGTGCGTGCGTGCGTGCGTGCGTGCGTGCGTGCGTGCGTGCGTGCGTGCGTGCGTGCGTGCGTGCGTGCGTGCGTGCGTGCGTGCGTGCGTGCGTGCGTGCGTGCGTGCGTGCGTGCGTGCGTGCGTGCGTGCGTGCGTGCGTGCGTGCGTGCGTGCGTGTGTGTGTGTGTGTGTGTGTGTGTGTGTGTGTGTGTGTGTGTGTGTGTGTGTGTGTGTGTGTGTGTGTGTGTGTGGACACGATATGAGCGTGTGACAAGTGTATATGGGTAGGGGAAAATTTCAACAATTTGAAGATCAAATAAAGGAGGCACTTCAAAGCCCTTTTATTTATTACATACAGCTGCGGCGCCTTGGTTCTGTTTTTACAAAATCCTTAAAATGTTTGTATGCGTATCAACTCGAGTCTCGCCGACACTTGAGACAGGTCCTGACAAGTCAGGGGGTTTTTTCTTGAAAAAACTATAAACTTTAGGAATTTAACATTAAAGACTTTGACCGCAGATGGACCACTCGAGCTGCACTCTTGAAAAATAAGTTTCAATACGTCGACGTGTCGGTGTCATTCCGAAATATAACGTTAAGATGTTTACATGTGCGAGTATGTACGCAGTGCATCCGGCCAAGCACCCCCTGGACTTGACCAAAAACGAGCTCGAACAGATTCCAAAGGTCTTTCTCTTAAATTATTGGGGAAACTACATTGGTTTATTGTGGGATCGTTTGCCAGAACATCATCGAAAAGACAGTGAAGTGATATCATATATTCCATGCATGGAGCATTATAATACACCGCAAATGAGAGATCACAATGACGGCCCCCCACCTCAACGTCGAGAGTGTCGAAAATGTCATGAGGGGGGAAATTCTCCACATACGAGGATTTTCAGACGTGGTTGAACTTGTTTTTCATGATTGGAGAAGTGTAGAGGCGTGATGGAGGAAATTCTCCACGTATGGGGATTCTTCTAACGTGTTTAAACTTGTTTTTTTTTTCACGATTGGAAAAGTGGGGAGATGTTTGAAAATTTGAGTGGGAGTGTTACGAGGAAGCTCATAATTTCGTGGACCAAGCTCAGACTATACTGCTGCACCGCAACATCCACATCTCTCAAAAAAAGGAACTTTGGAACTGTCGGAAGATGGATCTCTCGAGCATAAACAAAGTCAGCGTGATGGCGGAATTCCTTCTAACGAAGAAGCTGTCAGAAGTCCGCATTCACTCGGATCGTCGAATCTCCGACAAGAGGGCCGTACAAACCAAGTTTGGGAAACGCTACCTCGCGGACATCGCGGATGAGTTCACTGTCTTCTTACCAACGTGACTTGTAAAGGCCTTCGATGAAGATTTGGAAACGTTCGAGCGAATGCGGCAAGCGGCACGTGATCATCGTCTCTGGATGACATACAAAGGTGGAAAATACTACAGCATATACTTTTTCCAAGTCTGAGAACACATGGTGGAAAATGACGAAATTCGTTGAACACCATCGTCGAATGGCTGTTTGCATCATCGAGAGTATGCTGCAACTGGCGCGTAATAGTCAACTCTACATGCAGTTGTGGAAAATACATCAGTGTGAAATTCCATCATCTTGGAGTATGGTGGAAAACAGCAAATTCGTATGGGCAGCATCGTTGAGTGGAACAGCCGTCCAGATCACAGTTGCCTCACCATCGTTTTCGACGGTTTAGGTGTTTGACTATGTAAAAATGTATTTAAAAAAACTGTTTTGTCGAAGTGTGTAAGAAGGAGAAATACAAAACAATTTTCGTCGTAGAATAAATGAAGAATACAAACAGTATATATTTTCATCGAAATGTTTTTATTCATTTAAAAAAAGTCCCTCGCTCACACAACGCTTCATATACAGTAAACCAGCTTTTCAGCGATTTTACATTAACATGGGCGCAGTTGTATTTCGTGTTGAAGGAATGATGGGGGCATTTGGAGTTTGTGATTTTCGGCAACTTCTGCAGCGATGGACAGTCCAGAGTCTCCAAGTCGTTGGCGTTTTGTCGCAGGATCTGTGAATCTTGATAGCCATGCGCATTTCTCGAATCCCTTCGCATAGATGGTGGGAGCTCCTTGCAAGATTTCTCGAATTGTCTTTCTAGCTGCCTCGTATGGTATGCCGCTGTGATCTCATCGTATTCCATGGAAATTTCGTTCCAACCACTTGTTTGCCATTTTGTACTTGGCCGGTAAAGAGTCCCATGCAAATGGTGCGTCGAAGGCGAGCGTCAGCGGTTCAGCATCCTTGTCGTGGAGTTTGATGATGGACATCTCCTTTAGGACAAATTTGTTGATAGGGCTCTTGAAGCCCTGTACATCGACGATAAGCTCCATGTTGACTGACGTGGACGCGAATTATCGGCATGATTTTATACCAATTTTTTACCCCCCACCCCCCGGCTGATTGGATTGTACTCGAGAATACGATCATGGAGGATCATGCAGTATGCTGAAGTTTGTGGCGGAATATTATTTTTCAATTCGAACTCAAGGCGCACGTCTACAGGGCCGGACTTGAGAGAATCGTTTTGCTTTGAGCAGTCAATGACAAGGAGGGGTGCTTTTTCTAAAAATTCAATCCTGCTCAGCCATGGTTCGGCCTCTTTGGAGTAATAGGTCGGTTGAAAGTTTGCGTACACCTCGTAGAGTAGAGCATATTGATTTTGATCAATGTTCAAATTCAAATTTCCATATGGATAACATTGTGAGTTGAGGTAAAGTTTGACATCGCTCAGGTTACAATGATCAAAGTGGCTTGTTTCATATTTTTTCGTCCCGTCTGCAGCGCGAGTATGACATATCATGGTTTCTCCAGCTGATTCGAGGTTTTCACAGACCACACGTGCTTGGAGGTGACACGCAGCAATGCATATTCATACAGTTCCCATGTTCGAAAACTCATGGAGATTGGTGCGTCTTTGGCGAGAAAGTTTAATAGTTGAAATTTTCGCTGATCCGAGACTGTTACATACGGCAAGAGCGATTCTATTTTATGCAATACGAGTTTGTAGTCTACGGGCGCTGTTTGTACAATGGCATTGTCGTCGGTCTTTGATCTCGTGAGAATCAACTCGTGCTTGGCATTTACGACAATTTTACGATAATCTTCGGCAAACCCGAGGACCATGCGGAGCGGAATGCACACATCAAAGTTTCCCGATACATCTACAATCTGCTTCGTCTCTTCAACATCAAGCCCAAGCAATCTTCGACATAATTACACTCGTAATGCCAACATTCTTATTACGATTGATTTTTATGGCATTCAATTCATATCGCACTTCCTCGAACAAATGACAAATGGCATTGTTGTTGAGACTTGTAGCAGCGGTCGGCGTCCCATCGTGTTGGATAATTTCCCACATATGTGTAGAGAACTCTTGCTTGGCAGGATGGAGAAGTCTTGATGTTGGATGGCAATACGGATGTCATCGCTGTTATTGAAGGTTGAAGATGCATATGGCTGATGAGCGTGAATCTCCTAATGGATGATGGATTCATCAAAGACCACGGGCGCCTGAATGTTTACAATTTCTTCCTCCATTTCACGCAACAGATGCACAGAGCACAGAATAAATAATTTTCTACACGCTTTCGCCACGCACTTTGAGACCCAAACTCTTCAAAAGTAGCACGTTTTGAGGTGTTAGCACTTTGGGCGCTGGCCGACGACTGATTGTTTTCATCCATGGCCGTTTATTGTTATTGGAAGATCTATTGAAAACTATACCCATCACGACTTTATATGCAGGCGTATGGTGATCACTTCACCGCGGAAATTTAGCAAATCACCGTCCTGATCCACTATGCGAAGCTGTATCGCGTCAATCGTTCGGCTCGTGATTGGCAGATAAATTAGGTGGGAGGGAACTTCAATGATCTTATAGCCCAGGGGCACAGATGGAAAACATTCGTGAATTGTGTGTACTTTTTGTCCGTTAATATAGGCGCTACCGGTAATGTTGCACGCAACGCGTAGGGCTTTCACTTTGAGAATGGCTACAGGAAGGTCCGGTTCGTGAGAATCTTCCGGCTCAAAATTTACATCATGATCACACTCGATCTCACTGCGTAGCGTATTGTTATTGGGTTTAATGCTGATTTTGATGTTTTTATGCGAGAGCTCTGCTTAAACAAACGTCTCAATATCCTCGATTTCATAACTACCCGTAGGGATCGTCAACACCTCATCTCCCACGTAAAGTTTATCGTGGTCAACGTCGATATTGGGAATAGAATTGAAGGTTAACAATTCCATGAGGCCAAGAGTATAATTTTTGTGTGGCGAGAGATCGATGGGGGGAAAGTATTGCGCCTCAAGTATGGATGATGAGCCAGATATGGTCAATGTTAAACTTTCATCCATGATGCTGGTAAATTGACAACTGAATTCTTCACGTCATTTCCCCCCTATATATTGTGTATATTTATCTTTGGGCTGCAATTGTCGACAAAGAAATTTGAGACACAAATGCCCACATTCAATCGTATCATATTCCTGATTTCCCTTATAGTTATAATTTACGCTACCAACACGAAAATATCTCATGAGTTTGGAAGGTGGTGGAAGATTGCCGAAACTATCAAAGTACACGACTTTCCATCCAGTCTTTTTGTAAGCGACCCAGTGTATTCCAGGACCGGCATTTTCATCCAAATTTACAATTTCTGCTTCACATTTGAGAGGTCCGCTCGTCGGCAATGTGTCACGCATGTAAACTCCACGAAAATGTGGAATCTTTGGGATTTTCGTATATTTAAGTAGGTCGCGGTCGGTGAGGTAGTGTAACTTCTAGTTTTTTGGCTTGATATGAAGGCCCAATCCCTGCTTATATCGTTTCAGATGAAGTCCGCGACCTAATGCAATTGCTTCAATTGTCCGATAATGACGCTTACTTTTATCCAATTCACGTTTAGCTGCTTGAGCAACATTTACGGCTTTATATATACTAGCCGCACCACCCGACAAAGCACCCGCAGCGCTTAGACCCGCAAAAAGGCGCACGAGGAAGGGCAATATACCACCAATTTTTTTAGGTACAGGTAGAACCCGAGGTGTGCGTACTTTACCACCTTGCATCCTTCCAGCTGCGCGAGCACCCTTTAGAGCTGATTTAATAATCTTATGCGGATCATGACTTTGAATCATTGTCTTCTTTGCAGCGCTAATTATCTTTTTCAAACAAACGCCACCCTTGCGGGTCTTTATCCCCATGCCAAATTTTCTCTGTGTCTTCATAATATTTGCCACACCCCAAGCACTGGCTTTTTCACCGATACTAGCGTCTCTTGCAGTAATACGTTGCCCAGCCTGTTCAGCCAATACTTTATCCGCCAAATGTGTCGCCTCAAGATTATCCGGATTTTTCGAATACGCAATATCGTGTTGTTTACAAGCCATATCCAATGGGTTAATGCCCGGATCACCACGAGCAAGGCGCTTGACCAACTTTGTGCCTGGTCCACAATACTGATACCCAGGCAGATGTAGTTCAACGGGGAGTTTGTTGATTAGGCGGTTTACTAAACGTTTACCACTCTTGCCATGCATGATCATGTCTAAAGACAATATGCGACTGATTGATAATCCCTATAAGAAGCCTATTTATATTATTTCGCCGTTAGTCGTGTGTGAGATGACGTTCAAGAAGCAAACTATCGGAGGTGGACTCCCCGTGATAGATTTCGACGAGTTTGTCGAAGACGGTGGGAGGAAGAAGAAACAAAAACGTCATGGGAATTTGGTGCCGGATAGCATACGTGCACTGTTTTGCGGTCCATCCAATTGTGGGAAAACGAACGCTTCGCTCACTCTCATCATCCATCCGAATGGTTTGACATTTGGGAACATTTTCTTGTATTCCAAATCGTTAAAGGAGCCAAAGTATAAGCTGCCTGAACAATTACTCGAACCTGTGAGTGGAGTTGAATATCATCCATTCGAGGCACATGAACAAGTGATAGCACCAAGTGATCATGCATGATCATGGATGATGCACGATCCAACTCTATTTTCATCTTTGATGATATAGCATGCGAAAAGCAGGATAATGTTCGGGCCTTCTTTTCCATGGGAAGACATGAGATTGTTGACAGCTTTTATCTTTGTCAGACGTACACTCGTATCCCCAAATATCTCGTGAGAGATAATGCAAATTTCGTGGTGCTTTTCAAGCAGGATGATATGAATCTCAAACACGTGTACAATGACCATGTTAATACGAATATGACTTATACGTGCTTTAAAAACATGTGAGTGAAATGCTGGAATTCCGACAAATATGCATTTATCACAATTGACAAGGATAGCGGTATTAATGATGGTCGATATAGATAATGTTTAGATTATTTTCTCACCATTGATAAATGACTCGTCGTTGGTGGTTGAAGAGACAGTATTCTGCACGCCTTGATAGCGACACCATGAAGACCGAACAATTGTTGCGGGAAAAGGATGTATTGCGTGAAATTGCCAAGGCGAGCGATGCAATCAGACGAAAGCATCGAATGATGAAAATTGGAAATGATAGTGATCAGCAGAGAATGCAGGATGTCTTTAAGCCTATAGTGGGACCATTGGAGAAATTGGTGTCATATAAGAATGGTGTGGTGGTGAAGGAGGGAATTAAGTATGAAAAAGTGAGTGATGATGTTGAAGAAGGAGATGCGTTAAATAGTGCGAAACATCAATTGAAGAACGAGGCACAAGATTCCTTCAAAAGTGAAACCCACGATTCGTTTAAATTAATATATGAGGATGATGATGATGACTCGCAAAATGTCGATGAATTGATCCGTGAATATATTCTGCTATTACAAACAAATAGAAAGGCAAGCTTGGATGTATTATATGGTGTACGGAATCTCGCAAGCAACAAATTAATGATTGGTAATTCTCCGATAATTTTCGACTCTGAACATATTCGTGTGGGAGATGCGAGTTATGCGAAAACTGTTGAATTAACAGAGCTGTTGTTTAAAAAAGTGCCCAATGTCGAAACTCTCACATCGGACGATTTGAAAAACTATGAAAAGATTGTAATCTCAACGAATGCGCACAAAAAATGTTATAAGCCCAGTGAGGCTATACGACGTAACACCAGCCACAAATTTAACACATATATTACAAATATAGTTTAACATCATGTGGGACAGCGTATGCCAAAGTATAAGCTAGCTATAAAAAAAACACAATCGGACTATGTTTATTGGGACAATCCAAACGAGCTAGTAGATCGTCTTCGTTTACTCTTGGCATCACAAGCAGCCGGAAATTCAGCCCATGCGAATGAAATTATATCGATTATCTAGGAATTGCGTGAAGCTGGCATCATTTATTAAGTCGACATCGTAGAATGTACGCATTCTCATCATGAGTGTCGATGTGGTTGGACATTATTCAAGTAGGAGTGTACTCCACAGTAAGCAAGGTCCTCCAGGTCGACTCGGGATTGGCTTTATAATTACCGCAGATGGTCATTATGACTTGGGGCAGAAACGATTGTGTAACATTGCAAATCCGGAAGGAGAAGATGACGCCATCACTCTAAGTGCGTTACAAAATACATCTCGTACTATCATTAAGAACATATGCAAAGAAATGAATGAGAGTAGTCAGTTGTTGGTTAATGGACTTGAAACTACGATACGAGACATTGCGAGGACACTCGAGGCCGATGTCAAAACTCTACAAAATTTGGTGATTCGTAATTCAAACGTCATTGCTGAATTGGATGCACGACTGAGTCGACTGGAAAATGAACGAAAAAAGGGGCGCTCTCGTGCTGGAGCTACATAAGCCTGCTCGACGAAACTATCTGCGTCGACGTGTGGACATGCGTGGCTTGAACGAGACCTGGCAAGCTGATCTCATCGATATGTCATCATATGCGCGTCACAACTCCAAACACAAATATCTCCTCACCGTCATCGATACCTTCTCAAAATTTGCCTGGGTCGTGCCAATGCTGAGTAACAGTGGTAAAGATGCAGCATCAGCAATGAAGTCGATCCTCGTTGAGGGGCGCATATCACAGAACTTACACGTTGATCGGGGAAAAGAATTTTACAATTGTGACTTTAAGGCCATCATGAAAAAGTACAATATTCACATGTATTCAACATATAGCAACTTGAAGGCATCCATTTGCGAGCGTTTCAATCGTACATTGAAGAATAAGATGTGGATGCAATTTAGTCTTCGTGGTAATTATAAGTGGATCGATATTCTTGATAATCTAGTACCCGAATATAATGATTCAGTACACCGCACCATTAAGATGAAGCCGAGAAATGTCAACCCGGAAAATGAGAAGCAATTGCAGCAGATTTCCAATAAGCCTCCAATGAAAAGACCACCGAAATTCGCCGGTGGTGATAAAGTGAGAATCAACAAATTTAAGACTGTTTTCGAAAAGGGTTACACCCCAAACAGGACAACGAAAATATTTACAATCTATCGTGCGAAAAAAACCTATCCCGTGACGTACCACTTGAAGGACCATAAAGATGAACCGATCGCCGGTGGTTTCTACGAACAAGAGCTTCTCAGTGTCAAGCACGCCGATATCTATCTCACTGAAGCAGTATTGAAGAAGCGCGGTAATCGAATGTTTGTAAAATGGCTAGGGTGCGACAATAGCCACAATAGTTGGATAAGTCAATTCGATTTGTAGTCGTTAATAAAGAAAATGGAAAAATATGTTTTATGACTCTTGACCTAAACTATTGGTCGTCTCCGCATGTATCCTGCCGAGGCCTCCGACCGACTCTACAGCAGGCATCCCGAGCTTGCTTTTTTTCCTTCTCGCCTTCCGTAATCCTTTTTTTTTCGTGGAACGTGGCTACGAGGAGATGGACAAAATAGGGTGATACACACACACACACACACACACACGCGCGCGCGCGCGCGCACGCGCACGCACACGCATACGCACACGCACACGCACACGCACACGCACACGCACACACACACACACACACACACACACAAAACACATAGGATTACGAAAAGTCCTTTTCTTTCTTTACAAAAATAATCAATCTCTTTACAAAGACTATTGTTATCTATGATAAAATTTACATTTAAAAAAAGAAAACAATTTTTTTTTTACATCGGTATTCTCTAATGCCCCCATGGTAGAGTTTTGGAGGTGCCGGGTAGAATATTTCGCTTATCGTCGTGTGGGCTTAGAGCAATTTTTGTCTCACGGATTGTGTAGACTTTGTGCAATTTTGATCTGATGCACGTTTGCGTACGCATCATTTCAATGTCCTCATTCAAACACCGAACATAGTCTTCGAGTTGTATCGTCCTCGTTACAACGCTATTGCGAACACCTTTAACTTTTTTTGTGTCCTTTTTTCCTTCGACCTGTGTCGCGTATATTTTCGAACGAAGTCCGATGAATGCCATCATAATGCCACCATTACATTCATCTTTCATAAGACCGGGTACCATTTTGTTCACTAGCGGCATACCGTACTTATTGTCCGCACCGTAATCGCTCGTATCGAATTTTGTAATGTCACGCTTCATCTCTGCATATACATCATCGCTCTTAATGTCATAGATGAGACTGTCCGTATCGGTATACATGATTTCAAACTTATTTCGATACAGAGGTGCCATATACTCATGATGAAATCCATACAAGCACGTTTTGGACATGTCAAGTATGCACATACCCACATATATCGGCTTGTTGAATTTCACCACGAATTTGTGCAATTCCACAGCGATAAGATTTTCGGAAAAGACGCTTCGACTGTGGAAGTTTGGCTTCTCAATCATTGCCTCTGCGCCAAACCTGCCCTCCCATTTTGTCAAAAGTTTTACATCTACATTATTGCGCACATTCTTCATCGTTTTGCCAAACACCGCGTTATTCATCAATTTGGTTAAGTTTTTCTCAAAATCATTTTTGGCTACTGTCCGAAACTGAGTATTCAGCTCGATATATGAACGTAGCCATGTTGATTGAGTAAATTGTAAAACTTTATGGATTTTCCTAAGGTGAAGCCCATGCCGTAAACACTGTTGTAAATTTTGATAATGTATGACATAGCGTATCTTATCATAAACGGTTGCGAGCAGCTTCTTCTGCCGCTTACCCGGTGGTTTTTCGTGTGTTGGACAAACGATGCGCGTCTTTGTGCGCATCATGTAGAGCTTGTGGATATTCTAAGTCAACCTCAAGGACATAGCCTGTAGGTGAATCTAGCGGAATGCATGATGGCTTAAACTGGGAGAGGTCGTCGACCGATCGAAAATTTGCATATGGCAAAGGTTGACACATTGCCCAACTATACAAATTGTTAACATTAAAATACATCAAGTATGATGATGCTTTCGATGGAGCAAATGACTCCATGTACTTATTATTAGCGCGGGCATACCTGTTTGAGCATTGGCTACGACCACCGCGTATACCTCGTTCAACAAATAAAACCATATCGATGTCCGTGAGTAATTCGCATTTAACGTTCGTATGCTTCAGCATTGCATCCCAGGTGTATCCGGGCAATGTGTAATCATACGCGGGGTCCAGCCCATAACTCTCAATACATGTGTCCCGAAAGTTTTCAAAAATATCTCCCAATAATAAGACATCTGTCTTCACGTACAAATCGCTGTATTCACCCAGCGTTCGAATGGAAAATCGCTCCCAAACGTTCTGAGCATGTGCGTACTCACTCTCGGAAATCGTGTCATCTGTCAGGGAACTTTAAATTGCGTCACGTGGCGGTAAGCAAGTGTCGTCCAACTTATTCACATTATCTATATAGTCGTATGGGAAAACCCCTTTTCGCGTCAACAAGTTGAAGTCGTCTCTCGATATGTCTGTGGATTGACTTCGTAAGATTTTGAATTTGGCTTCGGTCAAAAATGATGCTAACTTGTCAAGACGAGTGTTGAGAAATTTGTACGAATCAATGAAGCGTAATTGAATCTTGTGCTTTGAATCATCCACAATTTGAATGTGTTAGGTGAATGAGATGTACTTCTCTTTCGTTATCGGGAGTACATCGATTTTCCCTTCGAACGCTGTGGCTACTTCCTTGATTATAAAATATGCATCATAACCCGATAAATTGTGAAAATCCACTGGAATGAAAAATGACTGCTTGTAATTCAAGTTGCAATTAGAATGGGCAGGGCCTCTATAGCGCCCCGTCAGGTGGCAATGATCTAGAACGCCTACATCGTCTTGTGCAAATGCTTTCTTACATATATGACATTGGGTAGCGTTTCGAAAACTTGTCCATTCGCCCGGTGTTAGGTGGACCATTGGCACATTGTCACAAAAAATTTCTTTTATGCGCAGTGCAAGATTTTTAAGCTCTTGTACGAACCACTTTATGGGATCGGTACTGCGACTTGAGTGATACGAAGAAAGCGATTCGTTGTATGAACAGCATACATAGTACCCAATACTGAATACTTCATGCCGTTGATGATACGTTTTGGTAGTCTCCTCACTAGTCCTCGCTAAGACGCACTCCAAATCAGCATACAGGATCAATGGATGTCGCTCTTTCCTGTTGAAGTTCGATAATTGGAGCCATTTGTTCGCTTCGTTTGGGAGTCTGATGGCACAATCATTGATCGCTCCACAATCAATATCGTGCGATTCCAATGTATCCTCTGATGAGAAGTAATGTAAACACCTGCAAAAAAAGAATAAGGATTTTTTTAAATTAATTTGTCCGAGCGTCTATACATATTAGAAATATTAACTTGCTACTAACCGATCGCATATATATTTTTTACGATTGTTTCTGCTCAGTTGTCCGCTGACGAGCCTCGACAGGTTCTTGATGCATGCGAAATGTCCCACATTGTTATCCTCAGTATCGTGAATATATAGCAAATTTATATGTCTTTCCTTCTTCTGCCGAGTCACACGGATTGGAACAATGTCTTTTTTTATGGTGGTAGTATATACATTGGTCGAAAGATTGTTTTGGAGTTCAAATTTCTTGATTTGGTTCAACGTCATTGGGAATTCAATGTCTCGTAGATTTAGCACTGTTGAATAATGTGGGTATGATATTGGGCGGTCACTGTTTCGTTCGGCGGGATATAAAGCTGCCACCACGGACCATGCAAAACACGCATTGTCATTAGACTTTATATTAACAACTGCACGTTTCGTTATTACTTCCCGTGGCAATTTCAAGTTGCAACCAGCGCAGATTGGATTAAACTTTTTTACATTTATTGTAAGATTGAGTATTTTCCGGAGCGTCCAACCACTTTCACGGTCTTGAAACTCATCGAGCATGGTTAAAGTAGGCTCCATAACACATTGCTCATACCACTCATTTAAGTCAGTTGTGTTTAATAGTTCACTATTTCACGTGTTGATACTTTCATTGTCATGTTTGTCACCACTCACAAATTCACCATTCAAGATAGTATTAACTTTGACACTATTGTGCATGTAGATAGAGTTTTGCACATGTTGGAGCACTATGTCGCGAGCATCTTGGAGAAATTGTCGCGGCTCGATATGGTTGCGATTGATTATGGCGCCGGTCAACATCCGACTGTCGAATGATGTATCAATCTGTCGCCAAATCAATCCATGCTCACTGTGCCCTGCACCCGTTTGTATAAAGCGACTGCGCACAGAATTCTTCAATCCTTCCAGCCGCGCTATTTGGACTATCAATGACTGTTGATGGCCAATTAACCGTCGCGGGCGCTTAATTCGGCTTTGTGTTTCCAATTCGTCGATGAACTCGACGCACCGTTGCTCCCACGTAGCAAAATCTTCGAATGAACTTAGCATCGTGGCTTGATCATGCAAGATTTGTTCAATGCTGTCCTCCATAGTAATGCATGGGAAAGAATTTGAAGATGTTAACTGACTGACTGCTTGGTTCAAAGTGCAACCAGCTTCGAACGCAGCAGATCATTAAGAATGGCTCTCCGTTCGGGAAAAATATTTTTCGAGCTATCCCTATATTTTATGACGGGTATCGCGTGTTACTGTAGGCGGAGGGAGGGGGAAAGGAAAATTAATACTGGTTCGGCAACTGATAAATCCAAATATAATTTAATTAATACAAATACAGCTAGGCTCGATACAATAAAAAAAGAAGTTAATTAATTAATTACAAAAAAAAAATGATAAATGTAAACTTGATATAATATAAGAAATTCCGCAATAATGATAATTTACTTTGACTATAATTTGACGGGTTACTGGACACGCGAAGTCCCTACTCAATTTCTCGACCCGTTTCAAATATCTTTGCTTTATAAATTCCGTAAATTTATGTTGAGCGCCAGCCTTTCTCGGGCAACGCGCTTAACGCGTACGAAAAGTTTCAACTGAAGACAGCAAAAAAAACCAAAACAAACACGGCCTTCGGCCGGCAAGCGAGAGACTCGATTTTAATCGCAATGGGGACGTCTCAGGGTATCTGGGGACGGACGGGGTTCTCGAATACAATGGCCACTTATTACTTGGACCACGACTATTTTAAACTTTATTTTATATTACTCAATGAATGCCGCGTACCAAAAAAAAACGGACATAGCAAAATACGAATTGCTCGATCCAACCTTTCGCAATGTGTTCTCGCGAAAGGTGTCATTCGGTTCGGCCGACGGCTGTGGCTATGCGCCGCCGGGCCGCGGCTACGCGCGCGCGAGAGAAATTCTCTCAAGGGACAACGGGAATCCACCACGGCACCTTTTCACAACGTATTCGCGATTATTGTTAGCTCTAATACTCGAGCCAATGGCTCGGATCGACTCGCACCGATTTTATGTTTCTCATCCTACATTACACGCTTTATTTATTTGTGACGCGCACGGAGGAGGGACGTCGATCGGGGGATTCACGCGGGGAGGGGTGAAGGGAACGACTCTAAAGTCGCCCGTGCGACACATTTTTCCGGGCAAATGTTACCCGGCTCTCGCTGGCCGCTCTCGCAAAATAAGAAAAGAGAAAAGGACTTATAGGTTGCGCTGACAACTCTTTCTCAGTGAATTTCAATGAACCCTGTGTCCTCGACTCTACTCGATTCCCTTCTTCCTACGCCGGGGCTTGCGATCCATCGCTCCGTCGCTGACCACGCTCGGAGACTCAATGCTCGACCACGCCGGTCGGCTTCCTCGTCTCGCCAAATCCCGTGCTAGATGACGGACCTCCGATTGATTTTCGTGATCGATCGGTGTGGCTCGCTCTTCCGGCCGATATCCTCGATGGATTTTCTCTCTCCCGAGTCGTTGAACGCCCCAGTCGGTACGGCGCTCGCCAGTCATACCGCGCGAGAGCTGCAGTCTCTCCTGACGCGCAGGAGGCCGGAGACTCGGGAGATGGCAGCAGGATGCCCTCGGACGGCGAGCCCTATATTCCTCGTTGTTGAGTTGACAGCCGGGCCGACGTCGCCCCAGTCGCCGGTCCGCGTGGTCGTTTTGCGGGTCGTCGTGAAGGGGGTACAGGGGAGGAACGGGAAGGATTTGTCGCAGACTCTATACAAAGAAATCCTTAAAACTACCTTCAGATTAACAAATAAATTTTTCTGCAAAGGTGCGTGGCGGAGATTAAGCCCGAGCGTGGTCACGCGGGCTATTTCTCAAACTTCCTTGTGACGCAACGTCACAATGTCTTGGGGAAAAAACATGAGTGTTTTCCGACGACGTGTTGGTATAGATTGCCCGAGGAAAAAAACGAGACAGAAAACAACAAGTGGGGATGCATTGGGTCTGAAGATGTATTTAATGGGTTCTGTGCTCAAGTGATCCATCGGCGCCAGAGGTCTTTTGACGATAGATCCCTAAAGTTGATAGTTTTTTCCAAGAAAAATACGTCGTTTTCATCTATGTTTTAGGGGAAAGTTGTGCATGCATGGCAATCTGAAAACACTGGGATGCTCTTTATAACAGTCCCCATGACCCAGACACTGTTCTGGGGAAGATAATAAAAGTCAATGCTTGACGAGTCTGGCCAGGTTTCACCTCTACGATGGTGTGCCTCTTTTCTGGACAACACATGTCCACCCCCTCCACAGATAGTTGAGAAAAAAATCTTTAATCCCTGGCCAGGATGGTCCATCTTCGAAGGTCAATTTTTTTCTACATGCTTCGACTAATGTTGAAAAGGAGAAAAAAATATTTACACATCCTACTAACAAACCCCACCATACTGCAATCCCATGGAGTGCAGACGTTGAAAAGGGCTTTGGACGACAGTTTTCACCATTCCAGTTTTCGTCCTCCGGCGTATAGTTTTTCGAAGAAGAAAATCTCCAACCAAACGTGGAAAAGTGCATCATGGCTGACCAAATTCATGAAGTTATTGAAATCTTTGATGGTAAAGTGGATGAAATCGTCGACCATGGAGTTATTGTGATCAACGATCAAGTAGGTGAAGGTGGTGAAATTGTCAACGAGGTTGATGACATCGAGGTGATTGACATCGCCAGCGATAACGACGACGATGGTGACGATAACGAGGAGGATATGGATTTTGATGGTTTGGACCGTGATAGTAATGAAGGTGGTTACTCCAGCAGCTCGGATGATGAACATTACGATAAGCGAAGAATAAAATTGGACTTGCAAAACATACACAACTTCAACTGGGAAACTATCCTATGCATCACGGCGCAGTACTACAATCCATATCCTGGGGTGATGTATTGCATTTCCTGCATGCTGGATATGGATGGCATGTTTTGACCGGTGAATCGTGTAAATTGCCACTATCGAGAACGCCATGGTGCCATGAGGGGGCAGTACTTTAGGAACTGTCAAAATTCACTGCAGCACATCGTCCTGAGTAGCGCATGTTCAGCCTGCTTAACATTGTTTCCGGCCATAGACCATCAAGCCCATAACGTGCAAGGAAACCATATCGTCGATGGCTACAATGAACAAATGGGAAACAATGGCATGATCGACGGCGACCACGACGACGCCGACGACGATGGTGATGACGACCGCGACGAAGAAATTATGGACATCGATATTCCGGACGATGACCTCCAGTTCGTCGATTCTGCATACGAGAGTGACGACGCTGGTGAAAGTCGCGAGGCGCGAGAAGATGTGTCGGGAGTGCGACATCGTAATCGTACCCTTCACGTGCAAAACGTGTATTGTGTGAATTACACATACATAACTGCAGACGACCGAGCGAAATATTGTACCACATGCTTCCTCGAGGATAGACATATGTATGTGGACGCAACAGCAGTCACCGGCCATTATCGAGAACGGTATTCTGCGATAAGGGGGATATTCTGCAGCCACTGTCGAGATCCGCTTTATCAAGTTGTCGAACGCTACGTATGTTTGAACTGCCGGAATGGGGCACTCAGCTGATGGTATGTATTATTGTTGAATGTTGGCATCATAAATTTTGGATAAATAAAAATATATATATATGGAACTATATAGATTAATGAGGAAAATTTGTCTGTTGTTTTGTTTCAGAATAATGCCGTCGGGTGCGCGTTTTCGAAAACCCACTCACACTCGACCACACCCACACCCACACCCACACACACACACACACACATACACACACAAAAAACTCATCGACGCCGGTGTTACGTCCAGAAGGGACGATTTTATTTTACGTTTATTTTACCTTTGGGTTCTTTAATATAATTTCTTTTTAGTAGAAGGGATAGCCGCACGTCCCATACGGGCCCGGCAAACTCTCCTGTGGAAATGGGAGTGGGGAAACAAATTCTAACGAATGCTATCTAGGGGTAAATGGTTATAAATGATTACTTTATTATATTACGTTAATTCTACTTACAACGTTCCGTGGGTAATCACGCCTTTGCGCGGGGACAGTCTCCCCCGCGTCGCTCTCTTACTCTCGGTCAAGCACACTCTTCCGCGGGGACAATTCTCCCCGCGTTTCTCTCCCGCACACCGCACGTTGAACTTATGGGTCCTCTATTTTGATCGGGGTTTTAACGTAGGCCCCGCACCTTTATCACTGGCTCGATAGTTATTTGATATTTTAGAGAATAAATTTCGGTGATAAATATGGTTTCCTAAAGTAACGATCAATGTCTCTATGCGGGTCCGCCGGGTCGTTACCCAGGTCTTACTACACCGCCGCGAGTATGTCGTTACTTAACTACGTTACTAGTAAAGACTGACGTCTCTGTGCGGGTCCGCCGGGTTGCTAGCCTGGACTTATTACACCGCCGCGAGGACTGCTGTTACTAGGAGTTTTCTCCGACTCCAGGAGCGAACCGTGGACAAATCGGAACTGTTCGACTTCACCACCACCGAACCGAGGTAGGCTTCTTCGCCATCGATTCGATGGGGGTTTTTGTCGACGTCGACGGAAAATATTCGCCCGCTCCCGAAGTCGGACGGCAGAAACTCCAAGGCCAGAGAGCGCCCAATCGGCGGATTTCGCGATCAGGCGATCCTTAATCAGCGAAACCCGACAGGGCGCATCCGGCCGTACTCGGGCGGGCTGCAACCGACACCGCGCAGAGGCGTCGTTACAAAAGTATATATATAAAAAAAAGGAAAAATTCTCCGTGGGACCGGACGTAACAACCACCCCCCCCTTTAGGCGTTCGACGTCCTCGTCGAGTTATAAAATTGGGTCCTACACATACATATATACGAATAAGTAATAATTAAATCTTACGAGTTAGTCGTCCCGTAATAACACATTGGCGAGGGCGGTCACCAGTTCGCCAAGCCGCTCCTGCTGTTGCGCCATCCCCGGATGGGCTGCGGCGGTCTGCAGCAGCTCCCCGAACGTTGCCAGCCGCTGCTGCCTGGACGTTGAGGTGGCCGGTCTGGGATCCTCCCGTCCCGGATGGTGGCTGGGGCGCGCCGGGCTCCGTCCTTCACGTCGCGGGATATTTACGGCGCCCTCCGTCATCGGCGGGTTACGAGGGCGCGGTTGATTCACCCGCGCCCCCGCCTGTGGTGGGATGGCTGCGGCTGAACGGTTGTAGGTCGCGATCGGCGTTCCCGTGGACGGCTTGCTGCCCATATCCCAGCGGGTGATGCATCCCCCTCCGTGGGCCGCAAATCTTGGGCCAGGGATCCGGAGCCCGCAAAGGGGGCACGTCACCTTCCCCTTCCGCCGGTAGCTTTCCTCGATTAAATTTGCCATACATGCCCCCACTCCCGGGCATTTCTCTCTTCTGCCGCACACCGGGCATGGATTGCAGGGGCGGGTGATGGCGACACTTTCGAGCCGCATTTCCGTTCCGGGGTCGGTCCTTCTCCATTCAGCCGTCACGTTCCCCTGACGTGTGGCGGGATTGACCACCTGGATTCGGGGGGTCCCGTCGCGCCCCGAAGCCGCCGGCTGCGTGACACGCGGCCTCGAGTTTGCCTGCACCCTGGTGATCACTTTCGAGGGATCCGGGGTGGCGACGGACCGCGTCGGAGGCAGCGTTAGAGTCAGGGGGGGGGGGGGCACTCGGCGCCGCGAACGGTGAGACGCGTGCCGAGCTTGATGTGGCGCTCCACCCCCGCACTGCACCCGAATCGCATGACCTTTTGTCGGAAATCGAGGAAGCATTCGTAAGAATGTTTCCCGTCGTCTTTATCCGGCTCGTCGCAGATCGCGCACCACGGTGGTAGTCCGCTTGTGGCGCGTGCGATATTAAAATTCACGATGCACGCACACAGGTCGCTACATTTCCCCAAATCTCGCGCGCACACGGGGCACTCCTCGCGACGCACGTAGCGCGAGATTATGCGATTAATGTCCATTTCGGTCACTTCGGTTCTTGACGTTGATTCTATGGTAGCTGAAGGAGGACTAACGACTGCTCCTCGATGAAGCGGACTCCTCCACTTCCGCCTTTTTGTGTCCCCTCCCGAATGTGTAGAAGGAGGCTCTGGTTAATTCTTTGTTAGGAATAGGGCGAGGTCGGGGAAATCCTCTCTCGCTGGGCTCGAAGTGTTTATCGGCAGTCTCGGTGTCAAATTCCTCACGGCTCGACTCGTATACAACGTTAACTGGACGCTCGAGCGAACGCTCCCTTGCTGGACGCGAGTTCTTTCTTCGCGAGCATAAGCCTTTCCAGATGTATCCGAGGGAGAGAAGGAACCAAGCTCTTGACATATATGAAGCTGGTCAGAGCGAGAAGGTGTTGTTTCTCTCTCTCTCTCTCTGCTGTTGGTCCTCGCTTATAGCATGAATTCTTCTTTCTACAGCGAGCAACGATTCTTCGTCCCCAAGGTTCGATCTCTGGTTTCCTTTTGCTGTAGAGTCGTGCGTTTGAATACACAGTTCGCCCAATCTGCTTGCTGGAATTGAGTTGATGTTTCTAGCTAGTAGATTCCAGCGTTATCTTCGAGTCTGTTGTATGGGTTCTTCGGTGTTGAGTCGGCCGCTCCACGGCCCGCAAGGAGAAGGACGCAGGTAATCGCAGTCAGCATTTTGCTGTTGATACGCGCATAGTTGCAGCCTGACTACACGTAAGCTAACTTGACCTTATCGACGTGTTTCGCGAATCGCTCGCCAGTTTTCGTTTCGAGAACGACATTATTTCTATCGGTAATTAATATTATCTTATAGGGACCGTGATATTGAGCATCGAATTTTCCTTTCCGAGGTTCTTTCAAGACGTATGCTTGATCCCCGACCTTTCCTTCAAAAGGGTGGCATTTACGGTCGTAGTAATGTTTAGAGCGTTCTTTAGCTCTATTCAGGGATTCCCCGGCCATCTCTCGGATTTCATTTTGTCGTTTTATGAGCTCCACGAGGAACGAACCACTTGTGGCCAGCCGATTTTCGGTTGGGAATTCACTCGGTTGTCGGGCTGTTTTTCCAAACACGATCTCGTGCGGAGTGAAATTCGTTGCCTCGTGTACGCTGGTGTTGTAGGAAAATTCGGCAAAGGGTAGTAAACGGTCCCAGTCATCGTATTTATCCGCATAGTGCTTGATGTACTCGGTTAGAACGATATGACTTCGTTCCAACGCACCATTAGTCTGCGGACGGTAACCAGATGTGGTTGTATGGTTAACCTTGTAAATTTTGGAGATTTCCCGCAGTAACCCATTCGTGAATGCGGTTCCTCGATCGGTTAGGATCGCCCGTGGGGCTCCGAACTGGTTGTACAGCCGACGCACTATTGCCTCTGCAACGGTGGTGGCCTTTAAGTCGGGAATCGGTTCAGCAAGGCAGTACTTTGATAAGTTATCCTGCATCGTCAGTATATGCCTATTCCCATGGGGTGACATAGGCAACGGACCGACGGTATCGAGGGATACCTTATCAAAGGTGTCTGCCGGGGTGTCTGTTAGGAGCATCGGTTCGCGAGTCTTTGCTCGAACAAGTTTCTGCTCCTGACAGCTTTTGCACCGACGGATATAATTCTGTACGTCATTTTTTAGGGTCGGCCAGTAAAACCGTTCTCGGATTCGCCTATAGGTCTTGGTGACGCCTTTATGGCCACCGATAAGGCTCGAGTGCATTTGTTTGATTATTGCCTCCTTCAAATCTGGGGGAGGGACCTGGGTCCTCCCATAGCAGAGCGCGACACTTATTCCCTTATTCTCGAAAAGAGAATGGATAAGGGATAGGAGCTTGTCTGGGGCAAGTTCGTCCGTGAAATCGCCATGACGGGATATGCGGAATGATTTCACATTCAATCGACTCATTTCCCGTTCAAGAGTCTTCAGACCGTCCCGGACTTTATCGAGACTTGTGTCATCATAATACCGGGCTTTGATTACGACACTAAAAATTCGGTGTTGTCCATTCTGCGTCACCGCAATTTGTCAATCGCCAAACTTTTCTCCCGTATGGATTCGAAGTCGAGCAATCCCAGATCCGATAATAATTTACCTATTGGGGTAGTCAACTCGCCGTCAGCAGAGATGAAATGTACATAATTATCCCTCCGGTATGTGAGGTTTTCACGGTCCCCAACAATTTCCGAGTTCGTTTTACTGGGATTGGGATTCGATAGTGAATTTGATACGTCGGATTCACCCGACGCGGCATCATAATAGGGAGCGGCTAACTCGTTGCGAGGCAACAGCTGACCACGCGGAGATAGGGCATTCGCTAGCGAGCGACTTTGTTTTGGAGACATCGTCATATACCTCTCCTTGTCCCACTCGGGTGACAGCCTCGCAGTCGCCTCGTGGCTGGTCGGATGAAATTCGACGCGAGGCCTCAATGACGGTTGTACGCCTGGAGGAGAGAGATGGGATGAGGCGCTCGAGTGGAGTTTGCTGCCCGCCCCTTCCGAGAGCGTCGAGACTGCAATCGACGCTCCGTGCTCTTCACCCTCGTCGTCTGCCTCGCTGTCTCGCTCGCTCCCGCGTGAATAACGGGGCCCTACAAAGCTAACTCTTCGCAGCAGTTCCTCTTCTGTGAGCTGTTGCCGCCGCTCGGATAATTTTTTTAGCCGGTTGCGAAGTACATGATCGTCTCTATCTATGATAGGGTCTAAGTCATTAAGTACTTCACGGGTTGTGTCATCGACCTCCTCGCCATCCGAAAGGTGTCTCAACGATTTGTTTCAACGACTCGTCGAATTTTCCGAAGGTGCGTTGCAACTCTTCGCGAATGGATTGATTTACATCGGGGACGATCTCCTCCACTGATGTACTGTCCTCCGTTTCGCTAGGAGGGCAATCGACAGAAACAATCGCGTCTTTATGACCCACAGATCTTGTAGTGGGTCTGGCATCTACGGGTACTGGAGGTGGGCAAAGTTTCTTATCGGCCAGCTGTGCAGGCCGTTTAAGAATTCTTCGTTTCGAAGGAAGGAGAGGGGCAGGGAGCATGCTGCGATTGAGCCGCTGTATCGGCCGCCGTTCCTCCCCCGAACTCGTCCCGGAAGACTCTACATAGTTCGGCCTCGCTCGTACCGCGTTCGGGTCAGCTGTTCGTTGCCGCGTACGCAAGGCCACGGGGCTCCGAGCAGTAGGGTCGGGGTGTCTCGGATTTCCTTGCCCTGCGCGAGGTTCATTCGGAGCGGAGTGCAACCGTGGTCTCCTGTTATCTATAGGGAGTACCATAAGTGGGCGATCGGTTTCCTCCGACTCGCTAGATTCTGATGATAGTGGATTTATGGGGTTACGGGAAAGAGCGTCTGCATTAATGTTCAGCTTTCCGGGTTTATAAATAAACTCGTAGTCGTAATTTTGGAGGCTCAGTCTCCACCGTACTAATCTTTTGCCCGGATCGCTCATAGACCCAATCCATTTGAGTGGCTCGTGGTCGGAGACAAGTTTAAATTTTCGCCCGTATAAATACGGCTGAAAATGCTCCAAAGCTTTTATGACGGCGAGGCATTCCTTCTCCGTCGTACCATAATTTACCTCGGCGGGGAGAAGTATTCGAGAGAAGTATGCTATTGGGAAGTCGAAGCCGTCGTGCTCCTGACTTAGCACTGCCCCTACCGCGTAATCCGTCGCGTCCGTGGTAAGCATGAATGATCGGTTGAAGTCAGGGAATTTGAGTATGGGTTCTGTGCAAAGGGCCTTACGCAAGTCTCGGAAACTTTGTCGCTGCGCGCTTCCCCACTCGAACAACTTACCCTTTTTCAAGAGGTCCGATAACGGCTTGGCACGACTGGAAAAATTCATAATGAACCTCCGATAATATCCAGCGAGTCCGAGGAACTGTCGGATGTTTTTCGCCGTTTTCGGGGTCGGGAAGCGCTTCACAGCCTCAAGTTTACGGGGATCGGGCCGTAAACCATCTCGCCCGATTATGTGGCCGAGATAGCACACCTCCCTTCTCAGGAATTCGCACTTATCAGGTTCAAGCACGAGGTTTGCGTGCCGCAATCGAGCCATTAGTCGACGAACTTTTACGCCATGCTCCTCTAGCGATCGAGCGAATACAACGATATCGTCAAGGTAAACGAATAATTCGGCACCTTGGAGACCTCGAAGCACACTGTCCATCAATCGCTGAAAGGTCGCGGGTGCGTTCTTCAAGCCCTCGGGCATACGAGCGTACTCATAATGGCCGTTCGGTGTCGAGAATGCGGTCTTAGCGCTATCGCGCGGATCCATGGGAATTTGCTGAAAACCACTCGCCAGATCGAAGGTTGAAAAATACTGAGCCTCGCCCAACTGGTCCAATATATCGAATATATTCGGTAGTGGGTAGGAGTCAGAGATAGTTTTTTCATTCAGCTTCCTAAAATCTATCACCATTCGCATCCTCGGCCGGCCTTGAGAGTCGGGTTTCTTTGGTACAATCCATACCGGTGAATTATATGGGGACTGCGAGGGTACGATTACGCCATTCTCTAGTTTCTTGCCGATTTGTGTTTCGACTTCATCTCGATGAACGGAAGGAAATCTGTATTGGCGAGTGTTCACCGGCAAATCATTTTCTGTCGGTATCCGGTGCGCAACAAGGCTCGTACCAGGTAGCTTGTCGCCAGGCAATTTAAATCTCATAGGATCTTCTTCGACGATTCCACGGACGTGAGCGCGTTCGACGTCGTTCAGCCCGTCCA